>SJYA01002507.1:0-134978 GCA_006410615.1 Neotragus moschatus | reverse complement strand
AACATACTGTTAGTTCTTATTCTAGCTTTAGTTGAATTAATAAACTAGGAATGTGTTCAGTTCAGTTCAGTCGCTCAGTCGTGTTGCTACCCCATGAACCGCAGCACGCCAGGCCTCCCTGTCTACAGTCCTAAAATAAGAATGTTTAACTTAATTATTTGGTAATTTAAAATATATAGAGAAATTGAATTTGCCAGTTAACGCTTAAGAACTTTTTCTAGGATGATTTTGTGGGTGCCGTTTGTGATGGTGTAGCCTTGGGAATAAAGAGTCTCCTCGATGCTGGGATAGAAAAAGCAGAAGAGCTTGAGCGTGAACTCCTAAGACAGAGGCCCCAGGATGAGGTAAGACAAAAGCAGGAATGTCCTGTGTAGCACCAGAGAGTAGGTGATGTCGGCTTCTAAAAGTAGTTTAACTCAGTGAATGAGATCCCTATAAATTTATATATTTTAGCTGGGTTATTTTTTATTGAAAAGGCTGTTGGCATCATCACTCCTGGTAATTTTCCCAGTTTTACACCTGAATCTCGGCAGCCCCTCTCGAGGNCTAAAAGTAGTTTAACTCAGTGAATGAGATCCCTATAAATTTATATATTTTAGCTGGGTTATTTTTTATTGAAAAGGCTGTTGGCATCATCACTCCTGGTAATTTTCCCAGTTTTACACCTGAATCTCGGCAGCCCCTCTCGAGGTTAACGCTGTGGGTCCTGCCGTGGCCGTGGTGGCTGCCAGAGATCCAGCCTGCGGATGATACCCAGAGGACGGGGTGTGTCAGTGACCCCTAGTGGCCGCTTTCCACTTCTCTTTTTCCTCCTTTGATTAGGGCTGTGCTTTTCCACTTGAGAACGGGAACTACTGCTTATTTAGTTANCTCCTGGTAATTTTCCCAGTTTTACACCTGAATCTCGGCAGCCCCTCTCGAGGGTAACGCTGTGGGTCCTGCCGTGGTCACGGTGGCTACCAGAGATCCAGCCTGCGGATGAAACCGAGGACGGGGTGTGTCAGTGACCCCTAGTGGCTGCTTTCCGCTTCTTTTTTTCCTCCTTTGATTAGGGCTGTGCTTTTCCACTTGAGAACGGGAACTACTGCTTATTTAGCTTTGTCTTTATAATTTCTTTTCTTATGTAGTTTTATTTTGGGTCTGTGTTGCTGTGGGGCTTTCTCTGGTTGTGGAGAATGGGGGCTGCTCTTCATTGCGGCGCGTGGCCTTCTGGTTGCGGAGCACAGGGTCTAGGTGAGCGGGCTTCAGCAGCTGCAGCTCCCAGGTGCCAGAGCCGGGGCTCAGCAGTGGCGGCACACGAGCCTAGTCGCTCCACAACGTGTGGGATCCTCCCGAACCAGGGATCGAACCGATGTCCCCTGCACTGCAAGGTGGATGCTTAGCCACTGGACCACCAGGAAGACTCAGCTATCCACATTTAATGTGGGACCAGTGTGCAACTTATTTAGAAAGAAAATCCACTTCTGTAACTTGGACANACCAGTCTGTTGTTCCATGTCCAGTTCTAACTGTTGCTTCCTGACCTGCATATAGGTTTCTCAAGAGGTGTTTTCAAATTCCTTACTAAAGTACTTAAACATATTAAAAGTTTCAATAATAATTGATTTTTCTATTAAAATCATTTTCAAAGATCAGACATTTTGTTATGACAAGTGTTAGAATGTGAGCACACATGTTTAAAACTGGGCAATCCTAATACTTCTCTGCTGCTGGTGTGTTTTGTAGTTTAAATAGCACAGTATTATCAATGTGCTCACATTTTTGCACTTCAAAATGTCTGATCTTTAAAAATTATTTTAATAGAAAAAACTATTATTATTGAAATTTTGATGTGGTAAGTACTTTAGGGGACTGCCTAAAAATTTGTTGGGGTTACAAACTTTTGGGCCAACTCAACAGCTACTTGATGTCTATTTGTTTTGCAAAACTCAATGAATACTTAAAAACTGAAGTTAATTTTTCAAGTACAAATATATAAAATGCGCCTACTATAAGCAGATCATTTAAAATTTAATGTGGATTTCAGAGAACAAGGAAAGTACAGTATCTTTGAATCTTAAAACAGCAAATGACCTTTGTTTAACATCTTGTCTAAGATTTTTTGCCTCCAGGCATCGTGACTCGTTGAGAACAAGGTTGTCTTTTTCTTTATTTATTTATACAGATTTTTAAGAAAAGAATTTTTTTGCAGTTTGTCTGAGTTAACCTTCTTGTTCTCAAAGTTAAAACACAAAAAAACGTAAAAACTTAATCTTTTTGACCTCATATCTTTTTTTCTCAGAACAATAAGAGTAGGATATCCACAATTTGAAACCCAGTCCATTATCTACTATAATTTACCTGTTAGTGTGTGTATGGTCACTTTGTGTGTGTGTGTGTGTGTGTGTGTGTATGTGAACAGGGGTTGCTATACAGATTTATTAAGTGAAGATAGTATAGAAAAAATACCATATAAAGTGTATTAGTATTTGAAGAGACTGTAGAAATTCCCTGGCTCTTTCTCTTTATTTTATGAATGGATGAGGAGAAAAGAGACTTAAGAGCATACATTTGAATCAGTTCTAATGAAATGGATGAAACTGGAGCCAATTATACAGAGTGAAATAAGCCAGAAAGAAAAACTCCAATACAGTATACTAACACATATATATGGAATTTAGAAAGATGGTAATGATAACCCTGTATGTGAGACAGCAAAGGAGACACAGATGTACAGAACAGACTTTTGCAGTCTGTGGGAGAGGGAGCGGGCGGGATGATTTGGGAGAATGGCACTGAAACATGTATAATATCATATGAGAAATGAATCACCAGTCTAGGTTTGATGCAGGATACAGGATGCTTGTGGCTAGCACACTGGGATGACCCAGAGAGATGGTATGGGAGGGAGGTGTGAGGGAGATTCAGGATTGGGAACTCATGTACACCCGTGGCAGATTTATGTTGATGTATGGCAAAACCAATACAGTATTGTAAAGTAAAATAAAGTTAAAAAAAAAAAGAGCATACATAACAAAATGGCTCATCATAATATATTAATAGATTCTTATTTTAATATATATTTATGTTAATTGCTTAACAATACTTAAATCTAATGCTCCAGGAATTGTAAGAATTTTAAGTTAGGAAATTTAGAATAACAATATTAATAACAATTGAAAGATCTACCAATATTGATCCAGATAGTTGGAAAATCATGGTTCATTGTATTACCTTAGTTTACAATTTTGAGAACAAATTATCTCTTCCAGGTGTGTGTGTTTTTTTTTTTTTTTTTACAGATACATATTTATTTGAATAAAGAAGAAAGAATAGATTTAGAGAAGTTTACTTGTGAGGAAATAAAAATATAAATGAACTGAATTATTACTATAACTTTTCTGCTGTATTATATTCCTGTCTTAAAATACATTCTAAAACTTGTCCATTTAGTGATGTTCATTTCTTATAATGTCTGCAAAGTAAAATGTATACTTAAAAAAATTAGAACAAGCCTTACCTTTTACTAGTGTGCTTTATTCTCTTTTATTATAAAGTAGGGGGAAAAAAGCAAGATGAAAAGCTGTTGTAATGCTGAGTGGCAGAATTTGGCACAATAGCTATCAAGTTTGTAATACAGCCTACAGGGAGACTAAATACATTAGGATGTATTTATATTGACAAAAGAGTCATTGTTTGTAGTGTTTAGAAGAAGGATTCTGCCATGACCCACATAACAAATTACTGTTGTCTGACTTCATTGAAACTAGAATCTAGTGAAGTACAATCACCAGAGCTGATGTACTGGAGGGTTTTTTTTTTTTTTAACCACAGCACTCCTGGAGGGCCACGATTAAACCACCCCTTATTTCCTAGATTCCTAAAGCACTCAATAAAGACTCTTATCACCTTGATCCCAGAGCTCTTTTACTTACAAGACAGAAAAGGAAAAGCTGTGCTACCACAGAAAGGCATGTTATTTTCTGAAGAGTTAAGATTACCAATGAAAGAAAGAATTCACGTAAACTGAAATAAAATCCCATGTTCATGTTGCAGCCAGCAGTTTTCATTAAGAAAAAAGGAGTTTTTTTTTTTTTTTTCATTTGTTTCCTTCTCACTTCTTATGCTGGCTGTATCCTTCTCACCTTGTAGAGTTGAGCAGTCAATTACTAAGAGGCTTCTGCCTTCAATTACCTCATTTCCACTTACAGCATACCTTTTATTTAAAAGCACATAATAAACTGCTTTTAATCAAAAAAAGATCTAATTTATTTCATAATGCTTTGCTGTTTCTTATGGACTTTGTCTCAAACCAGCAGTGGTTTTCTTATAATTTAGATATCTTCTATGGATTTATTTCCTATTACTATTCATTAGGAACTTTAAATAAATGAGCATTTTCATGTGATTGATTGTCCTAGAAAAGAGACATTGAAAATAACTTTTCAAATGTTTCCAGGGTTAAAAACAATTAAGTTGTAATGATTTATTTTAAGTACAATATCACTTTAAATTTTATTCCAATTAAATAAACTCACCTCGGAAAAATTACAAAATAGTTTATCCAAAATGAAAATGTAAGAACTTTTAGTACTCATTAAGTACTTTCTGCCACTGTGGCTGAGCAGGCAGTTCTATATTCACTTAGAATAGCTAAAGCGATCTTGAGTAATTTTTCTAATAGGCAATAAAGAACTGAATCTTACACACCACCAGACAGCTTAAAAGCTAAGCTCTTTAATTGTTATTCTTAACATTCCACTTATATTTTATGGCTGAATGCAGTCAGAAGGAAAGCTTTGGTTTATAATTTTCATTTTGAATATATTTTGTGCATTTCATTCTTAACAAATTGATTTTGAAAGAAGTTGTTTCATGCACTTTGTCCTAAATGCTTTAAATTATTAAAAAAAAAAAACAGTGTTGAAAAAAATATCTTGACTGATTAGTAGTCATAGAGGTTATTCAAGGCTAAAACTCTGATATCTGAAAGGTTATTCTCAGCATCATAACACCTTTAATGAAGGGCTGAAAAATTACAATTTGGGATCATAGGTAACATCTGATAGGTGGAAATATATTTTAAAATTGTATTTGTATTTTTAGAATTGTAGAAAAAAATCTAGGCTAACAAAATAAAATTTGGAATGTGAATATAAGGGAAAAAAAAAAAAAAGAAAGAAAGAAAACCTTAGAGAGGGGTAGCAACTTCTATCATCCTAGAGAAACATACCTGTTATTGACTCAATTGTTTTCTCCTAAAATTCATATGTTGAGGTCCTAACATGCAATGTGATTTTATTTGGAGATAGCATCTTAAAGAGGGTAAAGTTAAATGAGGTTGTAAGAGTGGAATCCAATTCCAATCTGACTGTGCCCTTATAAGAAGAGAGAGATCAGAAAGATGTATACACAGGAAAAAGGACATATGAGAACACCAAAAGAAAGTGGCCATCTGCAAGTCAAAGAGAAAAGACTCAGGAGAAACCGACACTGTTGTTGGTCTTTGTTCTTGGACTTCCAGTCTCTAGAGCTATGACAAAAGAAATTTATGTTTTATAAGTAACACAGTCAGTGGAAATTAGTTATGGCAGCTTGAATATATCAATACAATACCCGACTCAAAGCAGAAAAGTAGATGAATATTTTCCATAATGATTTGTTTTACTTTTCTGAAGAATATGCTTAGCAAAACACATTTCATCCAAGCTGTGCCAGGTTGTGCATTTCAGAAATTTTCATTAAATTTTAATAAAAAATGTAGCACTATACAAGACATGTTTACTTTACATAATTTTCCTAACATTGTAATCATAAGTGTGGTAGGTTAAAAAAAAATCACTGACATTTAGAAAAATGTTAGGAAACAGTATGGTTCTATAACATTTTTGTGTCTCTATAAAAAAGATGTTATTACTTTCTATAAACCTAGCTTTTCATTAAAAGAAAAAAGTGACTAACAGCTTACCTTCCTGTCTACAACTTTCAAACTTGACTTTATGTACTCTTCCTTAAACTAGGAAAATCAAAGAAGAGCTAAGTCTTAATAGCCTAAAACTTTAAAGAAAATAACAGTTTTTTTTTTTTTTCTCACTAATTGATTTAGGAATAACTATGGGAAGATCTGACTGATACTGTTTGAATTAAAGTCTGTTGAGATTCCTCCAGATTTTTTTTTTTTTTTTTGGAGGGAGATGGATTTGTTTGGGAGTGGGGGGTTTCTTGACATTGCAAAGAACAAAACATGAGAAAAATTCACTTATCCCTCTTCATGTGTTTGAGTAAGAACATGGTTTATGAAACTGTCATAGCCATCCGTGACCATAAATGGACAAGCTTGAATGTGGAAATCCAATATGCTACTTGGAAATGAAGGAAATATAAAAGGAGCTTGGCCCTATATGGCATTATTTAGTTGCTGAAATACTAATTCTGGACCTACTTAACCTCTGGATTTGATAGGCATGAAAAATACACTATCCTAAATTTTAAGCTTGGTATAATTTACTTGAATAGGGAAGGAAATTCTGGAATAGTGAGGCAAGACTAAAATAACCTATTGAGTATTTATGTTAGTTTGCTTCTACGAAGATACACAGTATAAAAATAATTTCAAAGCTCAGTACTTCTTCCTTGCTTTGCAAGAGGTTTTTTTAAAACTCTGTGTTTTCTAATCTCTGCTAGACTCACCTCAGGTAGGCTTGATTTGGCTCAACCTACCTACTCTTTCCATAATACAGAATCAAGGAAAGCCATTACATCAGACACTTGCTCTTATGGTGGCAACCAAGAGCGAGAAGGCCTAGTTGAAATACACAATACCTTTTATATTTGGTCCTGAAGTGACCCTTTACCACTTTGACTCACAATTCATCTGTCAAATCATATGATATGAGTGTTAACTCCAACTAGGAGATAGTGAATAGTTAGGGAATTATTCTAATGAGCCACAAGGATAGTACAGACTTGTGTGTGTGTGTGTGTGTGTGTGTGTATACAGTTATAAGGAAATTAGAAAAACATTGCCTTCTTATGAGTCATGAGATAATTGTAGACATTTAGCTTACACATTTATATATTATTGTAGATACATGTGTACTCTGCATTGCTTTTGTTGAAAACACTGGTTGAACACTGGGCTTTTCAGTAAAATAGTTGAGAAGGTAAAAGTGAATAGTGATGATATTGGAAAAGTTAAAAGGCAATCTAATGGCAATAGAAGTCTAGACAAAAATAACTTAGAGCATGATGAAATCGATCGCAGAGCCAATACAAGGCAACTGAATGCCCAGGGTGTAGCCCATGAGTAAAAGAAGAACGGATCAAAAAGAAAGTTATTAAATTACATTTTTAGAAAATTCAGGTGAACTTTCTTACATAATTTTGAGTTCCAAGTATACTTTAAGAGGGAAGAATTAAATAACATAAAGTACAATTTTAAGGCAGGCAAAATGTATCATATTAGCTACATCAAAAAAAAAATGATTCTACAACTATTTATTGAGTCATAATTGTGTTACAATTTTACCAGCTCCAGTGAGTATAAAGATTGAAATAAAGTATCTGCTTTATTTTCAAAGATATGACTCATATATATTTAGATAATCTATGAATTTCTTACATTAGGTAGAAAAAACAGTGGAACATCAATTGTAATCTATAGAAAATTTTAATAAATTATCTGTTAAATGAGCAATTTATGTAGATTTTCTCTGGATTCATATTATATGGATTGATTCCCTTTCCCAATGGGCAATACATCATGTAGCATACACAGCCATTAGCTATTAAATCATTGGTTGCTTTTAAACTATTTTACTTGCTTAGGCAGAAATTGAGACCATTTTCATTTTCACATTTACTTATAAAAATACCTGAAAATGTTATTTCATTTGGAGCTTTATGATAATCTATTTATTCTTCCAGATAAATTAATTATGCATTTAACATTATGACTGATACAAATAAAATATCCAAATAATAACCATTATGTTTAGGTATAAGACTACCCTCCTCATTGTAAGAATGTCAGGGGAAAAAAATTGGAAATTATTTTTATTCCAGCTTCTGCATCAGATCTCATTTTGTGTCTTTTGAAAATGCCAAGTGGAATGCTATTTCTTTAGATCAGGTTATCAAAAAATAAATTCTGTGAATTCTTAGTCATAAAGTTGTTGCTCAAATATCTCTAATTCCAGAGTTATTTTCAATTGAAGAAAACATTGATACATGCATTATAACCTATTGCAATGGTCTCCACCATGTGTATGTGTTGAGAAGGAAAGGGATGTTTCTACCAGGCCCCCAGGGGATATTTTCCAATAAGTAAAAGCATTTTTCATTGCCACAGTTTTTGTGTGGGGAACATTACTGTCATCTAATATTTGGAGTCCAAGGATATGACTTAACATCCTATTAACTGGTCTTCCCTGATAGCTCAGTTGGTAAAGAATCCTCCTGCATTGCAGGAGACCTGGGTTTGATCTCTGGGTTGAGAAGATCCCCTGAAGAAGGGAAAGGCTCCTCACTCCAGTATTCTGGCTTAGAGAATTCCATGGAAAGTGTAGTCCATGGGGTTGCAAAGAGTTGGACAGGACTGAGCGATTTTCAACTTCACTTTCAATACAATGCAGAAAGCTGGCCCCACAACAGAGGATTGCTGCTGCTGCTGCTAAGTCGCTTCAGTCATGTCTGACTTTGTTCTATCCTATGGAGAGCAGCCCACCAGGCTCCTCTGTCCACAGGATTCTCTAGCCGTGAATACTGGAGTGGGTTGCCATTTCTTTCTCCACAACAAAGATTATCTATCTTTAAATGACACCAGAGCCCAGAACTGAAAAATCCTGATGGAGTAAAACTCCACCTCAATGGTGATCATTTAAATGAAATAGTATAATTAAATTTCATTGTAATACAATTCTTTAGCAAATGCTTGAAGAAGTGAAGTTACCAGCATCATATTTGTGAAAAGATCTTTGCAGACAGAAAGAACAGCCAGTGTAAAGGCTCTAAGGTGAACAGTGTTTTTGGTGTGACAAAGCACAAAAAATAGCATTATTATTTTTCAAGTATTGGGGTGAAGAAACTTACTGAAAATGAACAGAATAATATATTAATTTTCTCTGAACACTTTTTTAGCATAAAAGACTGCTCAAATTCTGCTCTGAGATTATTAAGTAAAATGAATTGAAAGAGGGAATGAATTGAAAATACAAATGGTATTAAATTTTGCATGTTAATTATAGAGGACTCACATTATAAGTTAAATGGGCATATAGATAATGTGAAAATGATATCCTTCATGTAGAATATGTATTATATGAATTATATATTATATGTTCTATAATAAATGTATTTCTAATATAGATTTATCTATCACATGTTTACTTTGAATATACTTAATAATATTTTATGAATATAATATACCTGCCTATGGGAATGACATAGTTATAATGCATATGAAAATTGGCATACATAATTCTTTAAGTAAAATGATGCAACAAATAGATGCATAGTTTCTTCAAAAATATATTAAAAAACTAATTATATTACATGAACTTTCTCTGTAAGAGGCCTTCTGAGGTGATGCAGTCATAAAGAATCAGCCTGCCAGTGCAGGAAACCCAGGAGACATGGGTTCAGTCCCTGAGTGGGAAAGATCCCCTGAAGAAGGAAATGACAACTCACTCCAATATTCTTGCCTGGAAAATACCTTGGACAAAGGAGCCTGATGGGCTACAGTTCATGAGGTCACAAAGAGCTGGACACAACTGAGCAACTGAGAAAGCACAGGACAGCACAATTTATATATTTAAAAATACTTAAAGATAATTTATCATATTGGTAGGTTGTTAGCAAACTCCTGTTCATTCTTTTGAGATAATTTTGAAGCTTCTGTCTTCAAATTGTGGAGTCTGTTTCCCTACATCCTAAATTTGGGTTATTATTGTGACTTACTGGGGCTACTAGAACATGGTGGCAATGATATTACAATTCTGAACCCAAGGCTCAGCAGCTTTACACACTTTCAGTCTCTTTTTAAACTCCTGTCTCCATCCTGAGTCAAAGTCCAGATTAGTTTTCTGGAGATGAAACATAAAAAGATACAGCTAAACCAACCTGATTGTCCCAGGAAAATATACATGTGAAAAAGTTAATACCACATAAGTCAAGTCACCTACTTGCTCCACTGGTAAACATAGGCACACAAATTTAAACCTAGTGGAGCCCAGCTCAGATCAAAAGGAGAGCGCAGCTAATTCATGGACTTATGGGCAGCTGTTACTGCTGCTGCTGCTGCTGCTAAGTAGCTTCAGTTGTGTCCGACTCTATGCGAACCCCGTACACTGCAACCCACCAGGCTTCGCTGTCCCTGGAATTCTCCAGGTAAGAACACTGGAGTGGGTTACCATTTCCTTCGCAATGCATGAAAGTGAAAAGCGAAAGTGAAGTCGCTCAGTCCTGTAGGATTCTTAGCGACCCAGTGGACTACAGACCTACCAGACTCCTCCGCCCATGGGATTTTCCAGGTACTGGCGTGGGTTGCCGTTGCCTTCTTTGGACTTATGGGAAGTAAACTTAAATGGCTGCAATTTATGTTGTATTTTTTTATGATTTTATTGTGATGAAATGTACATAGCATAAAATTAACCAGTTTAAANAAATTTTAGGCTTTAAAAAAATTGTTGAAACTTCAAGAAAAATTTTTTAACATGAAAATAAAGTCAAGATTGATATATTTCACTAAGAAGCAATGTAACTATATTCCCAGGTTTTTAATTACTCCATAGATTTGAAGTTTTATAAACCACTATTGGTTTCCATTCCCTAAGAATTCATAAAAGACACTCTATTATCTACATTACATAAAACACTTTTTTTTTTAATGACAGAGTGTTTGACTGAAAAGAATTTGCTCATATTTTAATTCCCTTTTTCAGTTTTGGTGACAGTACAAATGAATCAGTGGCTGATTAATTTGGCATTATTGCTCAGAGATCCCTTTAAAAATTGATTTAGTTATTAACCCATGACAACCATGCAGACTGTTTCCATTCATTTCATAAACTGAACCTGACATTTATTACAAATTCAGTTTCTTTGCATTGCATTCNGTACAAATGAATCAGTGGCTGATTAATTTGGCATTATTGTTCAGAGATCCCTTTAAAAATTGATTTAGTTATTAACCCTTGACAACCATGCAGACTGTTTCCATTCATTTCATAAACAGAACCTGACATTTATTACAAATTCAATTTCTTTGCATTGCATTTCTGATTCTACTTTTTAAATACTAAGTTGTAAATGGTATAAAATTCAACAATGCAATAGTTTATAAAGGAAACTGTTAAAATTGCTTAACCTCCTTCCCATTCACAACACAGAAAGTCAATCTTGTTCACTTGTATCTTTTCAAACTCGATCTTTCATAAATAAAATCAATAATTGGGAGACAAATAATCTCTTCAAAAACAGAAAAGAAAGTACCAAACTATCTTTCAAAAATATATTTTAGAAGATGTCAGAGGAATAGGATGGGGAGATCACTTTCTCCCACACAAATTCACCAAAAGATCATTTGAACGCTGAGCAAATTTCACAAAACAACTTCTGAACGCTGGCAGAGGACATCAGGCACCCAAGGCAGCTCATTCTCTTCAAAAGAGGTAGGACAAAATATAAGATAAAAAGAGAGACACAGGAGTTAGGGATTGAGACCCATCCCAGAGAGGGAGTTGTGAAGGAGAAGTTCCCAAACACCAGGAAAACCTCTCACTGCTGAGTCTGTGGGGGTCTTTGGAATCTCAGAGGGCAACATAACCAGGAGGAAAAAACATACACACAGATTGCGTGCCTAACCACAACTCCCAGCAGAGAAGTAACCCAGATGCTCGTGTCTGCCAGCAGCGAGTGGCGGCTGAACAGGGAGGTGCGGGTTGCATGCTTAGGGGAAGGACCAGGCCTGAATACCCTGAGGATGATCTGAGGGATCTAACCTGAGACAGCAACCCAAACTGTGGGATAGCAAGAGAGAGGAAAAAAAAAAAAAAAAGAGAGAGAGAGAGAGTGAGAGATAGAAGTTTCCCGTAAAAAGCTCTAACCTAAGGCACAGCAGCGCCTGCTCACAGAACAAAAGATCGAGCGAACACCAGAGGAGAGCTAGCTGGCTGCAAACCGGCCCATCTCCCACTGGAGGCAGAGGCAGGCAGGAGACAACCATAGCTGGAAAGTGAGGGCATCCATCTCCAAAGGGCCCCAGAAACGGCATCCTCCACCAAACTGNTCTAACCTAAGGCACAGCAGCGCCTGCTCACAGAACAAAAGATCGAGCGAACACCAGAGGAGAGCTAGCTGGCTGCAAACCGGCCCATCTCCCACTGGAGGCAGAGGCAGGCAGGAGACAACCATAGCTGGAAAGTGAGGGCATCCATCTCCAAAGGGCCCCAGAAATGGCATCCTCCACCAAACTGTGAGCCGACTCCTAGTTGCTAGCCAAATCTTCCTGGTTTCCTGGATGGTTGACATCCGGCAGGAGGGTCTCAGTCAGAGATCAGCTCCCCAGAGGAGACACATGGTACATTTGAGACGGTGCTCTTGCTGCACACCCAGGAAACCGAGGGACTGGGACCAGGGAGGTGATAAGACGCACTGTCCACCTGGGAGAGTGCGCTCACCAAACACCTGGTCACCTGAGCTGTCCGGACCTGGGAAGGATACAAAACGCATACCCAATCGAGTCTGTGCCTTTGTGGCTTACATGAGAAGCTGAACCTGAGTGACTTAGACCTGGGAAGTGCACTCAACCCAGGGCCCACTTTAGACAGCTCCCCTGTAGAGAAACCTGGAGCCTAACCTGGAGCCTAAGCAGTGTAGGCTGGAAAAGCACACCCATCATAAGCAGGGGAAAACTCAGTGTAGCCCAGACACTGCGAGCACTTCCCACACATGCCAGTGTTATTTGTTTGCAGTGCTCCTCCCTTCCCAAAGCACAACTAAACAAGTGAGCCTAAATAGTTCAGTTCAGTTGCTCAGTCATGTCCAACTCTTTGCTATCTTCATTTTCTGAATGTTGAGCTTTAAGTCAACTTTTTCACTCTCCACTTTCACTGTCATCAAGAGGCTTTTTAGTTATTCTTCACTTTCTGCCATAAGGGTGGTGTCACCTGCATATCTGAGGTTATTGATATTTCTCTCAGAAATCTTGATTCCAGATTGTGCTTCTTCCAAACCAGCATTTCTCGTGATGTACTCTGCCTATAAGTTAAATAAGCAGGGTGACAATATATAGCCTTTACGTACTCCTTCAGTTCAGTTCATTTCAGTTGCTCAGTCATGTCCGACTCTTTGCAACCCCATGAATTGCAGCACACCAGGCCTCCCTGTCCATCACCAACTCCCAGAGTTCACTCAGACTCATGTCCATCGAGTCAGTAATGCCATCCAGCCATCTCATCCTCTATCGTCCCCTTCTCCTCCTGCCCCCAATCCCTCCCAGCATCAGAATCTTTTCCAATGAGTCAACTCTTCACATGCGGTGGTCAAAGTACTGGAGTTTCAGCTTTAGTGAGTCTAAAGAAATGACCACCTTCACCCCCTTGTGTCAGGTTGGAAATTAGACATTGAAGATACTTGAAAACAGAGGAAGCGAAAATAAACAAAGAAGAGGGAACCATTTTGGAAGTGACAGGTGGAACAGATTAAAACCCTGTAGTTAGCACTGACTACATTGGAAAGAGCCTATAGACCTTGAGAAGAAGTATAAGCTGGAACAAGTAACTATCTGAAACTGAAGTGACCACACACTGCCCTCAACAGCTCCAGAGAAATTCCTGGGTATATTTTACTATTATCCTTTTTAATTTTTTTAAAGTTATTTATTACTCCTTTAATTTTCATTTTATAACCTACTGTTACCTTGCAAAAGACTCTATTTTTAAAGCAAATTTCATATACATATATTTTATAATTTTTGTGATTTTTTTTAATATTATATTTTTGAGAGTCTAACCTCTACTTTAGATTTTGAATATTTGCTTTTTGGTATCTGTTATCAATTTTGTACCTTTAAGAATCCAATCTTCAGAAACCCCATTTTTACTTAGGAGTGTGATTACTGGCTTGATTGTTCTCTCTCTTTTTGACTATCCTTTTTCTCCCCTAGGTCAACTCTACCTCCTCCCTCCCCCTTTTCTTCTCTTCCTAACTCTGTGAATCTCTTTGGGTTGTCTGGGGTATGGAGAACACTTAAGGAACTGATTACTGGCTAGATCTGTCTTTCTCCTTTTGACTCCTCCTCTTCTCCTGGTCACTTCTATCGCCTTCCTCCTTCTTCTCTATGTAACTTTGTGAACCTCTCTGAGGTTCCAGACTGTGGAGAGTACATAGGGAATTGATTACTGGCTAGATTGCTCTCTGCCCTTTTGATTTCCCCTCTTCTCCTCCTGGTCACCTCTATATCCCTCCTCCCTTTTTTATTCTCTATGTAACTCTGTGAACCTCTCTGGGTGTCCCTCACTGTGGAGAATCTTTTCACCATTAACCTAGATGTTTTATCATCAGTGTCGTATGGATGGAGAAGTCTTGAGGCAACTGTAAGAATAAGACTGAAAGCCAGAGGAAGAAGGTTTAAATCCAAAACTTAAATCCAGAACACCAGAAAACTCTTGACTCTGGGAACATTAATTGACAAGAGCTCATCCAAAAGTCTCCATACCTGTACTGAAACCAAGCTCCACGCAAGAGCCAACAATTTTCAGAGCAAGACATACCAAGCTAATTCTCCAATGACACAGAAACATAACCCTGAGCATTAAAATGCAGGTGGCCAAAAGTCACACCAAACCCATAGACACCTCAAAATTCACTACTGGACACTTCATTGCCCTCCAGAGAGAAGAGATCTAGCTCCACCCACCAGAACACCAACACAAGCTTCCTTAACCAGGAAACATTGACAACCCACTTGTCCAATCCCACCCACAGGGAGGAACCTCCACAATAAAGAGGAATGACAAACTTCCAGTATACAGAAAGGCCACCCCAAACACAGAAATCTAAACAAGATGAAAAGGCAGAGAAATATTCAGCAGGTAAAGGAACATGATAAATGCCCACCAAACCAAACAAAAGAGGAGATACGGAGTTTACCTGAAAAAGAATTCAGAATAATGATAGTAAAAATGATCCAAAATCTTGAAATCAAAATGGAGTTACAGGTAAATAGTCTGGAGACAAGGACTGAAAAGATGCAAGAAATGTTTAACAAGGACCTAGAAGAAATAAAGAGTCAGTAATGAATAATGCAATAAGTAAGTTCAAAAA
The DNA here is from genome assembly GCA_006410615.1 of Neotragus moschatus. Lineage (NCBI taxonomy): Eukaryota > Metazoa > Chordata > Mammalia > Artiodactyla > Bovidae > Neotragus > Neotragus moschatus. The sequence continues at coordinate 119,675 of SJYA01002507.1, read as the reverse complement.
CTTTGGAGAGAAACAACAGTGGAATAACTGAGGCAGAAGATAGAATGAGTGAGGTGGAAGAAAGAATGGTGGAAATAAATGAAGCAGAGAGAGAAAAAAAAAGAATGAAAAGAAATGAGGATAACCTTAGAGACCTCTGAGACAATGTTAAGTGCCCCAACCTTCGAATTATAGAAGTCTCAGAAGAAGAAGACAAAAAGAAAGGACATGAGAAAATAGTTGAGGAGATAATAGTTGAAAATTTCCCTAAAATGGTGGAGGAAATAGCCACTCAAGTCCAAGAAACCCAGAGAGTCCCAAGCAGGATAAACTCAAGGCGAAACATCCCAAGACACATATTAATCAAATTAACAAAGATTGAACATGAACAAATATTAAAAGCAGCAAGGGAAAAACAACAAATAACACACAAGGGGATTCCCATAAGGATAACAGCTAATCTTTCAGTAGAAACTCCTCAGGCCAGGAGGGAATGGTAGGACATACTGAAAATGAGGAAAGAGAAAAACATACAACCCAGATTACTGTACCCAGTGAGGATTTCATTCAAGTATGAAGGAGAAATCAAAAGCTTTACAGACAAGCAAAACCTGAGGGAATTCAACACCACTAAACCAGCTCTTCAACAAGTGCTAAAGTATCTTCTCTAGGCAGAAAACACAGAAAAAGTTTATAAACTCAAACCCAAAACAACAAAGTAATGGCAACAGGATCATACTTCTTAATAATTACCTTAAATGAAATGAGTCAGATTCCCCAACCAAAAGACAAAGACTGACTGAATGGATACAAAAATGAGACCCCTATATATGTTGTCTACAAGAGACCCACCTCAAAATAAGGGATGCATACAGACTGAAAGTGAAGGCCTGGAAAAAGATATTTCATGCAAATAGATACCAAAATAAAGCAGGAATAGCAATACTCATATCAGATAAAATAGACTTTGTAATAAAGGTTGTGAAAAGAGACAAAGGACACTACATAATGATCAAAGTATCAATCGAAGAAGAAGATATGACCATTATAAATATATATGCACCCAACATAGGAACACTGCAATATATAAGGCAAATGCTAACAAGTATGAAAGGGGAAATTAACAGTAACACAATAATAGAGGGAGACTTTAATACCCTACTCACACCTATGGATAGATCAACTAAACAGAAAATTAGTAAGGAAACACAAACTTTAAATTATACTGTAGGACATTTCACCCCAAAACAATGAATTTCACCTTCTTCTCAAGTGCACACAGAACCTTCTCCAGGATAGATCACATCCTGGGCCATAAATTTAGCCTTGGTAAATTAAAAAAACATAAAAACTGAAATCATTTCAAGCCTCTTTTCTGATCACAATGCAGTAAAATTAGATGTCAACTACAGGAGTGAGTAGCATTTCCCTTCTTCAGGGGATCTTCCCAATCCAGAGATTGAACCCAGGTATCCGCATTGCAAGCGAATTCTTTACCAGCTGAGCCATCAATAAAATAAGGTATATCTGTAGACTTAAAGTTTTGAGGTTTGGAACCAGACATTTATTTGCTTTGTATATTACTTTGTTGGGTGTTAGTTATTTCTTATTAATTATATTTATTTAAAATACACAGTTTAAAATGAATGGGATGTGGTCTCTACCCAGAGGAGTTAATAATTTTGTTGCATAGACACACACCTATAAATAAACAACTTTGATAAGATATGGAGAGTATTAGGATAGGAAAAAAATATCAGAGACTAAGAAGATTAAAGTAATAGTCTCTCAGTTGTGTCCAACTCTTTGTGGCCCAATAGCCCACCAGACTGTAGCCCACCTGAATACACTGTCCGTAGTATTTTCCAGGCAAGAATTCTGGAGTGGGTTGCCATTCCCTTCTCCACGGGATCTTCCTGACCCAGTGATAAAAAAGATCAAGGACTGGGCTAAATATTTTTCCACAGTAGTACTCTATTACTTCTGGTGAGCTAAAGAGATCGTGTCTCAGCATTTATGTCCGTCTTTTATGAACAAAGTTAACCTGTGTTGATTGTACAGACTTTGTTAAAATCTTGACTGTGTTCTAAATATAGAGAAGCTAAAGCTAGGTTATATTGCTTCTTTATTTTATGGACTCAAAAGTTCACTTATGTAGCTCTTCCAAAGGTTTTCAAAAGTTTACTCTCACAATCATTACTTAGTTATCAATACAAATTGAACAAGATTCAAACTCTCTACTCAATCAAATGAATAAGATGAATACATAATTAATTTTAAAAATGCAGCATATTCCTCATGTAAGTATTAACCTTCCTGATAAGTTCACTAAATTAAAGTCAGAATATTAAAATTTGTGAAAAATGTTTCATTTAAAAATGTATTTAAATAATTTTTTTGTGTGTGTTCATCTTGGGAACACTGATATAGCTTATCTATTATTAATGTTGCCAAATTTAAAAAAATGCTTATTTTCAACTTAAATTTACAACACTCAAGTTTACTTTGAATGTTGATTAAATATCAGGAGTAATTATCATAATAACCAAACCAACATACTGACCTCAAATAATGTACAATTTCTTTTTAACTTCTACAAAGGTCATAGTGAAGAAAATTTAAAAAAAGAGAACCTCAACACACAAACTCCTCTTGACAAATTTTCACACTATATATCTTCAGAAGTATTTCAAGATAAAAATTGTGAAAATGACCTTTACTTTTATGCTTTTATTTTCTTGATATGCTAGCTTGGATCATCATTTTATGCACTATTTATACTCCTTTTTATGGGAAATCTGACCTTTACTGGAATTTAGATATGAACAGAATACAAATGTGTAAGCATGCTTCTTATGAGCTAGAAAAAAATGAAAGGAATGATAAACAGATGAGGAGAGTATCTGTGAAATGTGCTGTATAAAGTGTGTCTTTCACGCTAAGGTTTATAAAAGCCAATTACAATTCTGTAGCTCTCTAGATTGCTTTATCAGTACATTAAAATGAAAGATGATGAGGCAAGTACCAACATGAAATATCCTTGATAAGATAAATATTTAAAGTGAACACAGTACAGTAATTAAAAATTTGTTTAAAAAATTATACTAAACTATACTACCTTTGAATTGCATGAACAAAGCATTAACTTCCATTTTTTAAAATGTATCATTATGCTTAATTGTTAATAATGATCTCTGAATTGGCTTTTGTACCAGTAACATAAAAGTTAGAGACCTTTATTTCTGATTGAGGGAAAAGGATCAAGCAAAAAATGACCCAATAAAGTTGCCTTGTTGTATATGAAAATTGTTCCCCAAATTAAATATTATTCTCACTGAGAGATGTTTACATTAGCAGAGGTCTTAGGTTGGCCCTCAAATATAATAAAATATTAGGTTTAATGCTGATGCTCTGAAACTGAATTATGCCAATTGAAAAGCAGATTGTTCAATTGATTGACAATTAAATTTAAATGAGTTTTCTGGGATGGTTAAGTAATGCTTGAAAATCTTGTCTAGGATTATCTTTGCAAAACTACTATATACTATGTAAACATAAACAAACAGGTTAAATGAAATCATCAATTAACTAAATTTCCCCACTTCAGTTTTTCAGCATGGCAAAGAATGCTATCTGTCTATGAAAATACTTGTTGCTTCTCTTCATTTAATAGAAAGTATTTCACAGTTAAGTTAGACATGTCCATGTGAATAAATTCACACCAGTGGAATGCATGGAGAATAACATACGGCTCTTGTAGGCCTGTGGACTAGGAAAATGTGACCAGAATGACCTTTACAGTGATATGTTAAAGCTGCCTGAGCAACCAGCAGACGGTACAGCTCCTGTGGACTTAACAACTCAGATTTGCTATGGGAGAAACAAATATTTATTGTGGTTAATGATTAAACTTGTTGACTCTAGTTATTACAGCTGCTTGAATTACTCTAATATATGATTGATTAGCATAATAAGTCCCCAACTGACATACTCAGATTCAGTTCAGTCACTCAGTCATGTCCAACTCTTTGTGACCCCATGGACTGCAGCATGCCAGGCTTCTCTGTCCTTCACCAACTCCCGGAGTTTACTCAAACTCATGTCCACTGAGTCAGTGATGCCATCCAAACATCTCATCCTTTTGTTCCCTTCTCCTCTGGCCTTCAATCTTTCCCAGCATTAGGGTCTTTTCCAATGAGTCGGTTCTTCACATCAGGTGGACAAAGTATTGGAGTTTCAGCTTCAGCATCAGTTCTTCCAATGAATATTCAGGACTGATTTCCTTTAGGATTGGCTGGTTGGATCACCTTGCAGACATATTCAGGGCAAAGGAAAAATAGTTCTTATTCATCCAGTTTCTAGACTCTATCAAGGAAAAGTGCTACTTAAATAATACCCCCCCCCACAGAATTAGAAGTTTAGATTAATTAAGAAAAAAATGATATTGTATTGCTGAACAAAAGATATGAGCTCACATTGAAATCAAATGCCCTGAAAATAGCCTGTTGTGTTTGGTGATGGTAATAAAGAAATAAATTTGAATTAATGTCACTATTAAGTCATGTCTTTCATTTTGGTATCATTAATATTTATTTTTTTAATTATATTTTCCATCACTAAGTAAGCAATTCATGGAGAGCTATAGTGAATAGAATGTGAATGAGTTCTTTTATGCCTTTTCTCTAATCCTAGTTTACTTTCAAGTGACTCTTATTAATTTTCTTGTCATCTCTCCAGTAAACTTGATTGATAGGTAAATCTAGTCATAATAGTTGCCTATGATTAGGATGATTGTATAGTATCCACAGACCTAATTCATGTATACTAACTTGTCTTTTTAAGAATCCTTGACTGTTTTAAACATCTGACCATTCATATCAGTACATTAATGAACACCTGTGTGTATTTACTAGTGCAAACAGAGCGAGATACATATATACACATAGTATAAACACATACATAGCACATACATAAACAGTATATGGATAAATATATGTAGTATAGTATGTACATATTTAACTTCATGATCAACATTTTTTCATTTAAACAATGTATTCAATAGGAGCCTCTCTCTCAATAATTGTTTCTTATTCAAAGTTCTGGTTCTGTTCGATTTAGTGTATCATATATTCATACTTTTTACAATTTGGTGATTTTATTTTTGTTTTTGCAACAATATTTGTTTACTCATTTTTTATTGTACATCTTTCATTTGACAATTACTGACTGAGCACTAGAAAACATATTTGCTGTAATATCTGCAAAGATAGTGCTTTGGAAGAGAATAATCAGAAGGAAATGAAAAACATGAAACTCTATTCTCTACACAGTAACTCAAACCACCCTTTAAAATGGCATTCAGGTTATGTTGCTTTTCTGATCAAAACTCTATGGCTTATCATTATCACTCAGAGTAAAATTAATGATACTTTTAATAATGTAAACTGCTATTACACGATCTTGCACTAGAATAATCCTTGCTCCATTTACTGTCTCTTTTCCATTCAGTCAGCATTCTTCAGTCATAATCACAAACACTACCTACCTCTGAGCGTTTGCATCTTCTAGTCCTTCTGTTTGAAATGCTCTTTTCCAGAAAGTCACAGAACTAATTCCTTGATTTCTTTCAGGTATTTGCTAACTATATTCTTGTGGTAAGGGCTTCCTGGCCCAACATTACAGAAAGACCACACATCATCTACAGTTCTTTCCTTCTTATCCTATTTTATTTTACCTTCATTTCATATATTGCCACCAAATATCTCCTATGATTTGTGTATATGTTTAGTAAAAACCAAGACTTGATTTATTGATGATTTGATTGTGGTTTAGTTGTTCAGTCCTGTCTAACTTGTGAACTCATGGACTGTATTCCACTTGGCTCCTCTGTCCATGAGATTTTCCAGGCAGGAATACTGGAGTAGATTGCCATTTATCACAACTTTTAGAGCTAAATTATAATGCATATAGGCTTAATAAATATTTGTTGAAACTGAGAATGAAGGTAAGAGAAATATTAAGTATACTATTGAGTATGTGTATCTGAAAATATAGTGAAAAATTCACATTTGAAACCTGAGAGACATAAGCATATAGAACTCTGAAACTACCAGTGCTTTCGTGCATGATGTCACCCTGGAAGAGGGCAAATGAAGCCTGCAAGTTAATTAAACATGCCATGCTAAAGAAATGTTTTTGTAGATAAGGTTATAGTATGTTCTTAACAGACAAACATTTGCAAAGTTGATCTCTTATGAAAGTTACTCCTGCTTATGCGAAGAGTCAGACATTACTGAGCAATTGAACTGAATTGATGCCAACTTAAAATGTAAGTGTGTATTAACAAGGCTTTTCTCAGTTACATAGGCAATAAAAATGAGGTTGATCTTGCAGCTAATTACTTAATTTAATTGTGGTGTGAATTCAACTAAACATATCTTGGAAAGTGGCACAAGCTAACCTTATCAGGCATAGCCAGCTAAAAGTGTTTTGACATCATTTACTGCTAAGCCCTATGTCCTAGGCAAAATGGTTGAAGATTAAGTTTAGGAATCTGAAAGTTAATTTCTTCTTCCTCCTTTTGCTATAGTTGTGATTTGGGAAAAAAATATTGTAAGGCTATATGAACTTTACTTTCTTATAACGTATTTATACTATTTTACTAAGTATAAGTCAACCAGGCATATGTTCTCTTTAGCACTGGATTTAGTGTCATAGATATAACTTCACCAGGCATTATTCTTCTCTATCTAAATTATTTTATAATATATTTTATTTAATAAGATCACTTGTCAAAAACCTTACAATCAGCTTTCATCTTTAGAGGAGGGAAATATTATTTGATGCATATATAATTTAACTGACAATGATTAAGTATGAGAAAGTTAAAATCAAATACTATGAAAGAAAAACAATACAGTATGACTGAAAAATAGTTGAAATTTTATTCATTAAAAGTTAAATTCCCATTACATTCATAAGCTTGCATAATAGAAATAAACATTCGTATGGAATTTAAGCTCCATACATAAATTCAAGCCTTTGGATTTATCTAATGTAAACCACATGGTATTTTTGGAGAGCAGCTTTTAAATATTTTTTTTTTTTATTAAAAGGGAGCTGGAAATTTTAATTTGCAATTATATGTGGAGACTTCTCTCAATTTCAATGAACATTTACCATGTAGGTATTTATCTCTGAGTTCAGTTGATAGTTTGATAAAAACTCTCCCATTTAGAAAAGAAAATTGTCTTTATCATTTCATTTTTAGTACTTAAGTTCTACTTGAACATTGGTCTTTTTTTTTTTTCTTTCATTTATTACCTGCACAATAACATTTTTCTCTTTAAATATATTTTTCTGAAAATTGCTTATTAAAAAGCCTATTACATTACTTTCTTTAAAATTCTTTAAACCTCAAGACAATTGAGGAATTGTTGACACTGATTATTCACTGCTGAATGGAGTTCTTTCAAACTGAGTTAAAACAGCACTTGTCCAAAATCTTTAAATCATACTGAGTCAAAAAAGTCCTGAATCAGTATAGCCTATGTGTAGATGGGTTTTGTTATAGTCTATATTTTCCTAAATAGGTTTTAAGGTTAGAGAGATTAAGTATTTAAGAACATTGTGATAGCTTAATGCATTTCTATCTCTTTTTGCATGTATAATTTTACATGGCAAGATGTTACCATAAAAGAAGTTATACAAATGGAAAAAGAAAGAAATATGTGTTTCCATACAAATTGTGAAATTACTTGTCTTTAGCTCTGTGAAAAACACCGCTGGTAGCCTGATAGGAATAGCATTCCTTTGGGTAGTATACTCATTTTCACTATATTGATTCTTCCAATCCATGAACATGGTATATTTCTCNCATCAAAATCTCCTGCCGTGTGACCTTGTCACGGGTGGGATTCCTCACGCTGGCTCCCGGCACTTTGGCATAGTCAATAAAGCAGAAATAGATGTTTTTTTGGAACTCTCTTGCTTTATCCATGATCCAACGGATGTTGGCAATTTGATCTCTGGTTCAAAAGCTATAAGTAAAATATTTTAAAATTTTCCTATCTTTTAATGACCTTTCTCATTTAATAACTTTCTTGTTCATATAATATAGTAATCTATTTTTAAATAGCTTCAAAATAGACATGTTGAAAATTAGGAAATTGAGATGCATATGATAGTTTTCAAAATGTGTATCTATTGAGCATAATTCATGGACATTTAACAAAAATATTATAAAATAGATGATCAAGTGGTATGTTAATCATATAATACATTTTAAAATGGCTAACATTAAATGCAACATCTTTAACAAGCATATCTAACTTATCCTAAATATCTTCAGTTTGAATATGGATGTATTCTTTCTGCTAGCAGTTCTGATATAAGCTTCTATTGTGAAACTTTTTCGTTGGTTCTTTTTACTGTATTCAGATGGCAGTGATGCCTCCTATGTGTTCTATTACACTGAAACCTGCTCATGTCATAGACAAAACGCATATGTCAAACTACTTTAAACAAGCCAAAAATACATCCAAATCCTTGATGCACACTCTAGTGTAAACTCATAGAAGGGTGTAGATTCACTTATTTATCATGCTGAGTGCATGCTATAAATTAAATACCCATGCATGAATGCATGCTAAGTTGCTTCAGTAGTGTTTGATTCTTTGCAACCCTATGGACTATAGCCCATCAGGCTCCTTTGTCCGTAAGATTCTCCAGGCAAGAATACCAAAGTGGGTTGGCAGGTAGGTTTTTTACCACTAGATACATTTATACTGAAATAAATTTTGGTAAAAATTATCTCGTTACTTTTTTCATAATAGTAACATCGAGAAACACCCGCCCAAAAAAAAAATCAAAACTCTGTTTTAGTTTCAAACACATCGTTTAAATAGAATGTGTTAGAATATATGATTGATTGTAATTTGAAAGAGCCTAGTAAACAGCCTAGAAGAGAAACTTTTATTACCGAAGCTAATAATTATATCTATTCCATTTAATATCAGCTTTGGAGCTGTTTCTGAGTCCCTGTGGAAAACAGATGATGTAGAAAATGCTGATGTCTTTGGTTTTGTTTCTTCAGGTTCTTAAGTCATGGAAGTAACAACAAGAATGAGAAAAACAAGTCAATGATATAATAAAGGGGTCAACAAACTGTATCTAATGGACTAGTTAATTAATAGGATATGCAGACCACAAGGTCTCTGCCAGAAATAAGCATGATCATGTTATGGGCAGACTTGAGTTCTCCCCCAAATTCAAATGTTGAATTCCAAATTTTACTACTTAAGAATATGAATTGTATTTAGAAATAAGATCTTTAAAAAGATAATTTAGCCAAGAAGAGCCCTATACATCATGTCTAGTGTCCTTCTAAGTAAAGAAGCAAGACCATGTGATGACACAGAGAAGGAAACAGCCACATATTAGCCAAGAAGAGAAATAAGCTTCACAAGAAAACAACATTGCCAAAAGCTTAATCTCAAATTTTCAGCTTCCAGAAGTGTGAGAAAATAAATATGTTTTTAAGTCACCTGTGGTATTTTGTTACAGATTCCCTAGAAATCCAATATGGTCTTATTTCAATTTCATTTGAAGCAATAATGCAAAGTATCTTTTGTTTTTGTATAGACATATATGGGGGCTTCCCAGGTGGCACTAGTAGTAAACTGCCTACCTGCCAGTGCAGGAGAAATAAGAGACACAAGTTCAGTCCCTGGGTTGGGGAGATCCCCTAGAGGAGGTCATGGCAACTCACTCCAGTATGCTTGTCTAGAGAATTCCATGGACAGAGGAGCCTGGCAGGCTATGGTCCATAGGGTCACATAGAGTCAGACACGACTGAAGTAACTGCACACATACACATAGACATATCTATTATCATAATTCAAATCCACTTATCTCTGGCTTAATCAAGTTGATTCTTCCTTGAGAGCATTTATGTGAAATAAAATATTTAATTTTAATGGGAGAAATGAAACATTTCATCTCGAGATACTCATACAGTTTTCATATGTAACAAAATATATCGATTATGCAAACATATGTTATATAAGTAATAAAAATGATAAGAATAAATTAATACTGTCTCTACATAAAATACAATATCAAGAAGAACTTTTACACTTTCCCTAGTAGAACCAAAAGACCAGAGGGCCTGATAGTTAATAGAAAATAGAGATGGATATATTATTCTTTCAAAGATGCACTCTTCTTACTCAATTATACTAAACAATTTCAAACTTCTGAAGACACGTGGATAATTTGTATTTACAAAAATTTAACATAGAAAATAATTTAGGGAAAAACAGTGAATTTAAAGGCCTTCAAAATCTGGAAAACAGCAAACATTCAAACATATCAAAAAAGATTTATATAAACATGAGCATTTATTGCTTGTCATCTTCATGCAGAGCAAAAATTTGAGGATTCATTTGATTTTCTTTTATTGTATAGACTACTATGTTGAATAAATTGTAGTATCTTTTCCTAAAACAGTAATAAATGAAAAGTCTTTTATTATTTACTATGTTTTGAGGTTAAAAATGTTCTAATAAATTTAAAACAGTCATATATTGCCTTGATACAGTGCAATAAGACAGTATGGTAATTTTGGTGCATTGTAAAATAAAGCCTCATCTCTTGACTAGAATCTGTCTCATTGAATTTTCTATATCAAAGCCATAAATACAGGAAATTAAAGTTCCTTATGCCAGAAACACCAAGGAGATTATCATTTTGGCTAGTGTGTACTAGCAGGAAAAGAAGGATTATGAATATAAATAGATCTTAAGGGAGTTGGAGAAGACACAATGTCTCATTGTGTTTAAGTATAAAGCTAAAGTAGAAAAGCATTTTATATCATGTGGACAGTCAATTATGGGTCAAAAGTCTGCACTTCAGCGAGAAGGTTTAGAATAAACCTCAATAATTTTGATATATTTCTGTGGAGTTTGAGCATGAAAGTAGTTTACCTTGAATGAGATGAAAATATCAGAAATTAATTGATTTACTGAATATTCTGGTAGGTAAATATGCTAGAATGACTAAATAAAATGTAAGACTCTATCTTGCTGATATTTAGTGGGTGGGTCCAGAGGATGTGTGCATGCATGCTCACTCATGTCTGACTCTTTGTGACTGCATGGACTAGAGCCCACCAGGCTCTTCTGTTCCAGGAATTTTTCAGGCGAGAATATTGGAGTGGGTTACCATTTCCTAATCCAGGTGATCTTCCTGACCCAGAGATTGAACCTGTGTCTCCTGTATTGGCATTGGCAGATGGATTCTTGCATCACACAAAGGTAGTAAAGAATATATTAGCAAGGTAGGACCCTACCTTGGTACTTTATATCTTTAAAATCTTAGTGGTAGCTGCCTCTATAAGAGGTAAGAAATATTTATATGAAATCATAAGTGTGAAAGTAAAAGATAAAAGTTGAGATTTAAAGGACCCAGCAGCAGAATTAAGAATGAAAGGCAAAATTAATGGTACAACGGGCACAATGTCAGGGTTAATAATCAAGGTATCTCAGTCAGCAGGTGTTTATGTGAAAGATGCTTATTAGTTATCTATTTTGTATATAATAGTGTGTGTATGTCAATCCTCATCTCCCAACTTACCCTCTCCTCACCACTTTCTCTCCCCACTGGTCACCATAAGTTTGTTTTTTATAACTGTGATTCTATTTCTCTTTGTAAATAATTTCACTTGTATCATATTTTGTAGATTCTATATCTCAGTGATATCATGTGATATTCATCTTTGTCTCACTTGTGTCACTCAATATGACAATCTCTAGGTCTATCCATGTTACTACAAATGGCATTATCTCATTCATTTTTATGGATGAGTAATATTCTATGGTATATATGCGCATGTCTTCTTTATCCATTCCTCTATCTATAGACATTTAGGTTGCTCCCATGCCTTGGATGTTGTAAATAGTGCTGCAGTGAACACTGGGGTGCATGTATCTAATGCAAAGTCTTTTAAACTAATGGATCTATACCAACTGGATAGCTACGTGTGTAAGGATGAAATGTAACCCTTACCTCATACTTTATATATAACTTAACTGGACAAAAGTAGACCAAATAGTTGAATGAAAGAACTAATACTAACATTTTTTTTTTAGAAGGAAACATAGAGTATATCTTTATGATCCTGAATTTGACAAAAGATTTTTAGATTTGATACCAAAATCACTAGCAACAGAATTAAAAACAGAAAAATTAGACATTATCAATATTAAAATATTTTATCATTCAAGGGACATCAAGAAAATAAAAAGACAATAAACAAAATTGTAAAAGTTATTTGCAAATCACATATCTAGTAAGGTAACTGTATCCAGAACAGATAGATGATTACGATAGAGAGATATAGAAATGGGTACAAAAATATATACTCTTGCAACTGTGTAATCAAAAGACAAATAATAATGGGAAAGCAAGCCTGAATAGACATGTATTTAAATACGATTAAATGCCCAATTAATACATGACTTCGTGCTTGATATTATTAGTTATTAGAGAAATGCAGAAGAAAACCACAATGAGATAGCACTTCATAAGCAGTAAGATGGCTGGAATCTTCAACTCTGGAATATTAGCCATTGTTGTATAAAGACAACTGATGCTCTCTCCAGCTTTCTTCTTTTTAAATGCAATTTTTAATATTAACTAGGAATAAAAATCTCTCTGGTTTCTTGAAATAGGTTAACCTTCTTGATTGGTTTTAGTTTTGGCTACTTGTTTTCATTCTGTATATCTGCATTAATACCNGGGATAACAGAGGATGAGATGGCTGGATGGCATCACTGACTCGATGGGCATGAGTCTGAGTGAACTCCGGGAATTGGTTATGGACAGGGAGGCCTGGCATGGTGCGATTCATGGGGTCACAAAGAGACGGACACGACTGAGTGACTGAACTGAACTGAAAGTCTTAATTTGTGATTCAGCTCTAGTAAAATGCAGAAGCAGACTTTTTAGAAGGAACGAAAAGATTTTCTGACACAGTAATGCTGCATAACCACTTGCCTAAAATCTCAGTCACTTACAACAATACGTATTCACTTCTGCTCTTGAATCTGTTCATTGTTCATTCCATCTTCTACCAAGATGGGCCAGGTGTAGCCATCTCAGTTTGCTTCACTCACATGTCTGCTGTCANGAACGAAAAGATTTTCTGACACAGTAATGCTGCATAACCACTTGCCTAAAATCTCAGTCACTTACAACAATACGTATTCACTTCTGCTCTTGAATCTGTTCATTGTTCATTCCATCTTCTACCAAGATGGGCCAGGTGTAGCCATCTCAGTTTGCTTCACTCACATGTCTGCTGTCAGCTGGACTGAGGACCATTTAGGGTAGGAGGGACTCAACTAGTATGAAGTTCACTTATCTTAGTTGCATGTGGTCTCATACCCAGCAAACTGGAAAGGGTTTGAGTTTTTGCAGGGACAGAATTAATACAGTTTCTTTTCATGTCTCTGTTTGTGTTACATTCACTCTGTTCCATTCGCCAAAGCAAGTCACAGGGCAGAGCTCAGATCACGCCATTAAGAGTTGCCATTAATAGAACCAAGCTACTACAAGAGACACTTTCAGAAATCTTAAATGCTGGACCTTTGATTTTGGTGGGATAAATTGCTTGGCAAGTGATTAAATACTAAGTGATAATTTTCCTAAAATATTATCTGAGTTTCTAATGGGTAAAAACAAAGAAGCAGTTATCAGTTTACTATTCAACTACAGGAACATGCTGCTGCTGCTGCTGCTAAGTTGATTCAGTTGTGTCCGACTCGGTGCGACCCCATAGACTGCAGCCCACCAGGCTCACCTGTCCCTCGGATTCTCCAGGCAAGAGTACTGGAGTGGCTTGCCATTTCCTTCTCCAATGCATGAAAGTGAAAAGTCAAAGTGAAGTTGCTCAGTCGTGTCTGACCCTCAGTGACCCATGGACTGCAGCCTTCCAGGCTCCTCCATCCAGGGGGTTTTCCAGGCAACATAAATTATACATTTAATTTTAAAATGTTAGTATTTTAAAATTGGGCTTCCCTGGTGGCTCAGACAGTAAAGAGTCTGCTTGCAGTGGGGGAGACCCAGTTTCTATCCCCGGGTTGGGAAGATCCCCTGGAGAGGGAAACAGCAACCCACTCCAGTATTCTTACCTGGAAAATCCCATGGACAGAGGAGCATGGCAGATTACAGTACATTGGATCACAAAAAGTCAGACACGACTGAGCCACTTCACTTTCTTTAGGGCTTCCCTGATGGTTTATCTGGTAAAGAATACTGCAATGCTGGAGACCTGGGTTCAATCCCTGGGTTTGGAAGATCCCCTTAAGAAGGGAATGGTTACTGACTCCAGTATTCTTGCCTGGAGAATCCCATGGACGGAGAATCCTGGCAGGCTACAGTCCATGGGTCACAAAGAGTTGGACACATGACTGAGTAACTAACACATTCTAAAAATTAGCAGTCTTTATAATTTAGAGCAGAGTTAGTTTTATAAGAAAACTCAACAGAAAATGCAAAGCGTTCCTGCTCAGATGCTCCCTTGCCCTCAGTTTTTCCTAGTTAACATATCACATTGGTATGGTATGTTTGTTAAAACTAAGTCAGTATTAATGTATTAGTATTAACAAATGTGGACTTCCCTGGTGGCTCAGACGGTAAAGCATCTGCCTGCAATGAAGGAGATCTGGGTTTGATCCCTGGGTAGAGAAGGTCTCCTGGAGAAGGAAATGGCAACCCACTCCAGTGGAAAATTCCATGGACAGAGGAGCCTGATCGGCTACAGTCCCTAGGCACGCAAAGAGTCGGACACGACTGAGCAACTTCAATCAGTTCAATTAATGAATGTCCATAATTACATTTGGATACAGTTTTCTTGTTTCACAGATCTATGGGTTGTGCTAAAAGAATAGTATCTTATATCTGCTATAGAATTATGTGGAATATTTTGAGTGCCTAAAAATCCTTGGGGTTTCCCTGGTGGCTCAGCGGTAAAGAATCTGCCTGCCAATGTAGGAGATGTGAGTTCGATTCCTGGGTCAGGAAGATCCCCTTGAGAAGGAAGTGACTACCCACTTTAGGAGTCTTCCCTGGGAAATCCCTTGGACAGAGGAGCCAGGAGGGATAAAATCTATGAGGTCTCAAAAGAGTCAGACAGAACTCAGTGACTAAACATCAACAAAAACAAAAATCTCTGCATTCCACCTATCTATCCTTCCGATCTCCACCAGAACTCCTGGCAACCACTGATCATCTCTTACCTATAGTTTTGCCTTTCCCAAAATGTCATATAATCGTAGGCATACAGTATGCCATCATTTCTGACTGGCTTAGCAGCATGTGTTTAAGTTTCCTCCAGGTCTTTTTGTAGTTTGACAGCTTATTTCTTTTTAAATAATGTCTATTTCTTTGTGTGTGGACTCTAGTTTATTTATCAATTCAGTTATTGCAAGACATCTTGGTTATGTTCAGTTTTTGCAAATATGAATGAATCTGCTATGAACATTCATGTGCATGTTTATGTAGATATACATGTTTAACTCATTTGAGTAAATATCTAATAGTGCATTGCCAGATCATGTAGTAAGGGTATGTTTATTTTTGCAAGAAGTTGCCAAAGTGACTGTACCATTTTATATTCCCATCAGTAAAGAATGAGAATTCCTATTACTCTATACCTCATCATCATTTGATAGCATCTGTGTTTTGGATTTTGGCTGTTTTATAGGCATGTAGTAGTATCTCATTGTTGTATATGTTTAGTTTTTAACACTTTTAAATCTTATGTGTTCAACTGATGTCTTACTCTTTGTACTCAATTGTGCTAACTCTACCTGGGTCACATGCTTATGAATACTAAGAACCAAGTAGTCTTAATTTTAGGAAATATAAGGAACCTGATTCTGAATTATTTTGGATACAATATAACCGTTTTTTTTTTTCTACACAGCATCTATCATAAGCTTTATGAATATGCAGTCATTTCCACCAATAAATAGGCCAAAAGGTAACAGACAGTGTTCTAAGTAATGAATAAATAAAGAAAAATAAAACAGAAAAATCAATGTGACAAAAATAAGTCTTCCTAACTGATAAACCTATTCGCCACTGCTTAGTAGCAACAACAACAACAAAAAAAAAAAAAAGAGAGAGAGAGAGAGAGAGATAGAGAGATAGAGAGAGAATTTATTTTTCTCTGGAGAGGTTTATCTAACATATGTGGTCATGGGAAAAAAGTCATACAATTGCAAGACTCCCTCTCTCTCATAAAAGATCCAACTAGATACACTAAACAATTCCAAACAAATCAATAGATGCTCTTAGTCTAATAGAATTAATTTTCTTCTTTTCACAAATTTATATGCTACTCATAACTAGATATTTATAAAAATCAATATTTATTTTTAATAGATCTGAGCATAATACTATCAGTATGTCACTTTTAAAAATATCCCTATGTAAACAGTACTGACAACTTAGAAAATTGGCTAAGCTTTATTATAGAACTAAATAATAAATAATTGAAATTTCTATAAAGAATTCAATGGGATGCCAAATAATAAAATTATCTTTGAAGCAATTGTAATAGAAAAAGCCATATTCTTAACCAGAAATTTTCTTAAGCCAAAACTTCTAAATTTTCCAGAAATAAATGTCTTAATTAAAAAATATATATACATATATATAAACACATGGCATGTAACTAAAAGGTATAACAGAAAGTATGTGAAAAATTTCCTCACTGCTAACTTTATACCGTTTTATGCTCTGTGATTTTCAAAGTGGATTGCATTTAATTTATCAATCACATTATTAGTTTAATGTGTTGTGTCCTAAATTTAAAATGGAATAAAATAATCAACATTAGAACAGTAAAAAACAGAATACATAAGATTGCTCCATTTGATATATCTTTATGAATTTATTATATATAATATACTTTTAACCATAGACATAAACAAAAATGAAAACTGTTATTTAGCAGTTACCACACATAACTTGATGAAGTGCTATTAACACTGTAAGAAAACCATCTTTTTCTCTCTTGTGAGGATATTTAAGGATATAGTTCACAGTTTTATTGGTTCTATTTAATTTTGAACTATATCCCTTTTAAGTTTGCTGAGATATTTTAGAGAATTGTTACAGAGTTCTCACAGAACCAGTTGATTCATTAAATAAAATAAGCAAAAAATGCAATCAACAGGGAGGAGAGAATAATTCAAAAAACTAAAATACTAATAAGTAAAAAAGCATGCTTAACCATATGTGGAATGTCACTGTTAAATAAAATTAGCATTAGAAACTAGATTGAAACATGCTCACATGGATATGTATAGTGTTGCACTGCCAATAAACAACTATTAGATGGAAGCCATGGAGTGTATTGTAATAACATCACATATAAACATGTATTATCTCCATATCGCCATGATTTTAAGATGAGTTTATAAAATTTAGCTCATGACTGAAATCTCATTTTCTTTCTAACTTGCTCTTGGGCTCACATTTTTGCTTAGCTATTTCAGTTTTATATCTGTGAGTTAATGCATATTAGTTCTATGTGCAAATCAAGTTATGAGGAGTTGTCTTAGGACTGGCCTAATCCATGGCCTGGCCTGTTTTCATCTGAACATCCAAACCCATTACTTATGTATTGTCTATGGTTACTTCCACGCTACAATATGAGAATTGAATAGTTGCAACACAGACTATATGTGGTTAGGAAAACATAAATATTTATTACTAAACCCTTTATGAAATAAATTTGCTGACTTATTATCTAAAAGCCAGAAATGAAGAGAAGAATAAGGTAAGTTAGATCCCTTCAGGATCTCTGTGTTTAGATAAATAATCAGTAAAAAAAAAAAAATTATACTTTCACTAAGAAAAAAAAAATATATATAATGAAATGGAATGTGTGTAATAAAAGATATAAAGTAAAAGTGTCATTTGCTCAGTTGTATCTGACTCATTGCAACCCCATGGACTGTAGCTTGCTGACTCCTCTGTCCACGGAATTCTCCAGACAAGAATACTACAGTGGGTTACCATTCTCTTCTCTAGGGAATCTTCTCAGCTCAGGGATTGAACCCTGGTCTCCTGCATTGCAGGCAGATTCTTAACCATCTGAGCCACCAGCGTGAATGTGAAAGTCACTCAGTTGTGTCCGACTCTTTGTGACCCCCATGGACTATACAGTCCATGGAAATCTCCAGGACGGAATACTGGAGTGGGTAGCCATTCCCTTCTCCAGGAGATCTTCCCAACCCAGGGATTGAACCCAGGTCTTCCATATTGCAGGTGGATTCTTTACCAGCTGAGCCACAAAGGAAGCCCAGGGAAGCCCATAAAAGATGTAGTTAGTTGGCAAACACAAGTTACCTAGGAATGGTTCCTGAAAGGCTTCCAGCATGATAATCAAATTTTGTCTTAAAATTTATTAATGTGAATTACTGTTATTTTTTTCCTTTTATCAACATGCTTTTCCTTTTAAAAGAAGTGATTAAGATTGTTTTCCCATGGTAAGATTAAGTCTTATATTATGTGCAAAACAACAGACTTCCTAAGAACTTTCTTTTGACTATTTAGCCGTTATATAGTTCATTCATTTTAGGTGAAATGTAATATACATTAAATGAATAATCACATTTTATTCATTTGGATGAGATGCTTATTCATTATGTGAGTAACCTGTGGTTTGATGGGTTGTTCTAGTCCAAGTTTTGCTCTCATGAGCTGTTTCATGGCTCCCTTAGTACATATGCAATCATTTAAGTGTAAACTAGAGGTGCAGTTGAGGCATCTGCTTTACACATGTATGTCTTTACAAACTCTTTTCTGAGAACTACAGTGAATATATTTTTGAGAAAGTAATAAATTTGTTATATCATTTAGCTATTAAGATAATCAGGTATGTGTTATCACACAATTTTAATTATGTGTCATACTTCCTGCCAAAGGGGAACCATACAGTTGAAGACAGAATTAAAAAGGTTAATCAGCTGACTTTAATATAGGAGATTATCCTGAATTATCTACAACATATCTTCAATTATCTGCAATTCAAATGTAATCACAAGGACCTTTTGCCTGTGGAAATAGTAGACAAGAGGGTCAGAGTGGGAGTGATGGGACACAAGAAAGACCTAATGGGACAATGCTGTCCTTGAAGATGGAAGGCAGTCAGGAACTGAGGGATGGAGGCAACTTCTAGAAACTGTAAAGGAAAAAAAAAATTCTCTTCTAGCCTTCCAGATAGAAATGTAACCCTACACCATTTTAATTTGTCCCTGTGAGACCCACTTCATAACTTCTGATCTTCAGAACTGTAAAGTAATAAATATATATATTGTTTAAGCCGTTAAATTTGTGGTAATTTTTTAAACAGAAGCAGTGGGAGACTAACATATGCCTTTTTTATTTTTACAAGTTAAATGTTTATAAAAATTTATTTGATAATTATTTTGTTTTGAATTTTTCTAATTGTTAGCGAGACTGAACTATTGGCCATATTTGAAAGGCAATCCACTCCAGTATTCTTGCTTGGAGAATTCCATGAACAAAGAAGCCTGGCAGACTACAGTCCATGGGTTTGCAGAGTTGGACACGACTAAGCAACTAACACATATGGTCCATGTAATTTTCTAGGCTAAAATACTGGAGGGGTAGTCTTTCCTTTCTGCAGGGGATCTCCCCAACCCAGGGATCAAACTCAGGTCTCCAGCATTGCAGGCAGTTTCTTTAGCAGCTGAACCAGTCTGTAATGTGACTGAACATCCAAGAATTGATCTAAAATGAATAGATTAGATGGAGACTTAACATTTGGTATTAGAGAAATCAGTCAGATTTGGATCAATTTTCCCACCTGTTAAGAAAATACCAATGCTAAAATAGCAGGACAAAATATCATTGGAGGGAATAATTCCAGGAATTACAAATCCTTTCACATCTAACAAATCCTTTCACATCTAAACAAGAAGTGAGGGTAATCTGATTGCTTGGACAAGGGCAAGGACTGGACCACATTTTATTTGTGGCAAAGGCAACTGTATATGTGTGTCTGTGCTCATATACTAAGCTCACTGACTGTTTGCAACTCCATGGACTGTAGCCCACCAGATTTCTCTGTACATGGAATTTTCTAGAAAAGAATACTGGAGTGGCTTGCCATTTCCTGCTCCAGGGGATCTTCCTGACCCAGGGCTCAAACTCACATCTCCTGCTTGGCAGGCAGATTCTTTACCACAAGCACTACCTGGGAGACCAAAGGTAACTACAGGGACAAAGTAAGTTTTTTTTGTTTGTTTGTCTTTTTAATTCCTGAACCTGTAAACATTTGCTATGATACGCTATTTTCCATTCCACATTGAACAACAATGAGATAGCCTTATAAAACCAGCAAACCTCATGTGAAAATTAATCCCATTGGAATTGGAATAATTTAATTTTGTCTTAATGGATGAGAATATAAGATATATGAGAATATGCTCTTTGTAAGTGAAACTGGTAAAATAGGACTGCTGGTGTTGGCAAGTGTGTTCATATTTTGCAGGAATACTTAAGGGGGGAAAATGTGTTAACATATTAATATATTTGACATGAAGTCTGCATTGACTGTTTTTCTACAACTTATTATTTCTCTTTATTTAATTTTTTTTTTTTTTTAAAGTGTGAGGGTAACAGGCAGGAAGGCCAGGGGTCTCCAAACAGAAGAAACAGGTTGTGAGTGTCAGACATTTTTTTAAAATCTCTTCCTTAAGCATCAGGAGGAAAGAAACTCTCCATGGAAATAGTTTTCTTAAGGTATTAATGAAACTATGTATTTGCTTTGGAATTTGCCTTTCTTTAAAATGGCTCCACCTAAAACTAACATTTTTCCTTTTCTCAAATCTTAGCCTGATAATAGCTCAACAAACCAGTATTCATATCTGTTGTTTTATGACTGGGGGATGACACACCTCGTGCCGTCCTGTCTCAAATATGCATACTGTGGGAGAGGGGCCTGGTGAAACTCCCTCAGCCTTGAGGTGTCTCTCTCATCTAATTAGTAGCTTTCTAGCAGATATAAAACAGAGTGCTAAAACTAGCGGGGGTGGCGGGGCACTCTCCGTTCTCCTTCTGATGTCTATGTCAGAAGCTTTCTCTGTCCCTTTTAATACTTGAATAAAACTCTGCTATACAAAAGCTCTTGAGTGATCAAACCTGGTCCCTGATCCTGAAGTTAAATCTTCTTTGGAGATCACGTATCTGACACTGTTCACCATAAGCTATCAAAAATATTGCTTAGTAATCTAATCAAAGTGATATATATTGAAATCATGATTATCTTAGAAATTAGGTAAACTCACTACATATCCTGTGAAAAATTTAAGTTTAAATTTCTTTATATTTCATAAGGAAATCACAGTTAAAGCCACCCACCTGGCATATTTTAAAATATTCCATTTGTCAGGATAATTTGAAAAGTCAATGATGTAAAGGTAGCTATAGCTCTAGGAAACTTAGATTATGTTTTTCAGTTTGTCAACAATAATAAAATCAATGTCTTCATATAAATTCAATGATCTAAATAGACAAAGAAAAAAATATTCCACTTCTACATAGACTAATTCCAGCTTCACAAGGCCCTTTGACTTAGGAATAAAGACACTGTTTTCTACCCTTTCTTTATGTCCATGTAATTTAATTTAACTAAACTAAATTTACAAGAAATAAAATTTGTAATACCTGAAGTCAATTTAGAAATAATTTTATTTTACAGGTGAGAAAATTTATACTACTCGAAAGCTTTGTGGTTATAAAAAAAAGTGTTTTAAAATGAATTTATTATGGACCTATTCCAAAGAAATTGTCCCCCAAAAAGGACAATTTGTGAAAGCATCACTCTTTTTCTACTGTTAGACATAATTTCTTCATGGATTAAACATAAATTAGTCTCACATGAAAGAATATGCTCATTCCCAATATCCTTAACTTGATTGGGAAGAGAACCTTAAAAACCACATATTGAACCATCCATTCTACCTCCATGAAAGCATCAAAACTCAACTTTCCTACCTCACCTTTCTATTTTTTTTTAGTGCAAGATGATTCCCAAATTCCTCTCTATTTTCATCTTGTTTTCTTTACGAGTCTTCCCTTTGCCTGTGCCACCCAACTGAAACTGTATGCCAGATAATAGTGCCGCAGTTCTAATGAAATGTGTTTTATCATTCAGTTTCACATGTGACAGGACATGAAATGAATTACTTACTTTAATCGTTTTTTTTTTCTTGACATTTTTTCCTTTCTCTTCCTTTAAAAAAAAAAAAAGCAAGATTTGGGTGGCAATTAAATAATACATCACAGAGTCAAACAGAGACAAATATCCCTATAGGCTTAAATATTTTTTAGGACAGTTTATTATATGAAGGATGTGTATATTCAACTTGATTCCTAGGTTTGAATAATTTTCATAAAGTTTATAAAGTAAAAATACATTTATCTAATCTAATCAAAGGATAGGTGATATATACAATTACATTTTTATACCATTGCTGGATCGAATATTTCTTGACACATCCCATAATAGTCTTCTTATTTAAAAGAAGGAAAATTGTGAAAGGTATAAAGAAAACAATAATTATAAAAATGCTACTGTAAATTTATTGATAATAGTCAAAATTTAGATCAGAGACTCATTGGAAAAGCCCCTGATGCTGGGAAAGATTGAAGGCAAGAGAAGGGGATGACAGAGGCTGAGATGGTTGGATGTTATCACCAACTCAATGAACATGGGTTTGAGTAAGCTCCAGGAAGTGGTGATGGACAGGGAGGCCTGGAGTGCTGCAGTCCATGGGGTCACAAAGAGTTGGACGTGACTGAGGCACTGAAATGAAATTCTGCTGCTGCTGCTAAGTCACTTTAGTCGTGTCTGACTCTGTGTGACCCAATAGACGGCAACCCACCAGGCTTCTCTGTCCACAGGATTCTCCAGGCAAGAATGCTGGAGCGGGGACTGAACTGAATGTCCTTTATCTAAAAATCACTCCACAGGATCATGAATATAAGAATCTTCAGAACTGATCTAAATTTTGATTGTTCTTAATTAATTTGCAGTGACATTCTTACAATTATTTTTCTCCTTATATCTTTCAAACTTCCTTCTTTTAAAAAAGAAAACTATTATGGGATGTGTCAAGAAATATTCGATCCAGCAATGGTATAAACATTTAATTGTATATATCACCTATCCTTTGATTAGATGAAAGTGTTTTTATTTTATAAATTCTAATTATTCAAACTTAGAAATCAAGATGAGTACACACATCCCTAATGTAATAAACTTTCCTAAAGAATATTTAAGCCTATAGGGATATTTGTCTCCATTTGACTTGGTCATGTATTATTTAATTATCGCCCAAATGTTGGTTTTTGGCTTTTTTGACAAAAATGATAACCAAACACCCCTCTCCCCAAAGCCTGATGTCAGTCCCCTGATAGATATTAATCAGTTTTGTAAAAATAAGCAAATTCATTTCAGCACTACTTTGACTGAAAATAACTTTGAGTGTGCTGTAATTAGTAATGTGTTATAATTAGTATTCATGGTTGAGGACATGCAGTGAACAATACAATAGATAAATACTGTGTGTATCTATGTTAATAGGATATGTTTTGCTTTTCAACAAACAAGATAATAATCTTTACCTAAAATTGAGTGCCATTTCCTCCATAATATGAAAAAGTAGTGACAAATAAGACTAGAACATCCATAGCAAAATGTAAACCATTTGGAGGAGGTAGATTTGTTGCCTTTAATTTATAATATTTGAAGTTGAAAAGAAATGGAATGTGTTAAAATAGTAACAGAATTTATGTACTTTTAGTGGACTTATTTATAATATAAATTAAATTTAAAAAGCTTGGTAATTTGTCCTTGTGAATGCTTTTAATTGTGTATCATTTTTTAGGAAAAATATTCAAGTCCTTGTGAAATATTTTTATTATATCCCAAAAGAGAATTTTTCTTTCCTTCACATTTTGATAGTGTTGGTTTCTATAATAAACTAATCATTATTTTTTAGTTGTATTATTCAACAGATGAATTATTTATTTGATGATTTGCCTGAAATCTCTCCTATAAGCTTCACTCAAAATTTGTGCTTTTGCAAATAAAATGGTGTCTGCAACCTGAGGAAGAGATTTCCTCAACTCTCTCTATGTATTAATATGGCTGCAGAATTTGTGAATAGAGAGATTCTTAAGTTTGGTTACAAAGCATCAGGATAGAAAAACAACCTACAAGTCTTTTAAATGTCCAATCAAATTCCTTATAAAAATTTCTATACCTAAGTTAACGCTTTTAATATGTTCAGCTTGTTGTGTTTAACAACACATGTGTTACTTATCACTTATTGTTGAAGTGACTTGAAGTCGCTCAGTCATGTCCGACTCTTTGCCATCCCATGGATGGCAGCCTGCCAGGCTCCTCTGTCAATGGGATTTTCCAGGCAAGAATAATGGAGTGTGTTGCCATTTCCTTCTCCAGGGGATCTTCCCAACCCTGGGATTGAACCTGGGTCTCCCGCATTTTAGGCAGACGCTTTTACCGTCTGAGCCACCAAGGAAGTCCACCACTTATTGTTCAGTTCAGTTCAGTCGCTCAGTCGTGTCCGACTCTTTGCAACTCCATGAATCACAGCAGCCAGGCTTCCCTGTCCATCACCAACTTCAGGAGTTCACTCAGACTTGTGTCCATTGAGTCCGTGATGCCATCCAGCCATCTCATCCTCTGTCCTCCCCTTCTTCTCCTGCCCCCAATCCCTCCAGGCATCAGAGTGTTTTCCAATGAGTCAACTCTTTGCATGAGGTGGCCAGAGTACTGGAGTTTCAGATTTAGCATCATTCCTAACAAAGAAATCCCAGGGCTGATCTCNAGGCTTCCCTGTCCATCACCAACTTCAGGAGTTCACTCAGACTTGTGTCCATTGAGTCCGTGATGCCATCCAGCCATCTCATCCTCTGTCCTCCCCTTCTTCTCCTGCCCCCAATCCCTCCAGGCATCAGAGTGTTTTCCAATGAGTCAACTCTTTGCATGAGGTGGCCAGAGTACTGGAGTTTCAGATTTAGCATCATTCCTAACAAAGAAATCACAGGGCTGATCTCCAGAATGGACTGATTGGATCTCCTTGCAGTCCAAGGGACTCTTAAGAGTCTTCTCCAACACCACAGTTCAAAAGCATCAATTCTTTGGTGCTCAGCTTTCTTCACAGTCCAACTCTCACATCCATATACGACCACAGGAAAAACCATAGTCTTGACTAGACGGACCTTAGTCGGCAAAGTAATGTCTCTGCTTTTGAATATGCTATCTAGGTTGCTCATAACTATTCTTCCAAGGAGTAAGCATCTTTTAATTTCATGTCTGCAACCATCCACAGCAATCCTGGAGCCCAAAAAAATAGTCTGACACTGTTTCCACATCTATTTCCCATAAAGTGATGGGACTGAGTGCCATGATCTTAGTTTTCTGAGTGTTGAGCTTTAAGCCAACTTTTTCACTCTACTCTTTTACTTTCATCAAGAGGCTTTTTAGTTCCTCTTCACTTTCTGCCATAAAGGTGGTGTCATCTGCATATCTGAGGTTATTGATATTTCTCCCAGCAATCTTGATTCCAGCTTGTGTTTCTTCCAGTTCAGCATTTCTCATGATGTACTCTGCATATAAGTTAAATAAGCAGGGTGACAATATACAGCCTTGACATACTCTTTTTCCTATTTGTTGCACCTCTGTAAGTAAATGATCATGTACAAACTGAAATGAGACCACTGGAGTGAGTGTGTATGTACATAATCAAGAACAATCTTTCAAGATTATATGTAGTTACAAAGAGACAAAGAAGCTGTTAAGAAAAAAAAATCCAGAATTTGAAATAAAAAGTCAGAAGTGTGCAGAAGTATATCTAAAAGTAATACAAGAAATTTACTTCTACATAATGTTTTTTTTACTAGTATCTATGGTTGATAAAGTTTCTTTTACAGTTTTTAAGGAAAAGTTATTATTGAAAACTTAGGTATATAGTGTAAGGAGACTCTTCTTACATATCTTATTGAGAAACTGATTAATAAGTCTACTTTATGATTCCTGAGCTCAAAAAAATACCTACATTTGAACTTGCTTTTTATTGTTTGAGTAGAGCCCACACACTTTCAAATTACATATAAATTTGTAAATTTCTTTTGAGTTAAAAAATTAATCCCAGAGACTAAAATTTGTTGCCCTTCAGTTTTATTTACTAACAAATTCATTTCAGAATTCCTTTTTGTAAACTATTTAAAACTTTGTACATTAGAGTCTTTTTAAATAAAAAATTTTTTATATGTAATTCATATACATTCAAATCAGTAATTTAAATTATATAACAATGTTTTACAGCAAATCCAGAGAATTTTACAATCATTGCAAACAATTTTAGAATTTTTTTTATTCCCAATAGAAACACTGCACAATTTAACATTTTACCTTTACATTCCATCTGTCATTCCCCAGTCCTAGACAGAGTCTACATTATTTCCCTATAGATTTACCTATTCTAGACATTTCAAATGAAAGGAGTCATAAAGTACGTCTATTTTTTAAACTCTCTTCTTTCTCTTAGCACAGTATTTTCTTGGTTCATCTTCTGATCATCATCTTCATCTTCCTTTTTATACCTGAATTTGAACCAGCTACTCTGTTTTATGGGTTCCATTGTTAATTACTTAGCAGAACAAATATTTTATGTGTTCATTCTCTTATTTACTAAAGTCATGTCCTTTGTTTTGTAATTACTGTGTATGTAAATATGCATTAACAAGCATTTTTATTGTTTTCAATTCTTTGATTTTCAAAATTGCTTTGTGTTTTAAAGAATGGAAATAGATGCATAATGCCAAAGAAAGCTTGTAGTAAATGTATTGAAACAAAATGAACACCAACAAATGCATATCATTTTTAGAAAGTGTAAATATAAGAAAAAATCAAGAATAATCTCTTTATTTCGGAAAAACAGTATTTAAAAAATTTAGTGTATGATCAAATAATTGATTGAAACATACTTACTATAGTTCTATGTGACCTTGTGAAACAAGAAAGAAATGTCAAGTTCACATTTAGGTACACTTTAATTTTTATTTGTTTTGTTCATTAGAAACATCTAAAAGGCATTTGACATTATTTGTATTTTTGTAGCTGTTTTCATTAATTCATACCAAACTGATTTCCCTTGTAGCTCAGTTGGTAAAGAATCAGCCAGCAATGCAGGAGACCCGGGTTCGATTCCTAAGTTGGAAAGATCCCCTGGAGAAGGAAATGGCAACCCACTCAAGTATTCTTGCCTGGAGAATCCCATGGACAGAGGATCATGGCAGGCTACTATCCATAGGGTCGCAAGAGTCGGATACAACTTAGACTCTAAACCACCGAACTGTGAAATGTGCTGATTTTGCCATGACAAGTGCATGAAATCAGTTGTCAAACTGCTTGATATAGTGACATCTTACCAAAAAAGGCTATAAATGAAAGATGCACTGCAAATGACAAACACTTTTCTTGTGTGTGTGTATATTGGTTCAGTTCAGTCACTCAGTCGTGTCTGACTCTTTGTGACCCCATGAATCGCACCACACCAGGCCTCCCTATCCATCACCAACTCCAGAGTTCACTCAGATTCATGTCCATTGAGTCAGTGATGCCATCCAGCCATCCCATCCTCGGTTGTCCCCTTCTCCTCCTGCCCCCAATCCCTCCCAGCATCAGAGTCTTTTCCAATGAATCAGCTCTTAGCATGAGATGGCCAAAGAACTGGAGTTTCAGTTTTAGCATCATTCCTTCCAAAGAAATCCCAGGGCTGATCTCCTTCAGAATGGACTGGTTGGATCTCCTTGCAGTCCAAGGGACTCTCAAGCATCTTCTCCAACATCACAGTTCAGAAGTATTTCCCTTTCTTTCTCCTGAAGCCAGCGGTGACTTGTTTGTTTCTTAGTTTTCACTTTACCAGTTGCACATTTTACCCCACGATCCAAAAGCCCCTCAACACTGCCCTCTACAAGGTTGGTCCGTGTTCAGGAACATCCCTTTTACTTTTCATGGTTTAATCTCTGGAGACCTCCATCTTACTAACTGGCCTGGTTGCTCTGCCTAAGACCTAGGCAGACTCCTAGGTCTCCCTTCCTAGAACCTTCCTTTGCTGCTGTTCTAGTTACTCAGTTTGCCTCTTCTGAGTCATTTTTCCTGCAACCTAGATTTCCTGTCTTTTTGTCTTTCCTTTGTTCAGTTCAGTCGCTCTGTTGTGTCCGACTCTTTGCAACCCCATGAATCGCAACACACCAGACCTCCCTGTCCATCACCAACTCACAGAGCTCACTCAGACTCACGTCCATCGAGTTGGTGATGCCATCCAGCCATCTCATCCTCTGTCCCCTTTTCTTCCTGCCCCCAATCCCTCCCAGCATCAGGGTCTTTTCCAATGAGTCAACTCTTCGCGTTAGGTCAGGACATATTCTCTCACAGCATCGTCAGATTAAAAAGAAGGCNGTTGCTCATAACTGTTCTTCCAAGGAGTAAGCATCTTTTAATTTCATGGCTGCAATCACCACCTGCAGTGATTTTGGAGCCTCCCCAAAATAAAGTCTGACACTGTTTCCACTGTTTCCCCATCTATTTACCATGAAGAGATGGGACCGGATGCCATGATCTTCGTTTTCTGAATGTTGAGCCTTAAGCCAACTTTGTCACTCTCCACTTTCACTTTCATCAAGAGGCTCTTTAGTTCCTCTTCACTTTCTGCCATAAGGGTGGTGTCATCTGCATATCTGAGGTTATTGGTATTTCTCCCGGCAATCTTGATTCCACCTTGTGCTTCTTCCAGCCTAGTGTTTCTCATGATGTATTCTGCATATAAGTTAAATAAGCAGGGCGACAATATACAACCTTGATGTACTCCTTTTCCTATTTGGAACTAGTCTGTTGTTCCATGTCCAGTTCTAACTGTTGCTTCCTGACTGGCATATAGGTTTCTCAAGAGGCAGGTCAGGTGGTCTGGTATTCCCATCTCTTCCAGAATTTTCCAAAGTTTATTGTGATCCACACAGTCAAAAGCTTTGGCATAGTCAATAAACCAGAACTAGATGTTTTTCTGGAACTCTTTTGCTTTTTCCATGATCCATTGGATGTTGGCAGTTTGATCTCTGATTTCTCTGCCTTTTCTAAAACCAGCTTGAACATCTGGAAGTTCACTGTTCATGTATTGCTGAAGCCTGGCTTGGATAATTTTGAGCATTACTTACCATGTGAGATGAGTGCAATTGTGTGGTATTTTGAGCTTTCTTTGATATTGCCTTTCTTTGGGATTGGAATGAAAACTGACCTTTTCCAGTCCTATGGCCACTGCTGAGTTTTCCAAATTTGCTGGCATATTGAGTGTAGCACTTTCACAGCATCATCTTTCATAAAACTTTTTTCATGAATACTAGATTGCTAGAAATAAACATGGGTGTTTTAATTCTGTGAATAAAAATGTTATGACATTAGACTTGGATATGGAATTTGAATTGCAGTAAACTTCACTCTACATGAATTTGTTTTGTTTAGTTTTGCTTTGTTTACTAGTCATAGGGTTTCACTATCACTAAGTCAATGTATTAAACTTTTAAAACCTTTTATTCTTTCTACAATTTCTTTATATCTCCTTTTTCCCAGTCTATATCTGATTATAAATATATATGATATTTCTAACTAAAAAGTTATATGCTTAAAAGTGATGCACACAAAAAAAGTGATGCACAGGTAAGATCAAATGCACATTCTGATTCTTGTCTCC
Source organism: Neotragus moschatus (assembly GCA_006410615.1). Lineage (NCBI taxonomy): Eukaryota > Metazoa > Chordata > Mammalia > Artiodactyla > Bovidae > Neotragus > Neotragus moschatus. The sequence continues at coordinate 89,814 of SJYA01002507.1, read as the reverse complement.
TGATATGAATTATTTATTCAGTATATTAATATTTCACTTTCTTAGTTAAGATTGAGTTAGTTATTATTCAGATACGTTAAAGTGTTCTTGCCATTTGTGTATTTACATAACCTATTTTCAAAAATAGTACAAGTCAGACTTATTCAGATTATTCACTAATGTATCTGCATATTTTATGTGTAAACATATAAACAATTGTCTCATATTTCCACATTTGTTTTAATAGCTGCATGCTTTAATGTAATTAGAATTCTTGCCAAGAACTTTGCTAACAATTTTCCTTATTAAGTTTTACATTAGACATGCTTATATGAGGCAAGTGTTTTGCAATTATTGAAGTGTTGTTTATTAGACATATATTTTTTCCTCACACAGTTAAATGTGTTAATGAAAAGACAAGTGAGACACTGAAATTAGGTTGGGTCCTGGTATTCAATGATGTTTATTAATTTTGTTAGCTAACAGGTCAAGATGAATTGTGTTATTTTTGTTGCTAAAAATGATAAATGTTCCTGGAATGTATTCTTAAATTTAATTTGAGATTTCTTCCCTTTCAGGTGTACCTGACACTAGATATCAAAACTTCTTTTTCACTAAGTGGTGAGTCTTCCATTTGCAGGAAATGAAATGAATGTTAAACTAAATGACCTCCTATTTAAAGTTTTCCACCAGGCAGCATAAATATTAATAAGACTAGTCTTTTAAAATAAAACTTTAGAAAAAAGCAATTAAAATGAACTATAGAAACATAAAGCCAATAATTTTTCTTGGTTACTAAATGTCTGGAGACTTGGTAGTTGAAAATAATCTTAAATTCCTCTAACTTTTTATGTCATTGATGACATTAGCTCTAGCAAAAAAAAAATATAGTAGTTATAGAAGTGTATTATATTTTCTCTGAAATGTACTATAGTATTGCCTATTGATAACACACGTCTGTATGTGTGTGAGTGTAGTCTATGCTTATCATTTTGTAGATTTCCCAATTGTGATTTTTGCTACTCACAAAAATGTACTTATTTGTAGCTCCAAAATATTTGTGTTACTTTCATGTCCATTCATTTGTGGACACATGCAGTGAGGTGAAATCTTTGAGTCATTCATAGGCATGAGTATTCCCAGTTAAGGAAATGCTCTGCTCTTGTGTCAAATTTCATGCAAGTACCCGCTTCATGGTTTATTGGTCTATGTAGTGCTACTTTTTTTTTTCATTTTTTAGAGTTTTATTGTTGTTGTTAATAATTCCACAATTTAAAATGGACATCGTGAATAGTTCTGAAGTGTTGTGTAGTATGCTCTTAAACACAAGGAGGATGTGATGAGCCTTACTAGGAAAATACATGTATTTGATGTTTCACTCAGGCATAAATTGAAGTGCTGCCATCTACTCTGCTACTGAATGAACAATATATGATGTCTTTAAACAGAAAGATGCATTAAATAAGACTATGTATTGATCAGTTGATAAAAATTTTGAGATCAGATGTCAAAACCTGTATTTTTCCTAGAAACAGAGATTCAGTATATGCTAAATCAGTGTTTATGTTGATATTATAGAATATAACTACTGCAAATATCAGGATTTGACAATATAGGTATTTGTTGTTGTTTAGTCACTAACTCTTACTTGATTCTTTTCCAACCTCAGGAACTGTAGTCTGCCAGGCTTCTCTGTCCCTGAGGTTCCCCAGGCAAAAATGCTAGAGTGGGTTGACATTTCCTTCTTCAGGGGATCTTCCTGACCAGGGGATTGAACCTGCATTCCCACATTAGCAAGCAGATTCTTTATAACTGAGCCACCAGAAAGACTCTCCTCTATAGGTACATAATTGTATATATACACATGCACACACAAATGCACACACATGTATAATTATTTATTATATAAAATCTATTTTTCTAAGTGTAGATTTTTAAGGATTAAATGTTCTTTTAAAGTTAGGGAATTTTATAAGACAAAAGAAAATAAAACATAAAAAAGGCAAATGAAACAATAACATTCATATAGAAATAGTTTATCATCAATATTGAAAATATATTTGCAACATAGTCCAATGTATTCATTTTTCATTATTTAAAGTGATACCACAACAATTATTTAAATCACAATAATTGTATTTTGCTTTCAAATTTACCAATCATCAGAAAATTACACATTGTGTAATAATTTACATTATATATATACATATTATGAGTTAATACTTAACTTTTATTTGCAGTTTTCAAAATGTGGTATTGTCAAACATGATATTTGTTCTTAATTATTGACTGATGGGTATGTTCCTTATAGCAGCAAAAAGGAGAACATAAAGTGTAAAAATGTACAAAAAATTTAGTATTCATGTTTCTTATAGAAGATTCTTCAAAAGACTGATATTGAAATTGGTAGACATGAGTACTGTAGAGCATAATTTTTATGACAGTCTTCTAGTGCGGTTCTAGATATGTTACCATTAAACATAAATAGAGAACAGTGGTCTTACTGACTTCTATGGGCATATCATAGAACAAAAGTATATACAAATATACTTTAACATACCTGTGGGACTAAAGTGTTGTTGCTATGTGTATGTAATCTTTTGGATTAATAATCTAGGACCTAGAGCCATGATATATTGAGTATTTCATATCTGTGTCTTTTTAATACGTTTTTGACACAAGATAGCATTGCTGAGGGACTTTCTATAATCCAGGACCTCTTCTAATTTTATTGCTGTGTAATGGGTCTCTATGAGGAGTAAGTAATCCTTAGACCATCACTGGAAGGTTGCATCTGTTACTGATGCTCAGAAAAATGATTGTTTAATTATTGCAAAATAAAAATAAAAGCTACAGAGTATATTTTCAAATTATAGGGTTAATTAACAAAGTCTAGATTATAGAAATTAGAGTTGCAAGTTAGGGTTTTGAATTGTTCCATATGTGGTTCTTACTATGAACTAAGAACTTTTTATTCTCAAACTGTGTTAGATATTCACATAAAGATCCCTCCAGAGTTGAAAAAAAAAATGCCAGAAAGATTAAGTAACTTGACTGATTTTATTAGACAATCAACTGTGAAGCAAGGATTTAAATGGCACCCCACTCCAGCACTCTTGCCTGGAAAATCCCAGGGATGAAGGAGCCTGGTGGGCTGCAGTCCATGGGGTAGCTAAGAGTCAGACACAACTGAGTGACTTCACTTTCACTTTTCACTTTCATGCATTGGAGAAGGAAATGGCAACCCACTCCAGTGTTCTTGCCTGGAGAATCCCAGGGACAGGGCTGCCGTCTATGGAGTCACACAGTGTCAGACACGACTGAAGCGACTTAACAGCAACAGCAGCAGCAATCTGGTATCAGAGGTCACATTTTAATCATTAAGCTACTTGTTTCATTCTCATAGTAGGTAAAGTGTTTCTGTTTTATTGTGTTAAACTATAGATAACTAGATTTATTATTTTAATAATTTTAAGTGTACCATTAAGTGGCATTAAGTACATTCACATATTTTGTAACTTTTACTTCTATTCATTTCCAGAAAGTATTCATAAAAATAAATAAAAGGAGTTGTTTTACTTGTGTTCAAAATCCACAATTGCATTGCATTTCCAATATAGTAGCATGTCTTTAAATATGTATACCTATGGCTGATTCATGTTGAGTTTAGACAGAAAACAGCAAAATCCTGTAAAGCAATTATCCTTCAATAAAAATAAATTAATTAAAAATGTCTAAAGCGAATTTGAGTGATAAAAACTAGAATGCTTGCAATCATATATGGGCAATACTACCAAATGAAAATAGAATTTGATAATATAAAATGTTACAATTTCTATTTCTTTCCACTTTAATTGTATAATTCTAGTTTAACCACAAGACTTAAAATGGATTCAGTTTTATTATCACAGTAGTATTTAATTATATTCTTTAGCTTTACCAAGAACTTGTCATTTCTGTTTACATGCAAATTGTGTTTATATAGTGAAAATGAATATAATTAGACTGTGAAATAGGTAGCCATACTATATTTTTTGAGAAAAGAAACACCCACTTTTTTACAGAAAGACATAAGAAACCTTAGAAAAACTAATTGAAACAGGTATATTTTTCAAGTGAAGTATTTGAGGTGTGTGTATTTGAATACTGATCAGCTTGATTCCTAGAGATTGAAAAGAACAATGGGATTTCCTTAGCTTACATGAAATAAAAATTATTTCTGAGTCAAGTTTCTCTTGCTCAAGTAATTGTCCCTGTCAAAACATTTTAACTGGAAGAAATCACTCATGTTTTTTGAAATAGTTTTTTTTTTTTCTCAAATTATAACCACATAGAAATTTGTTAGCTTGAAAAGTATACCACTGAAGATAAAACTTCAGTGTAGTTCAGTCACTCAGTCATGTCCGACTCTTTGCAACCCCATGAACTGCAGCACGCCTTCCTGTCCATCACCAACTCCTGGAGTTTACACAAACTCATGTCTATTGAGTCAGCAATGCCATCCAGCCATCTCATTCTCTGTTGTCACCTTCTTCTCCTGCCCTTAATCTTTCCCAGCATCAGAGTCTTTTCAAATGAGTCAACTCTTCACATCAGGTGGTCAAAATGTTGGAGTTTCAGCCTCAGCATCAGTCCTTCCAATGAAGATCCAGCACTGATCTCCTTTTGGATGGGCTGGTTGGATCTCCTTGCAGTCCAAGGGACTCTCAAGAGTCTTCTCAAACACGATAGTTCAACTGCATCAATTCTTTGGTGCTCACCTTTCTTTATAGTCCAATTTTCACATCTATACACGATCACTGGAAAAACCATAGCCTTGACTAGACAGACCTTGGTTGGGAAAGTAATGTCTCTCTTTTTTAATATGCTATATAAGTTGGTCATAACTTTTCTTCCAAGGAGCAGGTGTCTTTTAATTTCATGGCTACAATCACCATTTTCAGTGATTTTGGATTCCATAAAAAATAAAGTCAGCCACTGTTTCCCCATCTATTTGCCATGAAGTGATGGGACCAGATGCCATGATCTTAGTTTTCTCAATGTTGAGCTTTAAGCCAAGTTTTTCACTCTCCTCTTTCATTTTCATCAGGAGGCTCTTTATTTCTTCTTCACTTTCTGCCATCAGAGTGGTATTATCTGCATATATGAGGTTATTGATATTTTTCCTGGCAATCTTGATTCCAGCTTGTGCTCCTTGCAGCCCAGCATTTTTCATGATGTACTCTGCATATAAGCTAAATAAGCAGGGTTACAATATACAGCCTTGACTTACTCCTTTTCCTATTTGGAATCAGTTCATTCTTCCATGTCCAGTTCTAACTATTGCTTCCTGACCCACATATAGGTTTCTCAAGAGGCAGGTCAGGTGGTCTGGTATTCCCATCTCTTTCAGAATTTTCCAAAGTTTATTGTGATCCACACAGTCAAAGGCTTAGGCATAGTCAATAAAGCAGAAATAGATGTGTTTCTGGAACACTTGCCTTTTTGATGATCCAGCAGATGTTGGCAATTTGATCTCTGGTTCCTCTGCCTTTTCTAAAACCAGCTTCAACATCTGGAAGATCATGGTTCTCATATTGATGAAGCCTGGCTTGGAGAATTTTGAGCATTACTTTACTAGCATGTGATATTAATGCAATTGTGCAGTAGTTTGAGCATTCTTTGGCACTGGCTTTCTTCAGTTAGTTTCAGAAATAAGAGCTTTAAAAACATAATTTAATTCCCATAAGCACATATACAGTTTTTAACATTGATATCACAAATAGAAAAGTGAAAAATACATTGATCATTTTACTACTGAAACATATGTACTGAGTCACCTCTTCAGAGACATCTTTCCTACAAATAATGATAAACTGATCCTCATACATATATATATATATATATATATATATATTCCATTAAGTACTTGGTTAAATTTTCTTCAGTTTTTGTTTCAAAAAATGTTCAACAAATATAATTGCAATCATTATATCTAATTATTTTCATTCTATCTGTTGTCATTGGGCTTCCCCTGTGGCTTAGTTGTAAAGAATCCACCTGCAATGCAGGAGAATCAGATTTGATCCCTGGGTTGGGAAGGTCCCCTGGAGGGGAGCATGGCAACCCACTATGGTATTCTTGCTTGGAGAATACCATGGACAGAGGGGTTTGGTGGGCCACAGTCCACAGGGTCGCACAGAGTCAAACACGACTGAAGAGACTTAGCACACATGTATTGTTGTCATTAGACTTTATAATGTCAGATATCGTCACAATTGAATTTAAATGACACCCAGTTAAATGGCCTTAGCTTTTGGTAAAAGTATTGTGATACAAAATACCTGATAAAGTTTATTATATAGATTTCTTTTAGCCCTTAGCACCAAGGGAGTATCCCAGGACTGTGTAGGATGTTCCTTCATTTTGAATTAAGCTAGGACCATAAGACAGTACATTTTCCTTGGAAAAGCTTAGGAGAATTTCTTCAGGATTTATTCACGGATTCAAGTGAGATTTTGTGGCAGGAAGAGCAAACACATTCATCTGTTTAGAGAAGTTTTCTGGGCAATTGGCATGATCTCCCTGTGTCCTCTATTTTAGTTCCTCATCAGATATTTCTTGAGTCTTTAAAAACACTCCTGTGGTCAAATTTTCTATTTCTGCAGCTTCCAGATTCCATTGACCAGCAGAAGTGATAGAGACTGCATTCCAATATGCAGTCATATTTTAATTATGATTTAACAATCAAGCTTTCACAGAATATTTCTGGGTAGGGAGTTGATAATAAAATGATAAATACAGAACTCCCCCAATAGTGACATGCACCCTCTGATTCAAACTGAGCAGGTAGGGTATTGCAAATGGTTCAGGTGGCAAACTTGAGACAGTGCTCCAAGTGTGAACTATGAAAGTGAAGATGACAGATTCCTGCTTCCATGGAAGTTCTTAAATTATAAACATTTTAAGTCAAAAATATGGCACAGTGAAAGACACCCTTAAAACTTCGGTCAATCTGCAAGGGAACCACCATTTCCCAGCTAGTAGTGTATATAGCTTTATTTAGGATGTCAGGCCAGAAAGAAACTTAGTCATTTAAACAGCACAGCATGGATAGTATACATATGGATATCCAATTCTCATAATACTCAGAAATCAGTTTTCACAGGAGGCAAGATAAAATATTTTGGAATAAAACACTGATGACTTGTGAGAAATCATTACAATGATTGCATTTCTTTATTAATTTCAGTTACTGGTATTCTAAAAAAAATAATACCTTGTCATGATGTTAATGCTTTTCTTGTAAAGAAAATAGCTTAATAGCTTCTTCATATTATTTCATTCTTAATGGTAATGAAATACATATTTATAATAGTTTATATAGAAGTGACCAAAAACTACTGGAACCAGGGATTTGATGGTATCAAATAGCAGTATATGAGGACGCCAGCTAAGCAAATAAGAAAATATTAGTATAAAACTTTACGGAAGGTTTTTTTTTAATAGGCAATAAAAGTATAATACATTTGAATCCATGAGAATATCATCTTCATAAATATCTTTAAAAATATAAAATTATGCAGAATTTAATGTTAACATTGTTCAAGGCTCCTTAAGAATATAATTGTTATGTAGATTTGAAAAGAATTAATAGAAGGGATTTGCAATAGCTTGATACAAGAAGATAGTCCATGATATTATGTTTTCTTAAAAATAAGCTATCCCTCTTAATGGGAGATTGAATAATTTATATTGCCCTCAGTTCCATTCAGTTTAGTTCGGTCACTCAGTAGTGTCCGACTCTTTGCAACCCCATGGACTGCAGCACACCAAGCTTCCCTGTCCATTACCAATTCCTGGAGCTTACTCAAACTCATGTCCATCTAGTCAGTGATGCCACCCAACCATCTCATCCTCTGTCATCACCTTCTTCTCCTGCCTTCTAACTTTCCCACCATCAAGATCTTTTCTAATGAGTCAGTTCTTCACATCAGGTGGCCAAAGTATTGGAGTTTCAGCTTTAGCACCAGTCCTTCCAATGATTATTCAGGACTGATTTCTTTTAGGATTGACCGGTTTGATCTTCTTGTAGTCCAAGGGACTCTCAAGAGTCTTCTCTAACACCACAATTCAACATCATCAGTTCTTTGGCACTCAGCCTTCTTTATGGTCCAACTTACACATCCATATATGACTACTGGAAAAACCATAGTTTTGACTAGATAGACCTTTGTTGGCAAAGTAATGTCTCTTCTTTTGAATATGCTGTCTAACTTTGTTATATCTTTTCTTCCAAGGAGCAACCATATTTTCATTCCATGGCTGCAATTAAAATCTGCAGTGATTTTAATTACTGCAAGAAAAGGAGCCTAAGAAAGGAAAGTCTGTCACTATTTCCATTGTTTCCCCATCTATTTGCCATGAAGTGTTAGGACCAGATGGGATCTTTGAACCCTGCAATAATGCATTTTGATATATCTAGAAATTGATATAGAATAAACTGCTTGCCATGAGCATAGTTTTGAAAGCAAAGCAGCAAACATAGCTCCCCTGGTCATCATGTAACGGGCAGAAAGAATGTAACAAATTCAGAAACAGAAGTTAAAGTGCAGGGTAGTGGGTTAGATGTTGTCATATAGTGGAAGACTAGGTCATAGACCTTCAGGTTGGAGAATATAAGGACCACAGTCCTCCATGAGGTCACATCTTTGACAATGTCCTTACAAAATGTGAATTTCGGGATTGCAGGCCTGATAGTTATACAATTTGTGGGGACCACTATGAAAAAAAGAGTAGTATAACACGCAAACACAAAATTAGGTAATAAACATGCTTTTATACATTGAGAATTCTAATTACAAAATTTTAAAAGTTAGTAGTTAACATAAAAAATTGCAAAAAAATAGAAGTTTTAAAACTGTCATTTATTTCTTTTACAAAATTCTATAATCATTTCTTTCCTCAATCTTTTGGCTTCATACTTTTTGATCATCTGCCCAAATAACAAAAATGAAAACAAAAAGACAAATAACAGTTATCATACAGATATTTTGATTTTCTCAGAATAATCAACCTGGGAATTCCCTAGCAGCCCAATGGTTAGAACTCCAGTCATCCAATCAAAATATTTGATAATGCAAGTGGACAGAAGTTGGCCTATATATGATAGTATGCCAAATTCAAAAGGGACAAATTAAAACATTGAAACGATGCTTAATGCTTATTTGGACATCACCTAATTATTAAGAACATGCATGTATATATGGAAGTATTTTTGATATATGCAACTCATTGGTCTTACTTTTTTTTCTCTTTATTTTTTATTTTATTTATTTATTTTTTACTTTACAATACTGTATTGTTTTTTAACAGCATTAGGAGTATTTGGTATCTGCTTAATGTGGTGCTTGAAATAATAGCTATATTATGAATAACAGAAGCTCACATAACGCACATTCTTTGATTGTCAGACTTTATTCTGACATTCACCAATTAAGATTCATCCATTAGGAGTTTGCTCACCAGTATCTTGGGCAGGTTATTCCTGACATCGCCACCCCTTACAAAAAAAAAAACAACTACAACCATTCAAGAACAAGATATCACTGAGAGAACACAAGTATGAGGCTGAAGCACCCCCTGCCCATAGAGACAGACTTCATTATAAGGGTAAGAGAGGCAACTACCACACTGCCTGTCCCCCCAGACTGATGCAACACCACTCCAGAAGTCTCCTGTGAGCCTCCAGGGTTCCTAGAGAGGTGAAAGAGAACCCAGGAATGATCACCAACTCCCCCAGACATTCTTGGTCAATTTATGGGAGACTCTACTTTGACCTTACACCACAGAGATGAGAGGAGAACCTGCAGAGGCTCACCAATGAGAATCTGACTTGATGGAGAAGTGAGGAGGTTCTTGCAACATCCATCCAGCAAATCAATCTTTGCAAATCAAATTCACATTTACCATGCCCAGGTAGTAATCCCATCAGTGGCTTTACTCATCTGCAGAACCAGCTCAGAAGCACATTCTGACCAGGGAACTCAGCAGGGTGCTGATATGCCTGATGCAAGTCTTCAGATGAAGAGTTTTGCAAACCTTGGTTTGCTTTTGCCCAGATAAGGAGCTGAATTATTGAACACCTACTGTGGAGAGAACTCCTGATAGTCCCTTGGACTGCAAGGATATAAAACCAGTTAATCCTAAAGGAAATTAATCCTTAATATACATGGGAAGGACTGATGCTGTAGCTAAAGCTCCAGTACTTTGGTCACTCACTGGAAAAGACCCTGATGCTGGGCAAGATTGAAGGAAGGGGGGAGAACGGATGACAGAGGAAAATAATGCATGACAAAAACAGGACCAAAACAGGAAGTCTGTCCAATAAATAATAACCATAAAAGTATCCTAGATTTGAAATATGCAATGACTGAACTGAATAATTCAGTATTGCTTCAAAAGAACCTTGATTATGCAGAACTGACGACCTTGAAGACAAGACATTTGCAATTATCTAGTCAAGAGCAAAAACAATAAAAAAGAATGAAGAAATCCTATGGGAATTACAGAAAATTAGAAAAAAAAACAATATTTGCATTTATGGAAATTCATTAGAAAAAGACAAAGGGACAGAAATTATATTTAAAACAATACTGGCTGAAAACATTTCAAATCTGGGAAGAGAAAGGAACATTCAGATCAATAGAGTCCAAAAGATCTCAAATAGTTTGAGCTGAAATAGGGCCACAGCAAGACAACAATATAATCAAATTTTCTAAAGGCAAAAAGTAATTTTAAAATAGGCAAGAAGAATAAGAGAAGATACATAAAAGGGAAACCTGCAAGACTATGGGAGGATTTCTTAGCAGGAACTTTGGGCTAAAAGAGAATGAGATGACATAGTCTTAAAAATTTTGAAAGAAAATGAACCTCAATCAAGAATTCCAAACCCAGTAAAGGTGTCCTTCAGAAATGAAGAGTTGATAAAGACTTTCCTGAACAAAGAAAAGTTGAGGACGTTCATTACCACCAGACTCTGCCTTATAAGAAATGCTGAACGAAATTCACTGAGTAGAAGTAAAATAACACAAATTTATATGTAAAAAATATAAGGTAATTTAAAGTCTCTGACAAACCCACAAACAGATGAAAAAAATTCAGGAAAATAGATGACACACAGATTCTTGGTTATCAGGCACTGAGGGTAGGAAAGAGGAAACTGGAAGAAGGTGGTCAAAACATACAAATGTTTTAATGATAATACTGAGCTCAGTTCAGTCGCTCAGTCATGTCCAACTCTTTGCGACCCCATGAATTGCAGCATGCCAGATGTCCATCACCATCACCCGGAGTTCACTCAGACTCACGCCCATCGAGTCAGTGATGCCATCCAGCCATCTCATCCTCTGTCGACCCCTTCTCCTCCTGCCCCCAATCCCTCCCAGCATCAGGGTCTTTTCCAATGAATCAGATCTTTGCATGAGGTGGCCAAAGTACTGGAGTTTCAACTGTAGCATCATTCCTTCCAAAGAACACCCAGGACTGATCTCCTTTAGAATGGACTGGTTGGATACAATTGCAGTCCAAGGGACTCTCAAGAGTCTTCTCCAACACCACAGTTCAAAAGCATCAATTCTTCAGCACTCAGCTTTCTTCACATTTCAACTTTAAAATACATACATGACTACTGGGAAAACCATAGCCTTGGCTAGATGGACCTCTGTTGGCAAAGTAATGTCTCTGCTTTTGAATATGCTATCTAGGTTGGCCAAAATTTTCCTTCCAATGAGTAAGCGTCTGTTAATTTCATGGCTGCAGCTACCATCTGCAGTAATTTTGGAGCCCAAAAAAATAAAGTCTGACACTGTTTCCACTGTTTCCCCATCTATTTGCCATGAAGTGATGGGACCAGATGCCATGATCTTTGTTTTCTGAATGTTGAGCTTTAAGCCAACTTTGTCACTCTACTCTTTCACTTTCATCAAGAGGCTTTTTAGGTCCTCTTCACTTTCTGCCATAAGGGTGGTGTCACCTGCATATATGAGGTTATTGATATTTCTCCCAGCAATCTTGATTCCAACTTGTGTTTCTTCCAGTCCAGAGTTTCTCATGATGTACTCTGCATATAAGTTAAATAAGCAGGGTGACAATATACAGCCCTGATGTACTCCTTTTCCTCATTTTGGAACCAGTCTTTTGTTCCATGTCTGGTTCTAACTGTTGCTTCCTTACCTGCATACAGGTTTCTCAAGAGGCAGGTCAGATGGTCTGGTATTCCCATCTCTTTCAGAATTTTCCACAGTTTATTGTGATCCACACTGTCAAAGGCTTTTGTATAGTCAATAAAGTAGAAATAGATGTTTTTCTGGAACTCTCTTGCTTTTTTGATGATAATATTAATATATGATATATAAGAAAATTACCATTAGAGTAAATCCTAAGAGTTTTCACCCAAGGAAAACACTTTTTTTTTTCCATTTATCATACCTATATGAGAAGGTGGATGTCCATTGAATTTATTGTGGTAATAAATTCACAATATAAATAAATTTAATCATTCTGTATACTTTAAAGTTAAACACAAATGTATGTGAATTATTTCTCTATGAAAATATAAAATATATTTGTCCATTAATACTCATCCTTTAAGATATTTACAAATTTTCCATTATGAAAAATACCTGTAAGCTTATCTGTACTAGGAAATAGATTGGCAGAATAAATTTGAAGTTTTAGAAATAATTGAATTGTTATGTTTTAATGAATAAGATTATAATATCCTACTTTATATTCTTATTCAAAACCCTAGTACTTTTTTTTTGTAACTGGACATTTTGAAGTAAAGTGTTGAGAGAAATCTGTACTTTATCAAAATAATTATTTCTGTTTGCCTAATTGCTACATGGAAGTAATGGGAATATTTTAACCCTCAGCTTTCTACTTTGAAAACACATATTTTGATCATCTGTTATGTTACATTAACTTTTCTACCAATATTAATATTCTTAATACAAATGAATTTTCTGGTCTCTGACTTCGAGGATTTGTAAATATTTTATACTGGTGGCAAAGGTCTACACTACAGTGAGAGGGATAAAAACAATCAGGAAGCAATCACAAATTTATTCAGCAGATTCATGTTACCCAGTTTTATATTCCAAGAGAAAAATTTCTCTGTTCAATTGATACCACCCACAGTAATTTGTTTTTGCTTTTTTCTCCAGAGTTGTTATGCTGAACAAAACGAACATTGCTTAGGAGTTTATTGGAGACTGAATGCCTTGATTTGAAAAAATGTCATCTACACTAACTGACAGTTTTTGAAAATAATGACTTCCACAATATCATTCAGTTAGATCATATTATTCTAATAATTACCATATTATCCTCTTTTCAAAATCTAATGTTTGGGCATATGTACATGTGTTTGAGCTTTTGTGTATGTGTACACATCCATAGAGACATTTTAGTTATGTCAATGACCTGTGAGTAGACACTCACTGACTTGGAATATGAGGGTACAAGATTTATATTCTTTATGTCAATAACCAAATATTGCTAAACACTTTATTACCCAGCACACATCACTAAGGAATAGGTCAAATAATTTACATATTGGATTCATTTAAAAAAAAAAAAGAAAACACACAATCAGTAGCTGAAATATCCTCTTTTGGGGTTCCAAAATCTCTGCAGATGGTGACTGCAGCCATAAAATTAAGACACTAAATTAAGGCACTTACTCCTTGGAAGAAGAGTATAACTAACCTAGACAGCATATTAAAAAGCAGAGACATTACTTTGCCAAAAAAGGTCCATCTAGTCAAGGTTATGGTTCTTCCAGAGGTCATATATGGATTTGAGAGTTGAACTATAAAGAAAGCTGAGAATTCACAAATTGATGCTTTTGAACTGTGGCGTTGGAGAAGATTCTTGTGAGTCTCTTGGACTGCAAAGAGATCCAACTAGTCCATCCTAAAGTAGATTAGTCCTTAGTATTCATTGGAAGGACTGATGCTGAAGCTGAAACCCCAATACTCTGGCCACCTGATGTGAAAAACCAACTCATTGGAAAAGACCCTGATACTGGGGAAGATTGAAGGTGAAGGAGAAGGGAATGACTGAGATGGTTGGATGATATCACCAACTCAATGGACATGAGTTTGAGTAAACTCTGGGAGTTTGTAATGGACAGGGAGGCCTGGCGTGCTACAGTCCATGGAGTTGCAGAGTCGGACATGACTGAGCGACTGAACTGAGATGAACTGGAACTGAAATCTCCAGTCTCTAAGCCACAGAATTCTTAATTAAGAAATGTAGAGCAGGATGGCTCTGATCAAGACCCAGGGGCAACAAAGGATATTTAATCCCTCATACCTTGACAGAAGGGAGAATATTATCTGACATCTCAGGCCCCAAAGAACAGATAGTAAGGTCTGGTTCTGCAACAGCTTGAATGGGATTGAAAGGCCATCCTCATTTGCACAATTCAAAAGGATGTTATTTGGGATAACAGTTAGGTTAAACAAGAGTCATACAATTAGAAACTCAAATACATAGCCAACTTAATGGCCTATTTAGCAACCTGGTCATGAGAAATCACTGCTGAAAACTGAAGTGTCCATGAGATAACTTACGTGTAGAAGATGTAACAACAGGTATGGTCACAGGCAAGTTTTGTTGTATCCCTACTTTTAGATCAAAATAAATCTGCTCTATCTGTAATGCAGGAATATAACTGAGATGCTAGAAGATAGATAAATAGATGACTAATTTCTTGAGGTTAATGTAACAAAGTACTACAATCTAGATGACTTAAAATAACAGAGCATTATTTGCTTACAGTTAATGGAGGCTTGATTTCTGAAATCAAAAGTTGTCAGTGTTGGTTCTTTAAAGTATATGAGGGATAATGCATTCCATGACACTCTCTTAGCTTCTGGTGGTTTCAGTTCAGTTAAGTAACAGTCATGTCCAACTCTTTGCGACCCCATGAATCGCAGCACGCCAGGCCTCCCTGTCCATCACTAACTCCCGCAGTTCACTCAGACTCACGCCCATCGAGTCAGTGATGCCAGCCAGCCCTCTCATCCTCTGTCATCTCCTTCTCCTCCTGCCCCTAATCACTCCAAGCATCAAAGTATTTTCCAATGAGTCAACTCTTCACATGAGGTGGCCAGAGTACTGGAGTTTCAGCTTTAGCATCATTC
Organism: Neotragus moschatus; assembly: GCA_006410615.1. Classification (NCBI taxonomy): domain Eukaryota; kingdom Metazoa; phylum Chordata; class Mammalia; order Artiodactyla; family Bovidae; genus Neotragus; species Neotragus moschatus. Next base: position 74,644 of record SJYA01002507.1, on the reverse strand, counting down.
CTTCCAAAGAAATCCCAGGACTGATCTCCTTCAGAATGGACTGGTTGGATCTCCTCCCAGTCTGGTTGTTTAGCAGTAACCTTTTTTGTTCCTTAGCTTATAGGCATTTCACACCTTTACATTGTATTCTCCCTGTATCTCTTCAAGTTGACTCCCTCTATGATATCTGTCTATGTCCATATTTTTATTTTTTAATAAGGCTATAGATCAAATTGGATTAGGGCAACCTTAATAATTTCATTTTAACTTACTATCTCTGTATAAACTGTCATTCAAAAAGATCACTTTTTGAGGAACCGAAGATTAGGGCTTCAAAGGAACTTTCTTTAAGGAAAGAGTCAAGCAATAATAGACATATATAGATATGTTCAGTTCAGTTCAGTCACTCAGTTGTGTCAGACTCTTTGCGACCCCATGAATCACAGCACGCCAGGCTTCCTTGTCCATCACCAACTCCCAAAGTTCACTCAAACTAATGTCCATCAAGGCGGTGATGCCATCCAGCCATGACGTCCTCTGTTGTTCCCTTCGTTCCTGCCCCCAATCTCTCCAAGCATCAGTCTTTTCAATGAGTTAACTCTTCCCATGACGTGGCCAAAGTATTAGAGTTTCAGCTTCAGCATCAGTCCTTCCAATGAATATCCAGGACTGATCTCCTTTAGGATGGACTGGTTGGATCTCCTTGAAGTCCAAGGGACTCTCAAGAGTCTTCTCCAGCACCACAGTTCAAAAGCATCAATTCTTCAATTCTCAGCTTTCTTTATAATCCAACTCTCACATACATCCATGACTATTGGAAAAACCATAGCCTTGACTAGACTAATCTTTGTTGGCAAATAATAGCTCTGCTTTTCAATATGCTATCTAGGTTGATCATAAGTTTTATTCCAAGGAGTAAGCTTCTTTTAATTTCATTGCCACAGTCATCATCTGTAGTGATTTTAGAGCCCATCAAAATAAAGTCTGACACTGTTTCCACTCTTTCCCCATCTATTTGCCATGAAGTGATGGGACCAGACGTCATGATCTTTGTTTTCTGAATGTTGAGCTTTAAGCCAACTTTTTCACTCTCCACTTTCACTTTCATCAAGAGACTTTTTATTTCCTCTTCACTTTCTACCATAAGGTATCACCTACATATCTGAGGTTATTGATATTTCTCCCAGCAATCTTGATTCCACCTTTTGCTTCTTCCAGCCTAGTGTTTCTCATGATGTATTCTGCATATAAGTTAAATAAGCAGGGTGACAATATACAACCTTGATGTACTCCTTTTCCTATTTGGAACCAGTCTGTTATTCCATGCCCAGTTCTAACTGTTGCTTCCTGATCTGCATACAGGTTTCTCAAGAGCCAGGTCAGGTGGTTAGGTGTTCCCATCTCTTTCAGAATTTTCCACAGTTTATTGTGATCCATACAATCAAAGGCTTTGGCATAATCAATAAAGCAAAAAAATATGTTTTTCTGGAACTCTCTTCATTTTTCCATGATGCAATTAATGTTCCCAATTTGGTCTCTGGTTCCTCTATCTTTTTTAAAGCCAGCTTGAACATCTTGAAGTTCACGGTTCATGTATTACTGAAGCCTGGCTTGGAGAATTTTGAGCATTACTTTACTAGCATGTGAGATGAGTGCTATGGTGTTGTAATTTGAGCATTGTTTGGCATTGCCTTTCTTTGGGATTGGAATCAAAACTGACCTTTTCCAGTCCTGTGGTCACTGCTGAGTTTTCCAAATTTGCTGTCATATTGAGTGCAGCACTTTCACAGCATCATATTTCAAAATTTGAAACAGCTCAACTGGAATTACATCACCTCTGCTAGCTTTGTTCATAGTGATGCTTTCTAAGGCCCATTTGACTTCACATTCCAATATGTCTGGCTCTAAGTGACTGATCACACCATCATGATTATCTGAGTCGTGAAGCTCTTTTTTGTACAGTTCTTCTGTATATTATTGCCAACTCTTCTTAATGTGTTCTACTTCTGTGAGGTCCATAAGATTTCTGTCCTTTATCGAGCCATAGATAGGTAGATAATATTAAAAGGGGGACATAGCATTTATTTTATAGTATATTCTTTTTCATCTTTTACAAATGGCAGTGGCATCAACCTCATTAACTCTGTATTTAAGATATTAAAATATTAGTCCTCAAAATAAAAGGAGACTACGACTTTTATTTATTATAAACAACATATTATTTCACTTTTGATGAATTAAAGTAACAAATTATAGTGTAGAGGAAAATGGTATAGAAGCAAAGTTCTGTAATTCTTTCAACATATTAAACCATATGATAAACTTAATAGTAACTTGAGTTTATACTAACTCACATTGAGTGAGTTAAACCTGTGAGAATATATATCATTCCAGTCATTTTGTGGAGAAGACAATGGCAACCCACTCCAGTACTTTTGCCTGGAAAATCCCATGGATGGATAAGCCTGGTAGGCTGCAGTCCATGGGGTTGGGAAGAGTCGGACACGACTGAGCGACCTCACTTTCACTGTTCACTTTCATGCATTGGAAAAGGAAATGGCAACCCACTCCAGTGTTCTTGCCTGGAGAATCCCAAGGACAGCAGAGCCTGGTGGGCTGCTGTCTATGGAGGTCACACAGAGTTGGACATGACTGAAGAGACTTAGCAGCAGCAGCTGCCAGTCATTTTGTAAAAAAATGCTTTATATATATATATATATATATATAGTAGGAAATATTCACAACAGTCAGAATGGCTGTGATCCAAAAGTCTACAAGCAATAAATGCTAGACAGGGTGTGGAGAAAAGGGAACCCTCGTATACTCTTGTTGGGAATGCAAACTAGTACAGCCACTATGGAGAACAGTGTGGAAATTCCTTAATAAAACTGGAAATGGAACTGCCTTATGACCCAGCAATTCCACTTCTGGGCATACACACCAAGGAAACCAGAATTGAAAGAGACACGTGTACCTCAATGTTCATCGCAGCACTCTTTATAATAGCCAGGACATGGAAACAACCTAGATGTCCATCAGCAGATGAATGGATAAGAAAGCTGTGGTACATATACACAATGGAGTATTACTCAGCCATTAAAAAGAATATATTTGAATCAGTTCTAATGAGATGGATGAAACTGGAGCCGATTATACAGAGTGAAGTAAGCCAGAAAGAAAAACACCAATATGTACACTAACACAAATATATGGAATTTAGAAAGATGGTAACGATAACCCTGTATGCAAGACAGCAAAAGAGACATAGATGTATAGAACAGACTTTTGGACTCTGTGGGAGAGGGAAAGGGCAGGATGATTTGGGAGAATGGTATTGAAACATGTATACTATCATTTAAGAAACGAATCTCCAGTCTAGGTTTGATGCAGGATACAGGATGCTTGGGGCTGGTGTACTGGGATGACCCAGAGAGATGGTATAGGGAGGGAGGTGGGTTCATGATTGGGAACTCATGTACACCCGTGGTGGATTCATGTTGATGTATGGCAAAACCAATACGGTATTGTAAAGTAAAATAAAGTTAAAAAAAAATTATTCCTGAAAAAAAAAAAGGGAAATAATCAGTATCCTCAAGAAAAACAAAGATATTCAGTGAAAATGAAATTCAATGAAAATCTTAGAATGGAGTGCCAAGGATTTTGCAGTTTATTACATAAGTTATAATAGCTTATGGGAGTTTTTAAATGGGAAACAGTTTTAGGAAATCAAATCTATATTTAAGGTAGATGAATGGTTACAGAAAAGTTTTTCCTAGAAATAACCTAGAGATAAAAACAAGCTTACAATGTTTTAGAGATAAGAACAAGCTAAAAATGTTTTAGGTGATACCTTCTTTTCCAATAAGTGATTACAGTGGAATTGATATTTACAGCCTTTGATAACTGATCACATGTGGTAAATGGAGAAGGAAGAGGAAACAAAAATGCTAGACCTATGGTATCCCAGTCCATAGGGTAGCACAGAGTTGACAGGAATGAAGCAACTTAGCACTAATGCACACCCTATCCAAAACTTAACCCTACCCAGGTGGTTCAGTGCCTTACCATTTAAAAAAAGTAAATAAATAAATAAAGATAAAACTAAAATTCTGGAGTTCAAAAGCATTTAGTTCCCAAAATCCTTGAGAGTTTTTATTTTTGTTTTTATGCTCCTCTTTCCCTTCTTTTTTCCCTTCTTATTTTCCTTTCTTCTTCTTCTCCTTTTCCTTCTTCTCCTCCTAATTCTCCTATCTCTGAAGGAAAGCAACGTTTTAAAAATAAAATTTAAAAAAAAAGAAAAGAAAAACTGGAAGTTGGGGAAAAATCAAAATACATAGGTAGCTTTAAAATATCCTTTGGTAGCAAGAAAAAAGTTTTATGTGATTCAGAGTGCTTGAGAGTATAACCAGAAACTGAGAACCAGTATGACAAACACTAAAGAAGGAAGAAGACCTACGTATATAAGAACTATCTTATATAAAACACCCAAAATGGAAGATGTGAAGAAAACAAAGAAAAGGCTTTGTGACCAACTGCTCCATAAATATGATTTTATAAAGCAAGTCTGTTAGAAAAGCATGTGTGCATATGTGCTTAGTCGAGTGCATCCCTCTGCAACACCATGGACTGTAGCCAGAGAGGCTCCTCTGTCCATGGGATTTTCCAAACAAGGATACTGAAGTGGGCTGCCTCCTCCAGGGGACCTTCCCGACCCAGGGATAGAACTCATGTCTGTCTCCAGCATTTGCAAGCAGATTCTTGACTAATGCACCACCTGAGAAACCTAATAGAAAAAGCAAGGGAACTTAGTTTAGGTATGGAGGGTAATTTTGACTTTAACTTATATTACCTTATGATGTTTTTTCTGAAAGGTTTCTTTTACTGAAAAATATATTTTAAAAATCTATTTTTAATTCCTTCTCCTAACAAAACAAAACCCTCACACGTTTAGAAACCTCTTCAGGTTGATTAGTTTGCTATTCATTTCCCAGATTGGCATATTCTCACTTAGTAACTAATCCCCATGACCAAAGAGAAAGGAAAGTTAAATTCAAATGCATGAGATAAATGTTAAACCCTAATCAAAGTCATATAAATAATTTGGATTTATTTTGTGAAGCAACACTTCCTATTTTTTTATTTGCTTTTCTGTAAGTAGTATTTAAACATTTTAAATACTTTAAAAAATTAGACATTTTAAAACATTGAAAATATTTTAAACATTTTAATCATTACAAGCATTAAACGTTTGTAGATTTTTTTCAACACTTAGCTAGTACTGACAATATAAACTTTTTAAAATTATTGTTATAAGGTCACCTCAAAAATTCCTCTTCATTTTCTTTTTTATATATGTCGTTTTTCCTCATAAATTTTATTTTGTGTTAGAGTCCTTTGTCAAGTATTTTCTGCAAGTGAGTTGTATCTCAGTGTTAGACTTTGAATACTTCCATTCTCCAAGTTTTTTTCTTTCCCCTCCTACCCCCAACACAGAAAAGGTGAAATACCTTTTAAAAAGTAATACTATCTTAACATGATATATAATTCCTGCGTAGAAATTTTTTTTCATATATTCTTCAAACTTCTGGTGTTAGAGATGAGAAGTTTAATACATTTGAATATTTTACTTTCTAGCAACTTTTCAGTCAGGAAGCTTAAAAGATTTTGTTCCCTTTCCTTTAAATTCTTAGAATTCAGACAATTTACTAGTCTATGTATAGGTGAATAGCTCCTTTATTCCCTTCAAGTTTGCTATTTTCTCAGTAAACTTTTACAATTTTTGGATTCAAATATTTCTTCAACCAAGGGTAGCTTTCTCTATTATTTCTTAAAATCATGTTTCTCTTCTTTTTCAGAACAGTTATTACATGAATCATAGTTCACGTAGTTTTGTTTCGCAGTTACTGCGGACTGGAATAATTTATGAAAACAAAAATGGTTTTATTCTGTGAAATATCAATTATTTACAATAAATTACTGGGCTTTGTTGTGATTTGTAAAATTTTATCCCCATATTTACAAAGAAAATTATCAGCAAGATAGAAGAATTGATATATTCCTGGTAGCTTGCATCATTTATTATTTACCATAGTGGAGGCATTATTCAGTAAACATTAAAATTGATAAATAAAATGCATCTATTGTTATAATGGAATATTATGTAAGCATACATTTCTAAGGGGCTTGCCGGTGGCACTAGTGATAAAGAACCCACCTGCCAATTCAGGAGACTATTTTTTGGGCTCCAAAATCACTGCAGATGGCGACTACAGCCATGAAATTAAAAGACGCTTACTTCTTGGAAGGGAAGTTATGACCAACCTAGTTAGTATATTGAAAAACAGAGATATTACTTTGCCAACAAAGGTACATCTAGTCAAGGCTATGGTTTTTCCAGTGGTCATGTATGGATGTGAGAGTTGGACTGTGAAGAAAGCTGAGCACTGAAGAACTGATGCTTTTGAAGTATGGTGTTGGAGAAGACTCTTGAGAGTCCCTTGGACTGCAAGGAGATCCAACCAGTCCATTCTGAAGGAGATCAGCCCTGGGATGTCTTTGGAAGGAATGATGCTAAAGCTGAAGCTCCAGTACTTTGGCCACCTCATGCGAAGAGTTGACTCATTGGAAAAGACTCTGATGCTGGGAGGGATTGGGGGCCTGGGGAGAAGGGGACGACAGAGGATGAGATGGCTGGATGGCATCACTGACTCGATGGGCGTGAGTCTGAGTGAACTCCCGGAGTTGGTGATGGACGGGGAGGCCTGGCGTGCTGCGATTCATGGGGTCGCAGAGTCGACAGGTCTGAGCAACTGAACTGAACTGAAGAGACATGGGTTCAGTTGCTGGGTAGGGAAGATCCCCTGGAGAAGTAAATGGTGACCCACTCCAGTATTCATTCCTGGAGAATTCCATGGACTGAGAAGCCTGGCGGGCTACAGTCCATAGGGTTGCACAGTGTCAGACACCACTGAAGCGACTTAGCGCAAATGCTTCTAACTGATGTATCTTTTCCTCTTCATTTATTTCCATGAATGACTGTAACATGAAATATCACATTTTTAAGATTATCAGTTTATGATCTAATCTTTACTGTGAACTAATCAATATATAATTTTTATCCTCAGGAATAGACACTCAAATACAAAAAAATAGTGCTAAATCCATACTAGTAATTCCATACCACTGATTTATGCAAATGTGCTCTAGTATACATTTAAATGGAAAATTAATATGTGAATAGATTAGCACAATGAAATGTCACTTCATATCCATCTTAATAGCTATTTTCAAAAACAAGTAATAAATGTGAGTGAGGATGCAGATTTAATATTTTATTATTTTTGATTATCAAATCAAAGTGTAGCAATGAAGTTACTTGCCTATGAATATTTTTTCCTTCTTTAAACATAGTTTTTTTCTTTTACATTTATTAGATAACCATGCATTTATCTTACTCTTTGAAATTTAATAGACAAGCTAAAAATATTCCCTGGATTTCCATATGTTCAAAGTGGTTAACATATTTTGAGTGGAGGTGGGGGGCATCTCTTATCACAGTTATTAATCTGGATACACACTTCCAGCTCATTGAAGTGAGCATAAAAATCTCTAAAATATCTTACTGGTTCTAAAAGTTTCCCACCATAAATCACATATGCCTTCCAGTTACATTTCAAAATGTAAATAAATCCTATTTGCACCTAACTCCAAAGGGAACAGTGAAGTACAATTCTACCACTTTCCAAGAGGAAAGTTGAAAATACACAGGAAATGTCAGTAAGGCTCTCAACAATATGTAATACTTTTCTCTGTAGAGTTCCTATTTTTTTTCACCGTAACTGTCCTTTGCTCAATTTTCTTGTTGACATATATACAATTATTCTTTTTTTTCTACATTTTGATCATTTGTGATATGCTAGTCTCTGTACTAATATCTACATAAGTAGTGCCTCTTGCTTTGTATTACAAATGTTTCCTGGTGCAATGTAATAAAAATGGCCAGGGGAATATAGGTTAAAGCACAAACGTATATACAAACTCTTATTGGGATTAACACCATGACCATTCCTTGATTGTAACTCAGCCAGTAACCATTTTTATCACACTTTGTCTAATTATTTAATCCCCTTGGCTTCAATCTTATCAATAAATGAGGACAATAATTACAACTTTATTAGCACTTAGCTTAATAAATGTAAATTGTTATTGCCACTATTAATACACTAAAACACATATAATGAACTTTTTGATGATATATTTTCAAATTTGTTAATGAATTGACATAAAATATTACAATATATTATTTGAAAGGTCAACTTTGTGTATTATTGATTTATTATTACTATAATGCTGACTACTTACTCTTATAATGCTTCTCAAGTGTTAGCATACTGAATAATCAGATGAGAAGAATTTTTTAGTAATTCAAATTACCTAGTTCTATGTTTTGCAGTTATGATTCAGTAGACTGAGTGGGCTCCAGATAGTTGGATATTTTGCAATTTCTCTGGAGGAAGTATCTAGAGATATATTTTTTAAAAAAGCTACACTAAAACTAAAAAATGCAGTGGCCCTTCTTTTTGTATATATCATTTCTATTCCTTCATGTTGCACAAACTTATTTGGTTTTGAAAGATTTCCTTGCATTTCAAAAGTATATATTACTCACAATATGTGCTATAAACTTGTTTTGCTATTTATGAAGTAGAAAACATTAGAAAACGCTATAGAGTGCAAAAAATCAATAAAAGGTTATAAGAATCTTTTGAGCCAGAAAATAGTCCAGAGAGCACAAAGCAATATTAATTACCACTTAAAGGAAATAAAAGTTTAGATGAATGTTTTAATTTAATCCAAATGTAAAAATTTGAAAATGTAGAGAAAGACTGGGGGGAAAGCTATAACATGATGAAAGCTACTAGAAACTACTTAATTTGAACTAGGCTTATTACATTAGAGGACCTGAATTGATTGTTTCATTTACTTTTATTAAAGATGTTGCAAATTACTTCATTCTTTATCAACAATAGGTTGCAATACAATTTCCTGTATACACGAAATTTTATCTCATATCAGAAGCTTGTTAAAAATCTTACTTTACCAGTTAGTGAAATACCATTTCTTCTATACAGATCCAGTTACTCTTGCCTTTCTGGAAAATATTAACTTTATAAAACCACTGCTTATAGAAAATAATTTAAATCAATTACATGTCTATACACATATCTTTGGCACTTGTCATCTTCCAACACCTACTGCTGTTAAGATGCAAAATCAAGTTTGGATGTTCCAATGAAAAAACAAGTAACAGCCCTAAAATTCACCCAGAAGGTAAGTTTCTGCACAAAGCTTTAATATAGGTATATTTGACTCTGAAGTCTATGGTCTAATCTAAACTGAATACCTGGGTTTTCCAGGTGGAGTGGTGGTAAAGAATCTCCCTGTCAATGCAGGAAATGCAAGAGACACAGGTTTGATCCACAGGTTGGGAAGAAGCCTGGAGTAGGAAATGGCAACCCACACCAGTGTTCTTGCCTGGAAAATGCCATGGACAGAGGGACCTGGCAGTCTACACTCTATGGAATCGCAAAAGTTGGACATGAATGAGCAATTGAGCACACACTGAAATGATGGATATCATATATTGAAGACTTGCACATATTATTTTAAAAGATTCATGATGGAGGGATAAAGAGGCAGACACTAAATCTTAGAAATGCTCACTATCTACCTCTGGAAAGCCCCACTGCTGTGCCCTATCCAACTGCTCTCAACTATTCCACTCTCCCACCAGGTAGTATCACAGTCTTTCTTAGATTCATTTTTCATATAGTATCTCCCATAACTAGCACAACTTATCATTTAGTGCCAGCATATAAATTATCTACCTATTCTAACCTGTATCAGAAGCCAGAGGAGGAAATAAATACAATTAAAAGAAGGCAGTTCAGTTTAGTTGCTCAGTCACATCCGACTCTGCGATCCCATGGACTGCAGCATGCGAGGCTTCCCTGTCCATGCAATTCTCCAAGCAAGGATACTGGAATGGGTTGCCATTTCCTACTCCAGGTGATTTTTCTGATACAGGAATTGAACCAGGATCTCCTTAATTGAAAGAAGATTCTTATTGACTGAGCTGCTATATATTAGTTATTGTCAAAGAACAACAAGTTAAAGGCATAGTGCTTCAGTCTCTCTTACATTACTGGTTATAGTAAAATCTAGTATCGTTCTTATTACTAACACAGTAGCTATTAATTAAAATCACACACGCATTTATATCAGCTATCTATTACCATAATAATGTTGTACAACACACCATCCCAAATTCAATGACTTAAGCACAGTAATTTTGAACTCTCACAGAACTGTTGATCAGTGATTTAGGCAGATTCAGTTCAGTTCAGTCGCACAGTGGTGTCCGACTCTTTGCGACACCATGAATTGCAGCACGCCAGGCCTCCCTGTCCATCATCAACTCCTGGAGTTCACTCAGATTCATGCCCATCAAGTCAGTGATGCCATCCAGCCATCTCATCCTCGGCCGTCCCCTTCTCCTCCTGCCCCTAATCCCTCCCAGCATCAGAGTCTTCTCCAATGAGTCAACTCTTCGCATGAGGTGGCCAAAGTACTGGAGTTTCAGCTTTAGCATCATTCCTTCCAAAGAAATCCCAGGGCCGATCTCCTTCAGAATAGACTGGTTGGATCTCCTTGCAGTCCAAGGGACTCTCAAGAGTCTTCTCCAGCACCACAGTTCAAAAGCATCGATTCTTCGGCGCTCAGCTTTCTTCACAGTCCAGTTCTCGCATCCATACATGACCACTGGAAAGGCAGGTTAGTTCTGGTTCTGTCTGGTCTCAGTTGCATTGCTGCTATCTGGAATGTGTTGGCCGGGGTTACTTCTCTCTTTTAGGTGTCTCCCATGTTACCACTATAGGCTAGTGTGGTGAAGGCAGACGTACCATTGCAAGCAAGCCCAGTCTTGAAAGTGTCTTTCAGGCCTACGTTTACATCCTACTCTCAAACATTGCACTGGTCCACAAACCTGTTACATGGCTGAACTCAGAATCAAGGTGGAGGGAAATAATCGCCATTTGTTTATCAACATTAACTTGAAAACCACCTGTCAAAAAGTATGGATGCCAGATAATGTGAAGTATCCATGCTTTTAAAGCAATTAATCTGGGCTTCCCTGGTGGCTCAGTAGGCAAAGAATCTGCCTGCAATGCAGCAGGCCTGGATTCGATCCTTGGGTTGGTAAGATCCCCTGGAGAAAGGAATGGCAATCCATTCCAGTATTCTTGCCTCAAAAATCCCATGTGCAGACAAGCCTGGTGGGCTACAGTCCACGGAGTCGCAAAGAGTTGGACATGACCGCGTACCTAAAAGACACAAAGAAATTAATCTACCACACTCCTTGATGCAGGCATTCATATACGTGAATTTTTCCTACAGATGTACTTGGACCTGTGGGAGATTATCTGGGTATAATAAAACTTAGAAAAATATTCTTTAAATAGAAAACTTAAATTTGTACTTGTACATGTGGGAAATAATCTAGGTATTACAGTGCTTACTGAAATATCGTTAAAGTAGAAAACCAAGGTATGTCTGGGCTTCCCTGGTGGTTCAGTAGGTAAAGAATTTGCCTACAAGGCAGGAGACCCAGGTTCAATCCCTGGGTTGGGAAGATCCCCTGGGGAAGGGAATGGCAAACCTCTTCGGTATTCTTGCCTGGAGAATTTCATGGACAGAGGAGTCTACAGTGATATGTCTTTAAATGTAAGTACATTTGAATACATGTATGTATGTATGTATGTAAATACATATAGTATATCTATAACCCTTGGGGTCCCAAAGAGTCAGACATGACTGAGTGACTAACATATACAAGATATGAGTAGCATGAAAAGTATCATGCATCAGTAAGGTGCATGTTAAATAGCTACAAACATTCTAAAGGAATATCTGTAGCTACTGAAAATTATTTACATGGAAAAAAATGCTTTTAAGTAAAAAAGCAATATACAAAACAGAGCAGTATATGATACTATATTTTAACTCAGTAAAATATGTTTAGAAATGTCTGAAAGAACAGTAATTAAGTGCTAACTATGTATGGATATTGGACATTGTAGAGGAAGAGGAGAGCTTAGCAACTGAAGTTTTTGTAACCTTACTATGCACAAGGTACCTTTTTGTCTTTTCAAACTTCTGTACCATAGGCATATATTACCTATTTTATTTATTAGCCATTTGTTTACATAATAAGTTAATGCCTATTTTTAAATTTCACATTAATTAATAAAAGGGCAACTGTGTTGCCCTACTTGGAATTAGTTATTATGTACACATGTACCATATTACCAATATGTTTTCCAATCTTCAAATTATTTCAGTCTGAATTAAGATGAATTGTACTATATAGAAGAGAAAGATTGTTCAAAATATGTAAATTTCATGTAATTTGTATGAACTGCAACAATTTGGTATGTCTAACACTTTAGTTAATAAATATGTCTAGTGAACTTTCTCAATTAATTATTTAGATAATTTTTCCTACATTTAGTTTTGCTAATAAGATGCTAAATCTCCTTAAAGAAAGAGACAGTATGTTTTCTTCTGTCCTTTGGGTTGTTGCTGAGAATGAGAAGCAATAGTAGTTTACATATTTTTAGTCCTTCTTTGTATTCTATACCACAAGTTGTTAATTTTGAATTATTCTGATTTTTGTAGTTTGATATTAGTAAATACATACAGTAGTTCTTAAACTTTCTTCAACAAACCCAAATTATTTTCTTGTTAAAAGAGAAGTGATAAAGGGATAGATTATATAGTTTTTTATTTCAAATTTATTTGATCACTTTATATAAATTATTTTATATTTTAATATACAAACAATAAAATTTAATATGTGAAACACATTGGAAAAATTTTTGGTTAGACTCGCTGTTTTTAAGACAGAAATATTTTAACAATATACATTTAAATTGTAGTGTATGTGCCTTTGGGTATTCATATGCATACTATCAGGGACATTTCCTTATTTTTCATAAATATGTGAATATTTTGTTTCATCTTTCGGGACAAAATCAGTGTTTTACATTCAGATAATAAAACAATAATCCAAAGGGAACAAATATCTATTGAACTTGGTTCTGGAATTTGTAATGAATATAATTTGCTAACATTTGACTTTCAGGATCTGACTTTTCAAAGTGAATAACATAAAGTATTATAATTGGTGTTAAAATTTAAAGATGTTTTATATTTGCTTTAAAATGAAAACAAAGAATAATAAATTTAGGAAAAAGATACATAAAGGACTGAAGTGAAAAAAATAAAATATAAACCTTAAATAAGTAAAAGCAAACATAGGATTGGAAAAGTTATATTGATGTCCAAACAAGGCATTGCATTTTTTTTATTTATCACTTTTTTCCCTAAGAGTTTAACTTCAAATTTATTTTAGTGAAAACTGCAACTGAAAGTGACCTTTTCAACATTACTTAATTTATATGGAAAGGGAATTTACAAGCAGACAAAATCAAAGATTCCATTAGAAGCTAATGATAGACTACTTCATTGCATATATATGTGTCCCTATAAATCAATTACATTATAGAATTTCTGAGTTCAACAAAAGTTGACCTTTAGTGACCTTTATCTAGTGTCATGTACACAATGTCCTTACATTCCTATCCAGATGATGATAGATATTATCAGATCTTAATGAAAATAAAATTTCTCTGTATTCAGTAATTAGCTAGTAAAACCAATTAGTTGAGGACCTACAAAACTAGTGTTAAAGGTGATTAAGCCTAGTTAATGATTACAAAAATAATTATACTTCCACAGTGAACTTCAGAATTATAATTGGACTGTCTATCCCAGTTAATTAGATAATTAGCACACCAAGACTTTTGGAAAACTTTGAGCAGTTGGAAAGTGCAATCTTTTGAAATTTCCCATTTAGATGTGCTCTTTAGGGTAATTTGATATCACAAATCTTCCAAAGTTAAGAGAAGACTGTGCAATTTTCATTTTTCACAATAATTAGCAGTTATCCAGTTAGTGTTATTGCTATTAGTTTATTTCCCTTCCAAACCAGATTTGATCAAAAAAGCAATAAACTTCAACTAAAAGTCCAAACTAACATTAGGTGAATTTATTGTTTAAGTACCCCTAGCAATAGAGTAAATTATAAAACATTACATTTTCGTCACGTCCTTAAGTGATCCAAATGCAAAATAGAACATATATACTCTGCAACTTAATTACAATATCTATGAAAAATGATCTTTATTCTGATAATGTTGACTGCTAACAGCTTTTTTATTTCACAAGCATTTATTGAGGATTATTGTACTATAAGAAAACAATTTTCATATTACCACTTTAAAATGCTGAAAAAATACATCTTATCAACTCAGTATTTTTTCTATCAATTTAGTGCCAGAGTGTGAAGAAATAGCACACTAGAGGGGGTTGGTATAATATGAGTTTGACTCATATCCTTTTGGTGAGTGACTTAACGCATGTACACACACTCATGTACAAATAATGAAAAATAAAACCTCTAATGCCGGGGTCCTGCCCCAGCAAGGAATCCAGGGTGATTCGAAGGTGGAGACGGATAGGCGAGGAAGAACTTGTTTCATTACAGGTAGAGAGGGATTAGAAAATTNGGGGTCACACAGAGTTGGACACGACTGAAATGACTTAGCAATAATTAAAGAATCATGAGTACAGTATTGTAAAGCAAAACAAACTAAAAAATAAAAATTAAAAAAAAAAAAAAGAATCATGGCCAGTGTAATAACTCTGACTTTCTTTGTTTATTACTAACACAAACAAGATACATTTATCATCTTTTCAGAAGACATACTGATATTGGCTCTATGTGTCACTGTGCTCCCAAATTTCTTTTCTATCTACCTCTTCTAGCCCTGGTTCAGTTCCACCATGCTGCCTGTCTAACATACTTCTTGCATTACTTTTCCATTTGTTTAGTCCTTCTTATTGTTATGTACTGATTGTTTACATCCCCCAAAGACTCATATGTTGAAATTCTAACCCCAATCTATGTCTCTGGAAGTGGGAACTTTGGAAAGTAATTAGGTAATGAGAGTGGAATCCTCATGAATGAGATGAATGATATAAATGGGATTAGTGTCCTTTTATTAAAGGGACCCCAGAGTGCTCTGTCTTCATCCGCCCACCCTGTAGGATATAGATTGATTCATGATAACTACACAAATAAATATATTTTGAAATATGAAGTTATATATTAAACTGTTTCCACGTACAATTTATCTTGAGGGCTCTTTCTGTGCTGCATTATAATGAAGTGTATTTGGAAAATTAATTAAATTAAATTGGTTATAATTAAAATTGTTATAAGTGACTATAACAAATATAGAAATGAAACCAAATCACTAAAAGTGGCATAATATTAATTCAGAGTAATGAATAAGTTACACTTGTTTAAAAATGCAGTGACTGCTTTATTATTTAGCTTATTATTTAGTGCAATCCACCATGAACAGATACATTTTCTCTTTAGATAAAAAGCACACACTTATGAATTAATCAAAGAAGAAGTATTTATTTGGAGCCTTCATTGAATCAAGCAGACATTCTTGAAGTTAATAAAAAGTTTTAAAGTTCTGCATGATTTCTCCCCTTAAGCAGTTCACCAATCATTTAGAGAGTGTGATAATATAAATCCTGCATCCTTTCTGGCAGTCTGAGATTAGTCTTTTGACCATTCTTCGTGCTAGTGGTAAAGAATGCAGGGCACACAAGAGATAAAGATTGGATCCTTGGGTTGGGAAGATCCCCTGGAGAAGGGCGTGGCAACCCACCGCAGTATTCTTACCTGGAGAACCCCATGGACAGAGGAGCCTGGCAGGCTATGGTCCATAGGGTCACAAAGAGTCAGATATGACTAAAGGAACTTATAACATCCTCCTCATTTCTGCCTTTACCCCCACAGTATAAGCTTATACATCATTTGGCTGGTAGCATTGATACCAAAATCATTTCCCACAAACCAGCAGCCTTGGCATCATGTGAATGGTTTATAGGAAATAGAAAATCTTGGAGCTGCTCCAGACTCCCAGNTCACAAAGAGTCAGATATGACTAAAGGAACTTATAACATCCTCCTCATTTCTGCCTTTACCCCCACAGTATAAGCTTATACATCATTTGGCTGGTAGCATTGATACCAAAATCATTTCCCACAAACCAGCAGCCTTGGCATCATGCGAATGGTTTATAGGAAATAGAAAATCTTGGAGCTGCTCCAGACTCCCAGAACCAGTATGTCCACTGCAAGCTGCTTAAAATGTGAGAATCACTGGTTCCACATATGCATATTTCCTGCCTTGTATTTCATTTCTAACCCAGATGTCTAGCCCAGATATCCAACTCTCCTACTCATGAAGACTTTCACCGACTAAAAGCACTGTTTGTAAGACTTTTTTTTTCCTTTTGTTGATTACAGACTAAATACTTTTCTCCATCTCTTTCTCTCTCTGCCATAATGTCAGTTGTCCTCTGAGAACAATACTTCCTTTTTGCTTCTCCAATTAGCTGCTGTGTTGTTTCTTCCTCCCACTAATATAGACCTTGTGCTCAGTAATGGAGAGCACAACTTAGTGTCTTCTACTTTGTTGCCATCTCTAAACTACTGCCATTCTGTTCTCTCATCAACATATTTGAGCATTTTGGGAGCACACAACACACAACAAAATCAGACCCATGGGTATTTTATCCTAGGTTGGAAGATTAGCTCATACATTCAATTGCCTGTAAAGTCAATTGGCTACTATAGAGGAGATATCAGAATAGCTTAAAGGCATCTGTCAAGTTTTACTCTACTTAAAGCTTTTTACAGCTTCCATTTTCAATGTTTGCTACTTCTAAGGTCCTATGATAATGGCATCCATTCTAAACCTTGATCTGGTGGCTTATGCTGGAGCAATAGCAATAGTCCTAGCAACTGTCCTTCCAAGAAGACAAATCCTGGCCTAACCAACCTTTTAAGTCAGCCTAAAGGACTCACAATAGCTTACTAATCAGTAATTGGGATCCCAGGCTTCTTACCGGATAGCTGTTCTTTTTATTTTGGGTAATAGTAACATCCTGAATAACTCTCAAATGTCATAAAGTCCGCTTAACTTGAGCACAGGGAAAAATCACCCAAGCAAGGTATATCAACATGCCTCTCTTCTGTAGATTGGGCTGCATCTTATTGGGGATTTGCTCCTCCACTAATAATTATTGTATTCTTTTATAATCATGTTTTATAGAAAGCAGAATACTGTATGATTAAGAATACTGAAGAAGATTGAGCAGAAGTGAGCTGAGGAGTGTGAGTACAGATTTAAAAATGTCTTCAATCTTCTAGTTTAAGTGATACTTAATCACATAAATAAAATTGCAGCATTCATTGTAATATAGGCCCTAACATTCCCTCCTTGTCTTGAAGATTATAATATTCATCACAGATGCAAATTATTTTAATTTTTTCACTTTTAGAAAATGTCTAAATTAATAATGAATAATCCATCAATGAATAATGTCCAATCTTTTCAACAATCATTAGGTAATACTAAAGAGTTTTTTAACATATTTTAAAAATTAAAGTGTAGAGTATTAGTTTATCTACAATATTATTATATAGATATACAGTTGAGTGATTCATGATTAAAAAAATTATACTCCGTTTATAGTCATCAAATATTGGCTATACCCCCTGTGTTATAAAATATATCCTTATAATTTATATATAATAGTATGTACTTCTTAATCTCCTATCTCCATATTGCCCCTCCCCACTTCGCTCTTCACAATGGTAACCACTTTTTTGTTTTCTGTGAGTCTGCTTCTTTTCTGTTATACTCACTAGTTTGTTGTATTTTTAGGTTTCACATGTAAGTGAATAGTTTGTGTGTGTGTGTGTGTGTGTGTGTGTGTGTGTGTTCTTTATCCATTCTTCTGCTGATGGACACTTAGGTTGCTTCTGTGTCTTGGCAATTGTAAGTAATGTGGCTATCACCATTGGGATACATGTATCTTTTTGAATTAGTGGTTTGCTTTTTTCAGATATGTACCAAGGAGTGAAACTGCTGAGTCATCGGTAGTTCTATTATTAGTTTTTTGAGAAAACTCCACAATGTTTTCCACTGTGCCTATGCCAAGTTACATTCTCACCAACAGTGTGCAAGAGTTCCCTTTTCTATACATTCGCACCAACATTTACTACTTGTGTTCTTTTCAATAATAGCTATTCTGATGGATGTGAAGTGACATCTCATTTTCTTTTGATTGTCAGTTCCCTGATTATTAGCAGTGCTAAGCATCTTTTCATGTGAATGTTGGTCATCTGCATTTCCTCTTTGGAAGAATATCTGTTCAGGTCTTCCACTCATTTTTAGTTATTGTTATTGTTTTAAGCTGTGCTGAGTTGTGTGAATTGTTTGTACATTTTTGGTGTTAACCCATTATCAGTAATATAAATATCATATAAATGTCAAATGTTTTGCCCCACTTAGCAGGTTGTCTTTTTGTTTTGCTTTTGGTTTTGTTTACTGTTTAAAAGCTTTTAAGTTTAATTAGCTCCCATTTGTTTATTATGGACAAAGATTAGGTAATATTGAAATTTAATAGTTACTAGTAATCTCCCTTCAAAAATGCTGGAAGAGACAAGGCTAGTTCATATTCTTACTCTAGGCAATCAACTGACAAAGAACTTTAACAAAAGTGAAGCCCTGTATGAGGCATATATTTTCCAGTTTACCATTGTGTGCTATTCAGCTTGTCTTATTATGGTTAATTTTAGTGTTACATACCATCCATTTCATAAAGGGCTGTCCTAGTTGCTGCTAGTTTATGGAATCTTTTGTTTATGTATCTAAGTGACAGATACATAAAATTGATCAACATGACTCTTCTTTCCACCTCTAATTTTAGAAAGTATTGTTTTTAACTCTCATGGTTCTTCCAAAGACTTGGCACATTGGTATGCCCATCTACTTGGAAACTCTGAGAAATATATTACCAACTTCAAACTGACCTTATGCTGGAATTATCCATGCTCTCTGTTCCACTATATTAATTTGCACTGCTTGTATACCAATATAATCATATAAATAAGAGTCTGAATATAGGATCTGTTTACCTTATGCAAAGAGGCAGTTGGGGCTAGGTGTATTGTCAGATCTTTAAACATAGTTCTCATATATAGGCTTTCTTGGTGGCTCAAATGGTAAAGCATCTGCCTGCAATTGCGGGAGACCCAGGTTCAATCCCTGGGTTAGGAAGATGGCAATCCACTCCATTACTTTTGCCTGGAAAATCCCATGGAAGGAGGAGCCTGGTAGGTTACAGTCCGTGTAGTCACAAAGAGTCAGACACGACTGAGCAATTTCACTTTCACTTTTCACTTTCTCATATACTGGGTCCTAATGAATTTGTCACTGGTTGCATGTTATGGATTTATATGTGTTTATAACTCATACTGGCTTCATATACATGACAAAAAAATCTAGAATATTCATTTCAATATCCATTTAACCTGATTAATAATATATCATTGATTTAAGACATCAGGTTGGCAACTAGTAGAATTTAATCAATGGTCCAGTTTGGATTCCTTCCATAAAAATTATAGCACAGAGACAGAGTGTTAATATGAGTTTGATTTAAGACAAAGAAGGGGGATTGCTATCACTATGATACCAATAAAACTTGGGCTTGTACACCAGGTACATCGGTAATGAAAATGATGCATTTGCTAAATTCAGCATTGTGTAGAGCCTGCTTATGTCTGGGGTTATGACTTTTTCAAGTTATAATAATGGCTAATATGGATTTGTAATATTATGAATCCCTGACCTATATGCCAGTGGTTCACAGTGAGTTGATATGTCCTATATGGTCACTTTATTGATCTACCTAGAATGTTAAAAGCAGTGATTATGACACAGAACAACCTCTATTTTCCCTTTGAAGTCCCTTAGTGCTTTAACTGAATTCGATTGCTGTTTGATAATAAAAGATCAAGAGAATTATTTGTCACCTTGGGACTCATTGTGGAACTATTTCCATAAAAGGATTTGAATTAAAAATTGCATATGACAATTTTGAGCTCAATTATCATTANTTTCCCTTTGAAGTCCCTTAGTGCTTTAACTGAATTCGATTGCTGTTTGATAATAAAAGATCAAGAGAATTATTTGTCACCTTGGGACTCATTGTGGAACTATTTCCATAAAAGGATTTGAATTAAAAATTGCATATGACAATTTTGAGCTCAATTATCATTACACACTGAGAAAGGTAAAAATTAGGTTTTTTCCCTGCCTATATAACTTCCTTGATATTACCTTTAAGTATTGATGAGAAACTTAAAATTATTTCTGATGTTGTTAAACAGGCTGGAATTTTTTCACTATTTGCGATCCCTGGTAGTACAGGCGTTAGATCTCAAATCTGTGATAGACCTATGGTTCATATTCTTCAGAATGATTTTACTACCATCAGTAAGTAAAGAATGTCTAAATTCCCAAGAAATCTGTCACCAAATATAAATTTCGGAGTGCAGAAGCCTTAAATACATCTTTCCTTTCCAGGGAGCTTCCCTGATGGCTCAGCAGTAAAGAATCTGCCTTCAATGCAGGAGACTTGGATTGGATCCCACTGTTGGGAAGATCCCATGGAGAAGGAAGTGATGACCCACCCTAGTATTCTTGCCTGGGAAATCCCATGGACAGAGGAGCCTTGCAGGCTACTCTCTTGTTGTGGCATATGGGCTTCTTGTTGTGGTGGCTTCTCATGTTACAGAGCACAGGCTCTAGGGTGCACAGGATTCAGTAGCTGTGGCTCCTGGGAAACTAGAGCAGGGGCTCAATAATTGCGTCACAGGGGCTCAGTTATTCCGCTGTATGTGGAATCATCCCGGACCAGGGATTGAACCAGTGTCTCCTGCATTGGTAAGCAGATTCTTTACCACTGAGCCATCAGGGAAAGGCCACATGTGCATCTTTTAAATTTAATATTATTATCTTGATATTTTATTAATAACAGCTTGATTTACTAGCTGGAAATGTGGGGTTGCTACCTATGATTGATTTTTATTTGTCTGCTGCTGCTGCTGCTGCTGGTGCTGCTAAGCCACTTCAGTCGTGTCCGACTCTGTGTGACCCCATAGACAGCTGCCCACCAGGCTTCCCTGTCCCTGGGATTCTCCAGGCAAGAATACTGGAGTGGGTTGCCATTTCCTTCTCCAATGCATGAAAGTGAAAAGTGAAAGTGAAGTCACTCAGTCGTGCCTGACTCTTAGCGACCCCATGGACTGCAGCCTACCAGGCTCCTCCACCGTGGGATTTTCCAGGCAAAAGTACTGGAGTGGTTTGCTGTTGGCTTCTCCATTCTATTTGTCTACCTAACCTTTATATCAAGTTTTATAATGCTGTGAATCAAATGAAAAAGGTGGTTTAAAACTCAGCATTCTAAAAATGAAGATCATGGCATCTGGTCCCATCACTTCATTGTAAATAAATGGGAAAACAATGGAAACAGTGGATGACTTTATTTTCCTGGGCTCCAAAATCACTGCAAAAGGTAACTGCAGGCATGAAATAAAGAATGCCTGCTCCTTGGAAGAAAATCTATGACCAAATTAAACAGCATATTTAAAAGCAGAGACATTACGTTGATGACAAAAGTCTGTCTAGTCAAAGCTATGGTTTTGCCAGTAGTTGTGTATGGATGTGAGTGTCAGACTATAAAGAAAGCTGAGTGCTTAAGAACTGATGTTTTGGAACTGTGATGTTGGATAAGATTCTAGAGAATCCCTTGGACTGCAAGGGGATCCAACCAGTCAATCTTAAAGGAAATCAGTCCTGAATATTCATTAGAAGGCCTGATGCTAAAGCTCTAATACTTTGGTCACCTGATGCAAAGAACTGACTCATTAGAAAAGACCATGATGCTTGGAAAGGTTGAAGGCAAGAACAGAAGGGGATGACAGAGGATGAGATGGTTGAATGGCATCACCCACTCAATGGACATGAGTTTGAGCAAGCTCCAGGAGCTGGTGATGGACAGGGAAACCTGGTGTGCTGCAGTCTATAGGGTTGCAAAGTCAGACACAACTGAATGACTGAACTATACTGAAAATATATCGTCTCTAGAGCAGAATCCAATCACTGGGAAATAAATGTGTTTTCTTAATGAAAAACAAACAAAAACATTTTACTAATATTCACCACAAGTCTTGTGGGCCATTCAGGACATTTTCCTCCTCCCAGGTAATTATAAATCTTAACATGGGCATGTGATGGACAACAGCCCCTTGGGTATAAGTTATATTCTACTTAATGATTTGGAGACTACCCTTTCATTTCCTTTTTTTCTTAACTTTCTCAAACTTCACATATTAAAGTAATTNCCAACCAGTCAATCTTAAAGGAAATCAGTCCTGAATATTCATTAGAAGGCCTGATGCTAAAGCTCTAATACTTTGGTCACCTGATGCAAAGAACTGACTCATTAGAAAAGACCATGATGCTTGGAAAGGTTGAAGGCAAGAACAGAAGGGGATGACAGAGGATGAGATGGTTGAATGGCATCACCCACTCAATGGACATGAGTTTGAGCAAGCTCCAGGAGCTGGTGATGGACAGGGAAACCTGGTGTGCTGCAGTCTATAGGGTTGCAAAGTCAGACACAACTGAATGACTGAACTATACTGAAAATATATCGTCTCTAGAGCAGAATCCAATCACTGGGAAATAAATGTGTTTTCTTAATGAAAAACAAACAAAAACATTTTACTAATATTCACCACAAGTCTTGTGGGCCATTCAGGACATTTTCCTCCTCCCAGGTAATTATAAATCTTAACATGGGCATGTGATGGACAACAGCCCCTTGGGTATAAGTTATATTCTACTTAATGATTTGGAGACTACCCTTTCATTTCCTTTTTTTCTTAACTTTCTCAAACTTCACATATTAAAAAAAAACAAAGACTGGGATATTAGTACCACAATATTATATTAGTTTCAGGTATACAATTTAATTAGATATTTGCATATACTGTGAAATGATCACAATAATAAGTCTGGTTAACATAAATTGCCACACATAGTATTTGTCTTGTGCTGAGAGATTTGAAGGTCTATTCTCTTAGCAACCTTCAGACATACACTACAGTATTATTAACTAGAGTCACTATGCTATTTAAATATCACATCTTTGATAGAGAGCCAAGGCTTTACAATGTACTTAGCTCCAGAGTAAATTTGAATCAGTTTTGTCAAATTTTAGGTGACCATGAACTGATTGTTTAGACATGAGTTTTGTCCCTTGCCAATATCTTTCAGGATGGCTCAACATTTTATTTCTCAGAGTCAGGATCATAGGTATCTACTCACAGTCCTGATAATTGTGAGATAGATTAAATACCTTTGTATTAGCCTTGGTCAGCAGATGATAGAGGTTATTTCATTAAAATATTGGTAAGGTCTGTTAAATGTAGGATGTTGCTGCATGTTTTGTAGTCATAACTCTATCCCATTCTGCTATTTATTTTTCATGAGTATTGGTGAAAGATGGAGGCATTTCCAAGGAATGTGCCCAACTTGTGAGGGTCAGAGCAGAGCTTGTGCTTATCATCAAGTGTTCTGCTTCTGATATTACAAGGATGTGACCAGATAAAATGGAATAATAGTCACTTCACACCTTGGAACTGATAAGATGTAAGTCCCCACCCCATTATTCTCCTGTACTCTCATGGTCATCACCTACAGCCATGTTTATTTTGCTACCAATTGGTATATCATGCAATAGCAAATGCATAAAGTTTTCTTTTACATTTAATTATTTTTTGTCTTTAATGCAATTTTAATGGAAAATAATATGAACACTATTAAGCAACACTGTTCTATGAGATTCTTTTTGAATTTGTTGTCATCTTAAAAGACCCAGAGGGATGGTACAGGGAGGGAGGAGGGAGGGGGTTCAGGATGGGGAACACGTGTATACTTGTGGCAGATTCATGCTGATGTATGGCAAAACCAATACAATATTGTAAAGTAATTAACCTCCAATTAAAATAAATAAATTTATATTTTTTAAAAAGAGCATTTTTTTAGTTCACAGAGTTTCATAACAGAGTCTACTGGCAAAGGACACTGACAGGACTGTGATAAATTACATGTCACTTGTTTACTTTCCTTGAAAATTTTTACACCTGTGAAGAAATGACTGGGAAAAAATTCATTTAGTAGTAAGCTTTTGAGAACATTTCATCAAGAAATAGAAATAAACTCTATTATAATGTGGATATATAAGAAAATTTTCTTCTCTTGGCATCCCAGATGGTGCATTGTTAAAAAATAAAATTAAAGCTGTATGTACGCTAAGTCAGTTTAGTCAAGTCTGACTCTTTGTGACCTTATGGACTGTAGCCCACCAGGCTCTTGTGTCCATAGGATTCTCCAGGCAAGAATATTGGAGTGGTTTACTATTTCCTAGTGAACCCTAAAATAAAACTTAACTGAAATATCTTGAATTTTATTGCTCTGATGGCCAATTGATGTGTTTCTATTTCCTGTTTCTCCTCTTACATATTAAGCACTGAAATCTAGTTAGTTATCTATCTCATGAAGAGAACATTGGCTGAATAATCAGTATTTAGTCTAAGAAATTACTTTAATTTTTTTGAGGGAGTAAAATAACTGGCAGAAGCCAGTATATATACTAAATGTGAGGTAAGTGTATGTGGGGTTGATTGATTAATATTTCAAAAAAAAATATCCCTAAGGCTGCAAATGATTCTGTAGATTCTTTATGTACTTTTTATGGTGTTTGTATGTGAAAGAGAATATAGAATTTCTCTGCTTCACTGGTAGCTCAGATGGTAAAGCATCTGCCTGCAATGCAGGAGACCTGGGTTCGACTCCCGGGTTGGGGAGATCCCCTGGAGAAGGAAATGGCAATCCACTCCAGCACTCTTGCCTGGAAAATCCCATGGATGGANTCTGTAGATTCTTTATGTACTTTTTATGGTGTTTGTATGTGAAAGAGAATATAGAATTTCTCTGCTTCCCTGGTAGCTCAGATGGTAAAGCATCTGCCTGCAATGCAGGAGACCTGGGTTCGACTCCCGGGTTGGGGAGATCCCCTGGAGAAGGAAATGGCAATCCACTCCAGCACTCTTGCCTGGAAAATCCCATGGATGGAGGAGCCTGATAGTCTACAGTCCATGGGGTCGCAAAGAGTTGGACATGACTGAGCGACTTCACTTTTGCATTTTTATTATTAATTGAACTCTTGTCTCTTCCACTAATGTGCCAGGAAAAAGGGCAGATTATATCAAATTATGAGAAATTTTGCCAGATGATAGACTGTAAATTTGTGTTCTGTTAAAAATTTCTGAAGCAGGTCAATATTTCTGTCCAAAAATTATCTGTTCAGTGCATGTAATGTTATATACCCTCTCTCCCTTTTCCTCTTCCTCTCTCTCTCTCTGTCTATCTCTCTCTGCTAGCATGGTAGAAATTCCATTATTTTCATTTTGTATTTCTTTATTTTGTGATCTGAGTTCTATAGGTCTTAAGTAAAGCAAATTTGTTGGAAAGTTCTGTTTGATTCTTGATGTAATTTTGACATTGAGACACATGTGCTCTCTGAAGTCTATAGATTTAATTAGAGATATCATATGCTTACTTCAACTTGCAATCTCAATAATTTAAGACTGTGCCATTTGGCATGTAATGTATGATTCATATTGCTGTTTCCTGACTAAGACATTGCCTAAATAACAGTGCCTGTGTTCATACTGTTGTTTCAGTAGTACTGAAACAGTACTGTTGTCCAACTCTTTGCAATCCACTGTAGCCCACCAGGCTCCTTTGCCCATGGGATTCTCCAATCAAAGTACTGGAGTGGCTGCCTTGGAGTGGGGTGGNTTGCATTTTTATTATTAATTGAACTCTTGTCTCTTCCACTAATGTGCCAGGAAAAAGGGCAGATTATATCAAATTATGAGAAATTTTGCCAGATGATAGACTGTAAATTTGTGTTCTGTTAAAAATTTCTGAAGCAGGTCAATATTTCTGTCCAAAAATTATCTGTTCAGTGCATGTAATTTTATATACCCTCTCTCCCTTTTCCTCTTCCTCTCTCTCTCTCTGTCTATCTCTCTCTGCTAGCATGGTAGAAATTCCATTATTTTCATTTTGTATTTCTTTATTTTGTGATCTGAGTTCTATAGGTCTTAAGTAAAGCAAATTTGTTGGAAAGTTCTGTTTGATTCTTGATGTAATTTTGACATTGAGACACATGTGCTCTCTGAAGTCTATAGATTTAATTAGAGATATCATATGCTTACTTCAACTTGCAATCTCAATAATTTAAGACTGTGCCATTTGGCATGTAATGTATGATTCATATTGCTGTTTCCTGACTAAGACATTGCCTAAATAACAGTGCCTGTGTTCATACTGTTGTTTCAGTAGTACTGAAACAGTACTGTTGTCCAACTCTTTGCAATCCACTGTAGCCCACCAGGCTCCTTTGCCCATGGGATTCTCCAATCAAAGTACTGGAGTGGCTGCCTTGGAGTGGGGTGGTCATGCCCCCTCCAAGCGATCTCCCTAACCCAGGGACTGACCCTGCGTCTCCTGCATAGGCAAGGGGATTCTTTACCACTAGCACCTCCTGGGAAACCCTGTAAATGCAGTGTTAATCATTCAGTCATGTCCAATTCTTTGAGACTCCATGGACTGTAACCCTCCAGATTTCTCTGTCCAGGGAATTCTCCAGGCAAGAATACTGGAGTGGGTAACCATTCCCTTCTGTAGGTATATTCCCAACCCAGGGATCAAACACTGGTCTCTAGCATTGTGGGCAGATTTAGTACCATCTGAACCACCAGGGAAGTCCATAAATAACAGTGGATAGAGGTAAAATAAAATATTTAATTGATTCCAGTTTAATTACATTTCCCTGCACTGCTATTAGAAATAAGTTTCTAGGTTAGAAGAATAGAAAGCAGCCTATCAAATACTTTATCATAAACAGCATTTATAATAATAAGAATTTTGGGGAAACTATGCTTAAGAAAAGGAACTGAGGTCACACAGAAAATACTCACATTGTTAGAGTTCATGGCTGAAGCAAGTAAGGCTTAATAAATATAAAGCATATTATGTCTCAGCTTGTGTTCATACTAAGTATAAAAAGCAATTTTAATATATTTCCAGGAGGAAAAATCATGATATCTTTGTAGAAGGAAATGGCAACCCACTCCCGTATTCTTGCCTGGAGAATCCCATGTACGGAGGAGCCTGGTGGGCTACAGTCCACGGGGTCGCAAAGAGTCAGACAGGATTGAGTGACTTCACTTCACTTCACTTAGCATGGAAAACCTATCAGTTATATTCACTTACTAAGCAATACTTAGTCCATTAGTCTTTTAACAAAGAATACTTGACCAATATTAGCAAAATCATTTAAATCATATTATAATTATCTGTTATATTTTCTCATGAATTAATATATTTATTAAGTATATGAATATAACAATATCATTAATATCAACATATGACTGCTTGTGCTTTAATTATTCTGTTATGATTTTACTTTTGAATATCTTAAATACAGTGAAGGGTTCTTTTGAGGGGGTTTTAGCAGAAAAACATTTACACTTATAATTTGATAGATTCCAGCAATTGATATCCAAAGTATGATGCAGCATTATCTGACAATAAAGAAGAAAATATTTGTGTATATATATATATAAAATATATATTTGTACATATATATTAATATGCAAGCATTCATATATGCACATACATGCTCAGTTGTATCTGATTCTTTGGAAAACCCTAAAAACTGTAGCCTGTCATGCTCCTCTGCCAATGAGATTCTCCAAGAAAGAATACTGGAGTGGATTGCCATTTCCTACTCCAGCGTATCCTCCAGGGCATCTTCCCAACCCAGGGATCAAACCTGTAGTCACTTATGTGCCCTGCATTGGTAGGTGGATTCTTTAACACTGAGCCACCTGGAAAGCCCTGGTACACAAGCAAATTTAACTAAATTAAACCTCTTGAGAAAGACTTTGTGGAGGGAATCAATGATAGGTGCAAAACATGGTGGTATCGACTAGGAAACTAAACCCAGAAGTTTGAAAAGAAAACTTGAAAAAACTGAAAGAAAAAACACTGAAGAGAGAGAAGAAAAAAAAAAAGAAAACAACCCAAAGTGTTGTTAAAATAACTTGGAGGAGAGATGTGACAAGATGAGAAAAGAAAAAAAAAAAAAAACTTCTAGGAATTTTTGTTAAAAATTGAAATTATTATTGGATAAAAACTGAAAATAAATTATTGGCATCAAAAAAATGATAATGTGTACAGTGCCAAGGGCTTACCTGGTGGCTCAGATGCTAAAGAATCTGCCTACAGTGCAGGAGACTTGGATTTGATCCCTGGGTCAGGAAGATGCCCTAAAGAAGGAAATGGCTACCTACTCCAGTATTATTGCCTAAAGAATTTCGTGGACAGTGGAGCCTGATGGGCTACATGGGGTAACAAAGAGTCAGACATGGCTGAGTGGCTAACACTTTCATTTTTTGGCAGTTAGATTAGCAGGTTCAAGTCCAGAGGACTTAAGTAAAAAGCTTGCTCTTTCTTATCTCTTTCAAACAAAAATGTAAAAATTAAGAAGAGGAGAAGTAAAACAAGGACAAAGAGGAAAGATGAAGAGTAAGAGGAAAAGGAAAAGAAGTCAGCTTTCAAAAACACACAGCTTGTCAGTGAAGAGTGGGAGTAAAAGGAAATGTCAGTTACTGTTTTCAATAGAGCATTTCCTAAGATTTGAAGTTCAGTTCAGTTCAGTCGCTCAGTAGTATCTGACTCTTTGTTACCCCAAGGACCGCAGCCCACCATGCTTTCCTGTCCTTCACTATCTCGCTGAGTTTACTAAAACTCTTGTCCATTGAGTCAGTGCTGTCATCCAGCCATCTCATCCTGTCATCCCCTTATCCCACCTTCAATCTTTGCTAACATCAGGGTCTTTTCCAATGAGTCAGTTCTTCACATCAGGTGGTCACAGTATTGGAACTTCAGCTTCAGGATCAGTCCTTTCAATGAATATCCAGGACTGATCTCCTTTAGGTCGGACTGGTTGGATCTCCTTGCACTCCAAGGGACTCTCAAGAGTCTTCTCTAACACCACAGTTCAAAAGCATCAATCATTTGGTGCTCAGCTTTCTTTATAGTCCAACTCTCACATCCATACACGACTACTTGAAAAACTAAAGCTTTGAAGTTAACAATTGCTAATAATTATTATTGGTTTACATACAGTTTGTTTTCTTACATTATAAAATGGATTATTTTATCTCTAACCATACCTTGAAAGTTTGACTCCCATTTCTTTCAAGTGATCAACACTAGAAAATATATAAGTGCATGTAATTATATGATCTAGAAAATATGTTACACACATCATATTTCTGATCTATCACTTTATTACTATAATAATATAATATTTAAATATACAAGTATTTCAGTCTATATTAGGTAAATATGAATAAGTACAAAATGGTTATCCTTTTTTTAAATATGGAAATAGACACTCTTATGACTTTCTATTATTATTAAAAGTGCCAGGACTCAATAAAGAGTCTAAGAGAAAAAGTTCTCATTTTCTCAAACCCAATTGTATTTTTAGAATTTAGAATGAGCAATAACAAATTGGAAATCTACTTTCATAAAGCCTTGGACTAGACTCACTGCTGAAATGAAGTGAAACATGAAAGAGAACAACATATAAACATTTTCAGAATACACTTTTCTCTATTGTTCAGTTCAGTTCAGTCAGACAGTCGTGTCCAACTCTTTGCAGCCTCATGAACTGCTGCACACCAGGCCTCCCTGTCCATCACCAACTCCCGGAGTTCACTCAGACTCATGTCCATTGAGTCAGTGATGCCATCCAGCCATCTCTTCCTCTGTCATCCCCTTCTTCTCCTGCCCCCAATCCCTCCCAGCATCAGAGTCTTTTCCAATGAGTCAACTCTTCACATAAGGTGGCCAAAGTACTGGAGTTTCAGCCTGAGCATCATTCCTTCCAAAGAATATCCAGGGCTGATCCCCTTCAGAATGGACTGGTTGGATCTCCTTGCAGTCCAAGGGACTCTCAAGAGTCTTCTACACCACAGTCCAAAAGCATCAGTTCTTTGGTGCTCAGCTGTCTTCACATTCCAACTCTCACATCAATACATTACTACTGGAAAAACTATAGCCTTGACTAGATGGACCTTTGTTGGCAAAGTAATGTCTCTGCTTTTGAATATGCTGTCTAGGTTGGCCATAATTTTCCTTCCAAGGAGTGTCTTTTAATTTCATGGCTGCAGTCATCATCTGCAGTGATTTTGGAGCCCAAAAAAATAAAGTCTGACATTGTTTCCACTGTTTCCCCATCAATTTCTCATGAAGTAATGGGACCAGATGCCATGATCTTGTAAATTAATTATATTTTAAAGATTAATATTGATAATTCCAACAACTTAATATACTCAAAGAGATATCTCCTGACAATTATTCATTGTAAAGTAAAATAAATGGGGGAAATGGTATGAATTTCAAAGAAAATTAAAAATTATATACATGAATATAAAATACACATATATATTTATATGTACTATGTATTCAAGGGCTTCCCTGGTAGCTCAGCTGATAAAGAATCTGCTTGCAGTGCAGGAGATCCCAGTTCAGTTCCTGGGTTGGAAAGATCCATTGGAGAAGGAGTAGGCTACCCAGTCCAGTATTTTTGGGTTTTCCTAGTGGCTGAGCTGGTAAAGAATCTGCCTGAAATGGGGGAGACATGCATTCAATCCCTTGGTTGGAAAGATACCCTGGAGAAGGGAACAGCTACCCACTCCAGTATTCTGGCCTGGAGAATTTCATGGACTGTATAGTCCATGGGTGGAGAAGGTAATGACATGGCACTCCAATACTCTTGCCTGGAAAATCCCATGGACGGAGGAGCCTGGTAGGCTGCAGTCCATGGGGTCACTGAGGGTCGGACAGAACTGAGCGACTGCACTTTCACTTTTCACTTTCATGCATTGGAGAAGGAAATGGCAACCCACTCCAGTGTTCTTGCCTGGAGAATCCCAGGGACTGGGGATCCTGGTGGGCTGCCGTCTATGTGGTCTCACAGAGTCGGACACGACTGAAGTGACTTAGCACCATAGTCCATGGGGTCACAAATAGTCAAATGTGACTGAGCAACTTTCACTTTGGACTTTATTGATGGCTCAGATGGTAAAGTCTGCCTGTAGTATGGGATACCTAGGCTCCATCCATGGGTCAAAAAAGTTCCCTAGAGAAGGAAATGGCAGCTCACTTCAGTATTCTTGCCTGGAAAATCCCATGGATGGAGAAGTCTGGCAGGGTACAGTCCATGGGGTCATAAAGAGTTGGGCATAAATGAGAGACTTCACTTTCTTTTTTTTTCTTTATGTATACAATATTACAATACTTACAGAACTGTTGTGATTAAAATTTATCAAATTGTCTTTTAAATTAAGGTATAACTGTCCTACAATATTATATTAGTTTCAAATGTACAACATAGTAATTCCACATTTATATGCATTACAAGATAATTAGCACAATGTTTAGCTACCATCTCTATTATGTAAAGTTAATACAATATTATTTATTGTATTCTGCATGTTGTAAATTACAACTCCATGATTTATTTATAACTGGAAGATCGCAACTGAATCTCTTGATCCTCTTCACCCATTTTGCACACCTCCCAACCATGTTCTCCTCTGCCCCACGAGCTCATTCTCTGTATCTTTGAGTGTGGTTTTGTTTTGTTTTCATTTTTATATACCATATATAAGTGAAGTCATAGGCTATTTGTCTTTATCCATCTGATTTATTTTACTTAGCGTAATAATCTTAAGGTCCATAAATATTAGTAAAGATTTCATTCTTCTAATGGCTGAGTTATATTTCATTATGTATGTACGTGTGTGTGTGTGTGTGTGTGTGTGTGTGTGTGCCACATCTTATTTATCTGTTGATGGAAGCTTAGCCTGCTTCCACGTCTTGGCTATTATAAATAATGCCACTATGAACATTGGGGTACATTGAACGTTGAAATGTGTTTGTTCATTTTCTTAATAAATGACTAGAATTGGAATTGCTGAATTATATGATAACTCCATTTTTAATATTTAGAGAAACATCCATAATGTTTTCTATAATGACTGTATCAATTTGCATTCCTATCAACAGTGCATGAGGATTCCCATTTTAGACCTTCTTGCCAGCACTGATTGTTTCTTATCGTTTTGATGATAGCTATTCAGACAGGTGCGAGGTAACATCTCATTATGATTTTGATAGGCATTTCCCTGATGATTAGATATGTTGAACATGTGCCTGTTGGCCATGTATATGTCTTCTTCAGGGGAAAAAAAAAAAGCTATTCAGGTTCCCTTCCCATGTTTTATAATGTGTTGTATGAGTTTCTATATATCTTTATATAATTTAGATGTTAACCCTATATTGAAAATATGATTTCCATCTCCTCATAAAGAAGTTTTACTTATTGACTTATCTATTTATTATTTAGATACCTCCAGACTGTCAGCCACCATGCTGGAGGCAGGGTTTTGAAGAGGCAGGGTTTTGAAGAGTGTCTCTCTCTCTTTCAAACCTGCCTCAATGTGGCCTTTTTATATTTTGTTGTGGAGCAAGTATTCCACTAGTTCTTCAGTTCTTTTCAGAGGAATTTCTTTCATATACACTTGTACATTTGCTGTGTCCATGGGAAGATATGAGTTTAGGGCATTCTTATGCCAGTATCTTGAACTGCCTCCTCAAATAAGGTATTTATTATAATGTTACAGTTGTTTTCTTAATTTTACTGTTAACTGTGAAGTACATTTTCACAAATATATCTCAGTCATATGCATAAAAATTGACTTTTAAGTAACATTACAGATTTCCAGATATCTTGCATGCATTAGTGGACCAGTTCAATTCAATCATTCAGTTTTTTTCAACGTTTTGCGACCTCATAGCCTGCAGCACGCCAGGCTTCCTTGTCCATCACCCAGAGCTTTCTCAAGCTCATGTTTATCAAGTGGATGATGCCATCCAACCATCTCATCTCCTCTGGTCCCATTCTCCTCCTGCCTTCAATCTTTCCCAACATCAGAATATTTTCCAATGAGTTATCTTTTTGCATCAGGTGGCCAAATTATTGGAGCTTCCACTTCAGCATCAGTCCTTCCAATGAATAATGAGGACTGATTTCCTTTAGGATTGACTGGTTTATCTCCTTGCCATCCAAGGGACTCTCAAGAGACTTCTTCAACATAATAGTTCAAAGGCATCAGTTCTCCAGTGCTCAGCTTTCTTTATGGTCCAACTCTCACATCCATACATGACTACTGGAAAAACCATAGCTTTGTCAATAAAGTAATGCCTCTGCTTTTTTAATATCCTATTTAGGTTGGTCATAGTTTTTCTTCCAAGAAACAAGCGTCTTTTAATTTCATGGCTGCAGTCACCATCTACAATGATTTTGGGCCCAAGAAAATATAATCTCTCACTGTTTCCATTGTTTCCCCATCTATTTGCCATGAAGTGATGGGACTAGATGCCATGATCTGCGTTTCTTTGAATGTTGAATTTTAAGCCAGTTTTTTCACTGTTTTCTTTCACTTTCATCAAGAGGCTTTTTAGTTCCTCTTTTCTTTCTGCCATAAGTGTGGTGTCATCAGCATATCTGAGACTACTGATATTTCTCCCAGTAGTCTTGATTCCAACATTAGTGTATACAAACTAAATTAATTCTAATGCAACTTCCATTCAGGATAGAGGACAATTCAGTACAGCCGTATCTCTAGGAATTATTTTCCTTCAGTGACTACCAATGCAATGATAATTCCAAAATTTTTACTCCCAGCCAACAAAATTGTATAATCTCAAGAACTTCATGTTGGGGTATATTGAACATTTTCACGTAGGCTGCAGGCACCTTACGTTTTACATCTTCCTATTCCAAATCCATCTTTAATGTCTAATTTATATCTTGGTGGATGATACTTAAGATACCTGGTGGATGACACTTAAGATACACCCAGCTAAACAAATAAGAAAACAAGAGGACATCTTACATTCTCTCCTTTATACTTTTTTTTTCAAGTTCATTATAATCAAGTTGATAATTCAGTCTCTTCATTTTTTATTGTCTTTGCCTAAAGACCCTGATGCTGGGAAAGATTGAAGGCAGGAGGAGAAGGAGACAACAGAAGATGAGGTGATTGGATGGCATCACCAACTCAATGGAGATGAGTTTGAGTAAACTCCGGGAAGCCTGCTGTGCTGCAGTCCAGGGAGGCTGGATTTGCAAAAAGGGATTAAGAAAAAAGAAAGCTTATTCTAGTCAGCATCAAAGACTTATTATGAGAGTCAGAAACTGTTTGGAGAAAAAGCTGAAAGCTACCTGGACATCACAAAGGTGGTAATTTGAGAGCATATAATTAAGTGAAACAAAACCCTGAAATGTTACTTGAGATTTTTTTGGAGGCATTGTAGTTAATGAGTATTAGGCAATAGATCAGTTCAGTTCAGTCACTCAGTCATGTCCAACTCTTTGTGATCCCATGGAGTGCAGGATGCCAGGCTTGCCTGTCCATTACCTCCCGGAGTTTACTCAAATTCGTGTCCATTGAGTTGGTGATGGCATCCAACCATCTCATCCTCTGTTGTTCCCTTCTCCTCCTGCCTTCAATCTTTCCCAGCATCGGGGTCTTTTCAAATGAATCAGTTCTTCTCATCAGGTGGACAAAGTATCGGAGTTTCAGCTTCAACATCAGTCCTTCCAGTGAATATTCAGGACATCATAAAGAGGTAATTTGAGAGTATATAATTAAATGAAGCAAAATCCTGAAATTTTGAGTTTTTTTTTTTTTTTTGAGACGTTGTAGTTAATGAGTATTAGGCAATAGATAAGTTGTGTGTGTGTGTGTTAGTCGCTCAGTTGTGCCCGACTGTTTGCGACCCCATGGACTACAATCCAGCAGGTTCCTCTGTCCATGAGATTTTCCAGGCAAGAATACTGGAGTGGGTTGCCATTTTCTTCTCCAGGGGATCTTCCCAACCCAGGGATCGAACCCAGGTCTCCTGCACTGCAGGCAAATTCTTTACTGACTGAGCTACAAAGGAGCCTTCATCTAAAACAAATATACAGAAGTAAAAGTCTTGAGGAAACAGAATCTGAGTGGTATTAAGAAAATCCAGTATTCACTGATAAGTGGAAACAAATTTCGAACCTAGTTCTCTGTAATACTAAAGTCTATCTTGCTTACAATGAGTTATTTTATCTTTAGTAATACTTTGTGTAGGGCACCTAGTTGAAATCTAGAGGAAGTTGAGGCTTATTATTGAAGCCCAGAAATCTAGGTGACTCTCTATCAAAATAACTAATGATCGATTCTGGTGAGAAAACCCACATTCAGTGTCTGTTCCTGAGTGTATTTACACATCGACACTCAACAACTAATCTGTTACCGTTCAATATACTGAAAGTCTGACAAGTAAGACATTAAGCCAAGATTGCCTCAGAAGGTGCATAGTACTAAGAAAATTCAGAGATGATCTTGAAAAGCTTTGGAAAATAATTTCTATGATTGTGGCTCCAAATTTAATTCTGCCTTTAACTAATTATTTCTCTGAATAAGTCTCCAATATTCTAGGACACAGTTACCACATTTTCTAAGTGAGAAAAGTAAGTCTAGGTAACTTTTAGGATACTCTCATTAATATAAATCTGTGATGATATAAAATATAGAAAAAATAAATATTTAATTTGAAAATGAAATGATTCAATTAAGTCTAAAATGAATGTTAAAATATGAAAAAATTTAGAGTATAGTTTGGTAGATGTTTATTTAATACTTGGATAACAGATTTTTCATGAACTATATGGTTAAAGAACTATATGGTTTTCCTGATGGCTCAGATGGTAAAGAAGCTGCCTTCAGTGCAGGAAACCTGTGCATGATCCCTGGATCAGGAAGGTCCTTTGGAGATGGGAATGGCTGCCCACTCTAGTGGGAGAATCCCATGGACAGAGGAGCCTGGTGGGCTACTGTCCATAGGATTACAGAGAGTTCCACATGATGAAGTGACTAATAAACACACATGATTAAAGAAATCTGACAGATTAGAAAACTATTGCATGGATAACCACATATATAAAAGTATATTGACATAGGTTGTAGCCTAAAAATATTTCGCTAAATGATATCTGATATAACTTAGAAAGAATAAAATATCTTTGTGACAAAAATAAAATGATGAGTGACAAAGAAAATTTGGGGAAGTAAGTAAAGTAGATAAAAGGAAGACACATTCACTGATGCTCTGCTGCAGTTATTCTTTCTTAAACCCACTGCTGATAATTTTAATAAATCACTGAGCTTTTGTACTTAACTTCAAAACTCATTGCAAAGTCTTTTGGAGCCTTACGAGTGGGTCAGTATTTACATATTAAAAAAACACATTGTCCTTTGTCCAGTATAATCTTATGGAAAACTCTGAGCAAATTTGTCAAATTGATAAGTTATTTTTGATGTTCTTTTTCCTTTTTTGTGTTCATGTCTCATTGTCCATTAATATTATTTCTTTGACATTCAAGGAAGCTTCCTATTTCAGGACCTATTCAACCTACCTGGGTTTGAGGTGTAAAAAGAAAGTGCTTTTCAAAATTACCTTTCTATTTTCAACGTAATTCATCAAAGTTTTAATTTTGGATTTTTTTTTTTATCATTTAACTATCATTTAGAGGAAAAAGATCATTTAGTCTATGGGTGAGAATGTGCTAAATAGGTTCTGTCATATCAAACTCTTTTTGACCTTAAAGACTGTAGCCCTCCAGGTTCCTCTGTCCCTGGGATTCTTCAGGCAAGAATCCTGGAGTGAGTTGCTATTCCCTCTTCCAAAATATCTTTCTAACCCGGGAATCAAACCCATGTTTCTTACATATCCTGCATTGGCAGGTGTGTTCTTTACAGCTACCTGGGAAGTCCCCATTTATTCTATACTCTAGCTAAATTTAAGGTATACATTTTAATCTTAAATCCACCTTTGTTTACTTGTCTTTTATTGCAAAACAATTTAAATGATTTTATATCAAACAATGACAAAATAAAACAAAAAAAAATAAAATTTTTGAAGAAATATTTGTGGCAAGAGTGCATTTCAGCCTCTCTTGAGCTATGTGGCTAATTATCTACTCTTAATTTAAAAGCAAATGTGATTTTAAAATTGAGAATGAGCATCTGGATTTTTGTCAATATTGAAATGAGAACTTTGTAAGATCCCTAGGAGAAGTTTTATGCACCTGTCATGGAGAAGTCATATTTGATATTCGTTAAATGTGTTTTACTTTCTTGTAGCTCTTCAGAAAGCATAAGTTTTGTCTATTTTTTTCTCTTTCAAAAACCTCAA
Source organism: Neotragus moschatus (assembly GCA_006410615.1). NCBI lineage: Eukaryota > Metazoa > Chordata > Mammalia > Artiodactyla > Bovidae > Neotragus > Neotragus moschatus. The sequence goes on along the minus strand of SJYA01002507.1, from coordinate 37,095 downwards.
GATCACCTTGAAAATGATTGCTCCATTTGAACCATTTGAGAAAGTACAGCAGAGCAATTTTCCCAAGGACTAAACAGTTTCAAATGGGCTGAGATACTGATTCCAGACAGCCAAATGACCATTAAAACGGGGATGGGTGGTTGTGGAATATGAAACTAATTTGAGAAATGTGTATTTTGACATTTTTTATTATACAAGAGTCATATACCCTCTAACATTTCCTTCTTGATACCTGGAAAAGTTATTTTTGCCGTAGAAATCAAAGGACAGTTAAAGAGGGAATCTCATTTATATAGATTTTCAAGTGACTAAGATAAAAACCAGGAATACCAAAATGGTTTAGGTGGAGGAAAAGATAAATGCAGGAAACCACTTAGCATTTGATTCTGGCCTCTCTGATCCTCTCAGAGACATCAGGAGGTGACACAAAACCAAATAACACCCAAAGCAGGAAAGAATTAGAAAATGTTTACAAGCTACACTGCAACTAAAATCAAGTTGAACTCCTTATCATAAATAAAGGATATTGCTTAGCTATATAAATTTTGATCACAGCAGTTAGGCTGATTATAGTTCCTGAATATAACTCATAGAAAAAAAGTGATACACCTGTTTTCAAAATTTACAAAATTAAATATTTAATTTAATTTGATATAGCACTCTGAGATGAGACTGTGTAATTCTCACTCTATAATAGATATTCTATTTCAAGAAGAATTTAAATCATGTACTTTAACTTTGATCTATCATTGATCAAACCCTTATCAGAAAATGGGGTTCTAATGAAGTCTTTTTACAAGCCAATGTTAAATATAGTTTGTAAATTCAATCTGCCAGATATCAGCCATTATTTTCTGTCCTTACACTCCAGCAGCAGTATAGCTCAAAACAAAAGCAGAAAGCAACACACATAAAATCGAGTAAAATATTCCTTCTCTTGAGTTTTTATTAGTTATTTGATTAAATATTTCATTTTAGTGAAATAGTTGCTATATTTAGCAATTATAGTAGAGCCTGTGTATTCTATATAATCATAGCCTATATATTCTATGCTTAAATGAGAAAATTCATTTGTAAGGTAAGCTTTGTGATATAAAATGAGTATTGATCTCAATTATTGGCACCTTCCCCCTTTAAAAATTAAAATTAAATTTTAATTAATTGTGTCTACAAACTTCTTGCCAATTATAATACTGTCAGTATATACTTTCAAGAATGTCACCTTATTATTTGTTTGGTTATCATTTGCAAAGCCTGCAATGCCTTTGCTTAGAGGTTATGCAAATTTTTGTTAGATATAAACCATCTCATTTCTGATTTCAGGAAGTCAACATAACCCATCTGCTGCTTTCACTTCCCAGCTGTATGCAGCAATGCCAAATTGCTCTGAGTTGAGCTTTATACTGTCTTTGTAGGCTATCNCATTAGTTATACAAATGATACAAATAAGAATCTAGAATATAGCACAGGGAACTCTATTTAATACTCTGTAGTGACCTGTATTGGAAAATAATCTAAAAAAGATTTGAGATATGTATATTTGATACACTTTTCAGTGCACCTGAAACTAACACAACATTGTAAATCAACACTCCAATAAAAATTTAAAATATGTTAGGGGAATAGGACAGCTCATAGCTTGTAAGAGTTCAACAGCGATGACAAACTGCCCCTCTCCTTTATAATCTTCCACCAGTCAAATCAAGACACAATGGAGTCATCAAAGTTATTGATTCAATTTTCTGCTATCATAAAATGATTCCAAAGAAGCTCTTAAGTCTATAAATAAACTTTAGAGCCAATGGATACAAACTGACATATGATAATGAAAACATTATATGCAAAACTGATTATTTTACTTTGCAAAATTTCACATTTTTACAGACCCATTTTCTTTCAAAGAATCAGGAATTGATGTAATTTCAACCAATTTAAAACTATTCTTTTATACCTGGATGATACTGTGTTTTTTTTTCAATTCTGACATTAACTTAATTAAAGATGTATGAATACATATACTTAAAAAAATCAAATGGTCACTCAAAGAAGTCAAAACGATTTCTGACCATCAAACATAGATAACCTTTCTTTAATGCTCTTATATATAAAACAATGAAATACTCTTACTGGATTAATAATTAAAAACTGATACTTTGAACCTGAGGCTATAATCAGAAAATAGGGCTAAAATTCACTGAGAGGCATGAAAAATTTTTTGAACCTATGAGTCTTTTTGCATTATCATGGAAAAACATAGATATATATTTCATACCTTTAATAGATGACTCATTATTTCCATTATCATTTATTGAGAGTCTATTAAGAAGGTGATGCTTGCCTTCAAAGTGGCTCTTGATTTAGTGACACATAGTCCCTAATTTGTGTTTTTCTGTAGTACATAGTTAGTCTTTGTAAGTTTTGTTGCTTCAGTTGACACATTCAGTTTCTTAGGGAAGATTTTGAAATGCAGTGATCTGCTGCATATTGGACCAACACCAGCATTCCATATGTTTGTATAGGAAGTAATTATGTCTTCATTTTCCTTAAATTATTCTCCATTTTTCACTTTATATTTGTTAGACATTGATTGCCTTAGGTTAAAATTTATGCTTTTCATTTTGTAAATGTAAAAAAAGACACAATATTGTCTAGTGTGTTCTAGTGTTAAAGAGAAGTATCACTATTAGTTGACATTTTCAGTATAATTTTGAAATTATGGGATTACATTCATATTATTTCTAGCTTTCTGCTCTCATCTAGTTATCATAACATCTTCCAAGGTAGAGATATTCATTTATGACCTTTCCTGATCAACTTTGCTTTCCCTTAACTCCATTTTCTAAATCTATCAGTTTTATTAGTATTTTGAAATAAAAATGTTCCGTGGTAACCACTTTATTATCAAACTTCAAGGAGAGCAAAAGGTAAATTATGCCTTTATAAGTCAAGAAACACCTGGAGTAACAGGCAAATTTGGCCCCGGAGTACAGAATGAAGCAGGGCAAAGGCTAATAGAGTTCTGCCAAGAGAACGCACTGGTCATAGCAAATACCCTTTTCTAACACAAGAGAGGCTCTACACATGGACGTCACCAGATGGTTGACAACAAAATCAGATTGATTATATTATTTGAAGCCAAAGATGGAGAAGCTCTATATAGTCAGCAAAAATAAGACTGTGAGCTGACTGTGGCTCAGATCATGAACTCCTTATTGCCAAATTCACACTGAAACTGAAGAAAGTGGAGAAAACCACTAGACCATTAAAGTATGGCCTAAATCAAATCCCTATGACTACACAGTAGAAGTGAGAAATAGATTTAAGGGACTAGATCTGATAGATAGAATGCCTGATGAACTATGGAATGAGGTTCGTGACATTGTACAGGAGACAGGGATCAAGACCATCCCCATGGACAAAAAATGCAAAAAAGCAAAATGGCTATCTGAGGAGGCCTTACAAATAGCTGTGAAAAGAAGAGAGGCGAAAAGCAAAAGAGAAAAGGAAAGATATACCCATTTGAATGCAGACTTCCAAAGAATAGCAAGGAGAGATAAGAAAGCCTGCCTCAGTGATCAATGCAAAGAAATAGAGGAAAACAACAGAATGGGAAAGACTAGAGATTTCTTCAAGAAAATTAGAGATTAGAAGGGAACATTTCATGCAAAGATGTGCACAATATAGGACAGAAATGGTATGGACCTAATAGAAGCAGAAGATGTTAAAAAGAGGTAGCAATAATACACAGAAAAACTGTATGAAAAAGAACATGACCAAGATAATCACGATGGTGTGATCACTCACCTAGAGCCAAATATCCTGAAATGTGAAGTCAAGTAGGCCTTAGGAAGCATCACTATGAACATAGCTAGTGGAGGAGATGTAATACTAGTTGAGCTATTTGAAATCCTGGAAGATGATGCTGTGAAAGTACTGCACTCAATATGACAGCAAATTTGGAAAACTCAGCAATGGCCACAGGACTGGAAAATGTCAGTTTTCGTTCCATTCCTAAAGAAAGGCAATGTCAAAGAATGCTCAGCATACCACACAATTGCGCTCATCTCACACGCTAGTAATGTTCAAAATTCTGCAAGACAGGCTTCAGCAGTACGTGAACCGTGAACTTCCAGATGTTCAAGGTGGTTTTAGAAAAGGCAGAGGAACCAGAGATCAAATTGCCAACATCCGATGGATCTTCGAAAAAGTAAGAGAGTTCTAGAAAAACATCTATTTCTGCTTTATTGACTATGCCAAAGCCTTTGAGTGTGTGGATCACAAAAACTTGCGGGAAATTTTGAAAGATATGGGAATATCAGACCACCTGACCTGCCTCTTGAGAAACCTATATCGAGATCAGGAAGCAACAGTTAGAACTGGACATGGAACAACAGGCTGGTTCCAAATAGGAAAAGGAGTGTGTCAAGGCTGTATATTGTCATCCTGCTTATTTAACATATATGCAGAGTACATCATGAGAAATGCTGGGCTGGAGGAAGCACAAACTGGAATCAAGATTGCCAGGAGAAATATCAATAACCTCAGATATGCAGATGACACCACCCTTATGTCAGAAAGTGAAGAGGAACTAAAAAGCCTCTTGATGAAAGCGAAAGAGGAGAGTGAAAACGTTGGCTTAAGGCTCAACATTCAGAAAATGAAGATCATAGCATCTGGTCCCATCACTTCCTGGGAAATAGATGAGAAAACAGTGGAAACAGTGTCATACTTTATTTTTTTGAGCTCCAAAACCACTGCAGATGGTGATTGCAGCCATGAAATCACAAGATGTTTACTCCTTGGAAGGAAAGTTTAGACCAAACTCGACAGCATATTAAAAATCAGAGACATTACTTTGCCAACAAAGGTCTTTCTAGTCAAGCTATGATTTTTCCAGTGGTCATGTATGGATTATAAAGAAAGCTGAGTGCTGAAGAATTGATGCTTTTGAACTGTGGTGTTGGAGAAGACTCTTGGCAGTCCCTTGGACTGCAAGGAGATCCAACCAGTCCATTCTAAAGAGATCAGTCATGGGTGTTCATGGGAAGGACTGATGCTAAAGTTGAAACTCCAATAGTCTGGCCACCTGATGTGAAGGGCTGACTCATTTGAAAAGACCCTGATGCTGGGAAAGATTGAAGGGAGGAAGAGAAGGGGACGACAGAGAATGAGGTGGTTGGATGGCATCACTGACTCGGTGGACATGGGTTTGGGTGAACTCCAGGAGTTGGTGATGAACAGGGAGGCCTGGAGTGGTGCAGTTCTTGTGGTGGCAAAGTCTCGGACACGACTGAGTGACTGAACTGAACTGAACATTTGTGCAAATGTCTAGAAGAGATCTCATGGCATAATTTGTTTAAATCTTTAGGAAACTGAAATATGAAATAATAGATGAATTACCTTAGATAATGTAGAATGAATCTTATTTTTGGAACAATAATTAAAGTAATTTATTATGCTTCTATTATGTGCTTCTAGTTCTGCCCCCAAAATCCTAAAGGGAAGACTTATATAGGAATATCCAAATAATTGAATTCATAATCTTATATGGAGAGCTACACAAAAGTCATAGGGTTAGAAATTTGTCAGTTATGCTATGAGAACTTCTGTTTAAGAAAGTGTGATTATCAAAATGTTAATTTTTTCCATTAATGAATATTAAAAAAGAACAAAAATCACAGAAAGCTACTTGAGGAAATAAATAGGATAAGAGTATAACAGACAATTTGTATCAGCAGTTTTAATTTGCAGAAAATGAGTAGAAACTGGCGTACTTATGTTTATGGCAATTTGGCAATCTGAGCAGTGTGAATAAACATCACAGTATGGTGGTTTAGTTGCTAAGTCATTTGCAACTCTTGAGACTTCATGGGACTCTAGCTTGCCAGACTTCTCTGACCAAGGGATTCTCCAGGCAAGAATAGTGGAGTGGGTTGCCATTTCTTTTCTAAGGGATCTTCCCAAACCAGGAATTGAACCTAGGTCTCATGCACTGCAGGCAGATTCTTTACCAGCTGAGCTACAAAACTATAAATGCTGGAAAAATAATATGAAAATATTTTCCAACATATTTTATAGTATGAAAAGAAGTGAGGGAAATGAATGAGCATGATAAAGCTTGAATTTAAAGAAGAAAGTAAACACTGAAGTTAATATCTGCCTTAGGATATTTGATAATCATCAGAAATTATATCTTGGGTTATAATTTATCTGTATATATAGCTTATACCAAACAGATCTTAGAGTTTACACGTGGTAAAATGTCAAAATACAGACTCTTCAGAAAAGTTGAATTCTTGAAAGAGTTTCCATATATAAAAACTGGGCAATCTCTACTACACATAATCAGTCTCTCAATTCAGTCGCTCAGTCGTGTTCAACTCTGTGGGACCCTATGAACCGCAGCATGACAGGCCTTCCTGTCCATCACCAACTCCCGGAGTTCACTCAAACTCATGTCCATTGAGTCGATGATGCCATCCAACCATCTCATCCTCTGTCGTCCCCTTCTCCTCCTGCCTTCAGTCTTTCCGTGCATCAAGGTCTTTTCAAATGAGACAGATCTTCACATCAGGTAGCCAAATTATTGGAGTTTTGGCTCCAACATCAGTCATTCTAATGAACACTCAGGACTGATCTCTTTTAGGATCAACAGGGTGGATCTCCTTGCAGTCCAAGGGACTCCCAAGAGTCTTCTCCAACACCACAGTTCAAAAGCATTAATTCCTCAATGCTCAGTATCCTTTATAGTCCAACTCTCACATCCATACATGACTACTGGAAAAACCATAGCCTTGACTAGATGGACTTTTGTTGACAAAGTAATGTCTCTGCTTTTTCATATGCTTTCTAGGTTAATCAAAACTTCCCTTCCAAGGAGTAAGCATCTTGTAATTTCATGTCCGCAATCACCATCTGCAGTGATTTTGGAGCCCAAAAAATAAAGTTGACACTGTTTCTCTGTTTCTCCATGTATTTGCCATGGAGTGATGGGATCGGATGCCATGATCTTAGTTTTCTGAATGTTGAGGTCTAAGTCAACCTTTTCACTCTCCTCTTTCACTTTCATCAAGAGGCTCTTTAGTTCTTATTCACTTTCTGCCATCACGGTGTTGTCATCTGCCTATCTGAGGTTATTGATATTTCTCCTGTAATCTTTATTCCAGCTTGTGATTCATCCAACCCAGCGTTTCTCATGATGTGCTCTGCATATACATTAAATAAGCAGGGTGACAATATACAGCCTTCTTCATTCTCTTTGGAAGGATAGTAAAGGTCCCAAAAAATATGAAAACAGAGATAAGGATCTGAATTCATTGTGGTATCAGTTCAGTTCAGTTCAGTCCCTCACTTGTGTCTGACTCTTTGAGACCCCATGAATCACAGCATGCCAGGCCTCCCTGTCCATCACCAACTCCTAGAGTTTACTCAAACTCATGTCCATCGAGTCAGTGATGCCATCCAGCCATCTCATCCTCTGTTGTCCCCTTCTCCTCCTGCCCCCAATCCCTCCCAGCATCTGAGTCTTTTCCAATGAGTCAATTCTTCACATAAGGTGGCCAAAGTACTGGAATTTCAGCTTTAGCATCATTCCTTCTAAAGAAATCCCAGGGCTAAACTCCTTCAGAATGGACTGGTTGAATCTCCTTGCAGTCCAAGAGACTCTCAAGAGACTTCTCCAACACCACAGTTCAAAAGCATCAATTCTTTGGTGCTCAGCTTTCTTCACAGTCCAACTCTCACATCCATACATGACCACAGGAAAAACCATAGCCTTGACTAGATGGACCTTTGTTGGCAAAGTAATGTCTCTGCTTTTCAATATGCTATCTAGCTTGGTCATAACTTTCCTTCCAAGGAGTAAGCATCTTTTAACTTCATGGCTGCAGTCACCATCTGCAGTGATTTTGGAGCCCCCCAAAATAAAATCTGACACTGTTTCCACTGTTTTCTCATCTATTTCCCAGGAAGTGATGGGACCAGATGCCATGATCTTCATTCTCTAAATGTTGAGCTTTAATCCAACTTTTTCACTTTCCTCTTTCACATTCATTAAGAAGCTTTTCAGTTCCTCTTCACTTTCTGACATAAGGGTCATATCATCTGCATATCTGAGGTTATCGATATTTCTCCTGGCAATCTTGATTCCAGCTTGTGCTTCTTGCAGCCCAGCCTTTCTCATGATGTACTCTGCATATAAGTTAAATAAGCAGGATGACAATATACAGCCTTGACGTACTCCGTTTCCTATTTGGAATCAATCTGTTGTTCCATGTCCAGTTCTAACTGTTGCTTCCCAACCTCCATATAGGTTTCTCAAGAGGCAGGTCATGTGATGTGGTATTCCCATATCTTTCAGAATTTTCCACAGGTTTCTGTCATCCAGACAGTCAAAGGCTTTGGCATAGTTAATAATGCAGAAATAGATGTTTTTCTGGAACTCTCTTGCTTTTCTGATGATCCAGCTGATGTTGGCAATTTGATCTCTGGTTCCTCTGCCTTTTCTAAAACCAGCGTGAATATCTGCAGTTTCATGGTTCACCTACTGCTGAAGCCTGGCTTGGAGAATTTTTAACATTGCTTTACTAGCATGTGAGATGAGTGCAATTGTTGCAGTTTGTACTAGTCCCTAAAACTATATAATCCAATTAGATTATTTAAAGTGTTCCTGAGATAGTAATAATACTAAGAAGGTTACAGAATGACATTACTAAAGAAAAATATTTTGAGTTCCGTCTTCAAAAATTAGCGCAGATAAAGGAACATTGAGTCACAATGAAACAACCAATAACCACATAAAGAAACAAACTACTATGGACAGGAATCTGATGAAACAATAGAAACACAAATATATCTTATATGTTTAAAAATGAGTTTGAACTTATAGTTGATAAATTTGAATGATCTGATATGTTAAAATGGAAAAAAAATCCAACAAGTTGCTGGAAATAGAAAGCTAGATTATGTCACAATATTTCATGCCATTTGGAAAAACCATCATCAGAGTTAGAGATCTCTTTGAAGTTGTATCTTTTTAAAATATAGTAAAATTATTATTTACATCATATTTTATAAAATTAACATATCTATAGAAATTATTAAGAAAGTTTGAAAGAACATATAATAACTAAGAAAAATTAATCAGACTTAGAAAACTAAATAAATGAAAATTGAAGAATAAGCAGGCAGACACACACCCTTTTAGGCACATTTAATGGAGTGTGAAAGTGGCTCAGTTCTGTCCCTCTCTTTGCCACCCCATCATCTGTACAGTCCATGAAATTCCCCAGGCCAGAAGAGTGGAGTGTGTAGCCTTTCTCTGCTCCAGGGTATCTTCACAACCCAGGGATTGAACCCATGTCTTCCACTTTGCAAGTGGATTCTCTACCAGCTGAGCTACAAGGGAAGCCCCCCCCCTTTTTTTTTTAATCTTTTGGCAACATTGCACAATATGGGGGTCTTAGTTCCCTGACCAGGGATTAAACCCATGCTACCTGCATTGCTAATGTGGAGTCTCAACCACTGGATCACAAGGGAAATCCCCTAATGAAGTAGAGAGAATAAAATAAGTAGTTTAAATTTAGATGGAAACACATCAGTAACCAAATTAGATACAAATTAAATAAATTCTTCATTTAAAAGTTTTTTGCAGATTTGTTTAAACACAATTGTACCTATACCCTGTTTATATGAATAATAGCTAAACTATATCTTATTTATATAGAAATACATATATATATATAAAATGAATATATATATATGCATATATATGATGAAATTTGATAATAAAGACAAAGAAGATGTTGTAGCTCTACTGAAATTAAAAAGGAAAGATTTTAAGACAGTGTTGAAAGTGTGACAGAAATTTTGATTTTCAACTCTCACACTTCTAAAATGATGTCTCAAAAGTATAATTAAAATAATTGAGATAAAGAAGTTCACACCTGTCATAAATGTGTGGTTTTCTGTAATTCATAGTAAAACTGAGAACATACACAATCAGTAAAATTACAAGACAATATATAACAGTTGTAACATACTCATTTTCAAGCATACATGGAGACATAAATAATATTCTATTACTTTCACAGTACATGGTGCCATTTTTGATGCAAGTATTTCTGCAGCATTTTTACCACCTGACTAACTGGTCATAAGGCAGTTTTGTCATAAATGATAAAATTACAAAAAATGTAAAAGAGAATTAAAATTTTAAATGAATAGCAAAGCTAAAAAGACTTTTGCAAAATACAAAATAATTGAATACATTTGAAATGTGTATGGATTCATGGAAACACTGTACAAATAACTGATTATTTTTGTGTGTATTAACCAGAACACTTGTCTTCCAAATAGAGAAGGCAATGGCACCCTACTCCAGTACTCTTGCCTGGAAAATCCCTTGGATGGAGGAGCCTGGTGGGCTGCAGTCCATGGGGTCACTGAGAGTTGGACATGACTCAGTGACTTCACTTTCACTTTTCACTTTCATGCATTGGAGAAGGAAATGGCAACCCACTCCAGTGTTCTTGCCTGGAGAATCCCAGGGACAGTGGAGCCTGGTGAGCTGCCCTCTGTGGGATCGCACAGAATCAGACACGACTGAAGTGACTTAGCAGTGTCTTCCAAAATTTTCATTAATAATATTTTGTATATTAGGGGTTTGATGGTTATTCTGTTTGGTTTGGGTTTGTCTTGTTCTTTTGCTCTTTGGTTCATCTCTTTGTTCAGCATCACACTTTTTCTTTCTTGCTAAAATTTCTTTCTTCATTAAGAGAGATATAAGTTTCCACATACTCAAATTCATATTTGTAACTGAGCCTTGCGTTGCATTGTAAAAACCGCTATGTTCTTGTTTATTTCTTCTCATATTGTCACACCTCCATTGACAGACATTTCAAAGTTCACTGGGAGATGTCAGTTCACCTATGCTCCTAGGTCTCTTTTCTTCTAATGTAGTATGTTCAAAATAAGAAACCAACTCTTGGGGTAAATCATCCTTTTCTGTCAACTTGATAAAGCTATCAGTAATGTCAGTAACTGGAAGATATACTAATGCATTTTAATCAGTTGAAAGCAAACTGTTAAACCAAAAATGATCAACCAGTTGTTTCATCTTTCAGTGGCAAAATTTTTGTAGTGGAAATGCTGCAGCAAAAATGTTTACAGTAAAAAAAAAAAAAGAAAGAAAGAAAGAAAAACCTTACAGCAAAAATACTGGACAGGTAGATACAACTACATATTCTATATATTATTTCATTAATCAAGTCTTGTCATTTTTCAAAACATTATTTAACAAAAGTCAGGAATTTCCTTTCTATAAAATTCCAGAGAGTAAATAGCTTCTTCTTTGCCTGACATGTGGTCTCAATTAAAACAACTCAACTCTTCTGTTTCAGTGTACAAGCAGCCATGGAAAGCATCCATATCAATAGATATGACTGGGTTCTAATAAAACTTTTTTATCAATCAGGGCCGAGGTTGGACTCTGCCCGTGGAGTACTATTAGCCGGTCTGTTATAAAGCATACAATTGTGCGTGCATGCTAAGTCATTTCAGTCATGTCCAAAGCTTTGAGACCCTATGAACTGTAGCCTACCAAGCTCCTCTGTCCATGGAATTCTCCAGGCAAGAATACTGAAGTGGCTTGTGATGTCCTCTTTCAGGGGATCTTCCAGACTTAGAAATAAGACCCACATCTCTTAAGTTTCCTCCATTTGCAGGTGGGTTCTTTACCACTATTGCCACTGGGAAGCCCCAAAGCAAATATTACCACATAACACTGGTAATGTGTGCCAATATAATTAAGTTAAAAAACAACATGACACTTAATGAAAAATAGTTTAAAACTGCAACAGTTTTATGGCCATTTTTAAATAAATCAAAGAAGAGATCAAATCAGGATTAGAATACATTTAGATGTAAATAAAAATGAAAATAGTAGTTTTAATAAATGTAACAAATGCTGTTGCAAGAACCATTTATGAATTAAATTAAAATGTACTAAGAAAAAGGCAGGAATTCAAAGACATAAATAAGGGTACTGGGAAAAGAGTAAAACTAATGATAATCCAAACAAGAAAGAAAGTAAATAGTTGAAACTAGAGGAGAAATTAAAAAGAATACAAAATTAAATGAGGCTGTCCATTAAAGTATGTATTTTAGTGAAATGTTTAGAGACAAAAGGAAAAGAACTAAAGTATTTTTGGAACAAGAAGCAATAGTTATAACTGGACATAGAACAACTGTCTGGTTCCAAATTGGGAAAGGAGGATGTCGAGGCTGCATATTGTCACCCTGCTTATTTAACTTATATGCAGAATGCATTATGTTAAATGCTAGGGTGGATGAAGCACAAGCTGGAATCAAGATTGCTGGGAGAAATATCAATAACCTCAGATATGTAGATGACACCACCCTCATGGCAAAAAGTGAAGAACTAAGAAGATCATGGCATCTGGTCCCATCACTTCATGGGAAATAGATGGAGAAATAGTAGAAACAGTATCAGACTTTATTTTTTTGGCTCCAAAATCACTGCAGATGGTGACTGCAGCCATGAAATTAAAAGACGCTTACTCCTTGGAAGAAAAGTTATGACCAACATAGATAGCATACTCAAAAGCAGAGACATTACTTTGTTGATTAAGGCCCGTCTAGTCAAGGCTATGGTTTTTTCAGTAGTCATGTATGGATGTGAGAGTTGGATTGTGGAGAAAGCTGACCACTGAAGAACTGATGCTTTTTTGGAGAAGATTCTTGAGAGTCCCTTGGACTGCAAGGAGATCTAACCAGTCCATTCTGAAGGAGATCAACCCTGGGATTTCTTTGGAAGGAATGATGCTAAAGCTAAAATTCCAGTACTTTGGCCACCTCATGTGAAGGGCTGAGTTATTGGAAAAGACTCTGATGCTGGGAGGGATTGGGGGCAGGAGGCGAAGGGGACAACAGAGGATGAGATGGCTGGATGGCATCACTGACTTGATGGACATGAGTCTGAGTGAACTCTAGGAGTTGGTGATGGACAGGGAGGCCTGGCATGATGCGATTCATGGGGTCACAAAGAGTTGGACATGACTGAGTGACTGAACTGAACTGAAGAGACTTTTGATGAAAGTGAAAGCTGAGAGTGGAAAGTTGGCTTGAAATTCAACATTCAAAAAACTAAGATCATGGCATCCTGTACCATCACTTCATGGCAAATAGATGGGAAAACAATATAGACAGTGACAGCCTTTATTCTCTTGGGCTCTAAAACCGCTGCAGAGGGTGGCTGCAGCCGTGAAATTAAAAGACGCTTGCTCCTTGGAAGAAAAGTTCCGACCCACCTAGACAACTTATGNTCACTTCATGGCAAATAGATGGGAAAACAATATAGACAGTGACAGCCTTTATTCTCTTGGGCTCTAAAACCGCTGCAGAGGGTGGCTGCAGCCGTGAAATTAAAAGACGCTTGCTCCTTGGAAGAAAAGTTCCGACCCACCTAGACAACTTATGAAAAAGCAGAGACATTACTTTGCCAACAAAGGTCTGTGTAGTCAAAGCTATGATTTTTCCAGTAGTCATGCATTGTTATGAAAGTTGGACTATAAAGAAAGCTGAGTCCAAAGAAGTGATGCTTTTAAACTGTGATATTGGAGAAGACTCTTGAGTCCCTTGGCTTACAAGGAGATCAAAGCAGTTGACCCTAAAGTAGATCAGTCCTGAATATTCATTGGAAGGACTGATGCTGAAGGTGAAACTCCAATATTTTGGCCACCTAATGAGAAGAACTGACTCATTGGAAAGACTCTGATGATGGCAAAGATTGCAGGAGAAGAAGGAGACAACCGAGGATGAGATGGTTGGATGCGATGATCTACTCAATGGACATGAGTTTGAGCAAGCTCTGAGAGCTGGTGATGAACAGAGAGGCCTGGCATGCTGCAGTCCATGGCGTTGCAAAGAGTCAGACTTGGTTGAGTGACTGAACAACATCTCATCTCAAAGAAGAAAAAGTACACATGTAACAGTATCAATGTATAGTTATCAAAAACCTAGCAGAGGTGATGAAATTCCAGCTGAGCCATGTCAAGTTGTAAAAGATAATGCTATGAAAGTGTTGCACTCCATATGCCAGCAAATTTGGAAAACTCAGCAGTGGCCAAAGTACTAGAAAAGGTCAGTTCTCATTTGAATTTCAAAGAAAGACAATTGCAATGTGTGTTCAAATGATTGCACAATTGCACTCATTTCACACGCTAGCAAAATAATACTCAAAATTCTTCAAGCGAGGCTTCAACACTATGTGAACTGAAAACTTCCAGATGTTCAAGCTGCATACAGAAAATCACAGGAACCAGAGATCTAATTGTCAGCATCTTTTGGATCATAAAAAAAAGCAAAGGAATTCCAGAAACACGTCTACTTCTGCTTCACTGACTACCATAAAGCCTATGACTGTGTGGATCACAACGAACTGGAAAATTCAAGAGATGAGAATACCAGACCACCTTACCTGCCTCCTGAGAAACCTGTATGCAGGTCAAGAAATAACAGTTTGAACCGGACATGGAACAAGGGACTGGTTCCAAATTGGAAAGGAGTATGTCAAGGCTGTATATTACCACCCGGAATTGGGAAAGCAGTACCTCATGGCTGTACATTGTCACCCTGTCATTTCACACATGCAGAGTATATCATGTGAAATGCCAGACTGGATGAAGCACAAGCTGGAATCAAGATTGCCAGGAGAAATATTAGGAACCTCAGATATGCAGATGACACCACCTTTATGGCAGAAAGCAGAGAAGCCACTTAATGAAGGTGAAAGAGGAGAGTGAAAATTTTAGCTTAAATCTCAACATTCAAAACACTAAGATCATGGCATCTGGCCCCATCTCTTCCTTGCAAATAGATGAGAAAGCAGTGGAAACAGTGGCTGACTTTATTTTCTTGGGCTCCAAAACACTGCAGATGGTGACTGCAGCCATGAAATTAAAAGACACTTGCTTCTTGGAAGAAAAGTTATGACAAACCTAAATAACATATTCAAAAGCAGAGATGTTACTTTGCCAACAATGGTCCATGTAGTCAAGGCTATGATTTTTCCAGTAGTCATGTTTGGGTGTTAAGTTGGACCATAAAGAAAGCTGAACAGTGAAGAATTGATGCTTTTTAACTGTGGTGTTGCAAAAAACTCTTAAGAGGCCCTTGGAGGCAAGGTGATCAAACCAGTCAATCCTAAAGACAATCAGTTCTGAATATACATTAGAAGAATTGATGTTGAAGCTGAAACTCCACTTGATGCAAAGAATGGAGTCATTGGGAAAGATCCTGATTCAGGCAAAGGCTGAAGGCAGGAGGAAAAGAGGACAACAGAGGATGAGGTGAGATGAGATGGTTTGATAGCATCACCGAATCAATGGACGTGAGTTTGAGCAAGCACTGAAAGATGGTGAGGGACAGAGAATTCTGGCATGCTGCAGTCCATGGGGTTGCAAAGAATAAGACACAACCTAGCAACCGAACAACAACAAAAAGCATCAGGGAAGAAACAGAGCAGATAATCCCAACACATTGGTATATTAAAGGAAAAAAAAATAATCACATATAAATATATCGAAGAAAGCATTTGATATTGTTCTCTATATGAAATAGAATGAAAGCAATTAAAAAAGCAAAATAGAAATAGATCAGCACAAGCCTGATAGTATATGGTGAAAATATAGAAGCATTTCTTAAAAATGGTAAAGATGTCAAGGAGCACTATTCAGTTCAGTTCATTTCAGTCGCTCAGTCCTATCTGACTCTTTGCAACCCCTTGGACTGCAGCACGCCAGGCTTTCCTGTCCATCACCAACTCTTGGAGTTTACTCAAATTCATGTCCATTGAGTCCGTGATACCATTCAACCATCTCATCCTCTGTCAGCCCCTCCTCCTCCCATTGTCAATCTTTCCCAGCATCAGGGACTTTTCCAACAAGTTGGCTCTTCACATCAGGTGGCCAAAGAATTGGAGTTTCAGCTTCATCATCAGTCCTTCCAATGAATATTCAGGACTGATTTTGTTTAGAATTGACTGGTTGGATCTCCCTTAAGAGTCTTCTCCAACACCACAGTTCAAAAGCATCAATTCTTCATTGCTCAGGTTTCTTTATAGTCCAACTCTCACATCCATACATGACTACTGAAAAAACCATAGCTCTAACTAGACAGACTTTTGTTGGCAAAGCAGTATTACTAACTGAACTTATTGAATTAACAACTTTGGCCAGTGGGAGAAAAAAAGAGAGCCAAAGCAGAACTGCCTTTTCTGTTCTTTCCTTCTATCTCTTTTCTACAAACAGTCAGGGGGATTCTTTTCTCAATTCTCTCCTGAAACCTACCCAGATTTTTCCTCAGTTTTTTTTTTTTAGAGTAAGATGCAATTTCTTTACAGTAGCCTCAGAAGTAGTTACAGAATCTATCTTTTCTTCTTTAACAGCCTTACTCTATTCCATCTATACTGACAAGTTAAGAGTCTCTCCCACTTTAAGCTATTTACAGCAACATTTCTTTTGGACTTGGTTCCTCCAGATAGCCACCGCACCCACTTATTCTTCACTGAATTTCAATCTGCAATGAGATCTTCTCTGACAGCCTTAATCCTAGCAACTCCCACTGCACCATCTCTCACACTCCCATATCTTCCATCTCACTTTACTATTTCTTTTCTAGATCTATTATTATCTAACTTTATATATAGCTTATTGAGCTTTTATGCATTTTGACAAAGTGACCATCTAATATATTATCTAAGTAGCTAAATGGAATAGAGGCATTTACTATTAACAACATATCATGACAATTAGCACAAATTGAACTTGTCATAAGCAAAAGGGGCATATGGATATTTACCCTCTGGCTTATAATCATTTTTTTCCCCCAGTAATATGTGTTCCTTGAAGGCAAACATCTGTCTTTGTTTACTGATGTGATTCAGGTGGCTAGAATAGTGTCTACCAAAATAAAAATTTGTTCAATGAAGAAATAGCTGTGAATTTCCTTAGCTACAGAAAATCATACCACCCCCCCCTTGCAAATACTTTGTGTCTTTAAAAGTAATCAAATAACCTTAACTAGGCAGCAAATGGAATTCCTCACCATCCACAGGACATAAACTTTAAGTTTTTTAATAGCTAGGAATCATTTCTTCTGTGTAGACGTAAGTTTAATATGGCTTTTTATACGACTCTCCTGAATGAACAATTTTGGATATTGACACACTGCCAGAGGGTTTTTTCCTATGTAATATATTTTCTTCAAAATTTAAAGTTTGCTTTCATTTCATTTAAAAGCAAGGTGGATTTTTGCAAAATGAAGTGGAGAAGCAGGTGTTGGCAACTAGAATACATACAGGCTGGCAGATGCAAAACAAATAGACCAACAAAAGCATTTGGAGCCTTCACATGTTTGCCAGTCTGATGCCTTAGTGCAATTTGCAAAGTGCTCTGAGGATTGTCCTTATGTTTATTCATTGAATAAGAAATATTTGCAAATTTTTCTTTTCCCCTTGGATATAAAATTCTGTGAATATGATAAAGTAAAAGGAACATTTGAATGACAGAATCAGCATACATATTTCTATTACAGGCAATAGAAATACTTGTGACTTTCCATCATTCAAGTGGTATATGAATATATATTTAAAAATCTACTAGTAGATACCCCTTGACAAAACAGCAATCAATAGAAAGCTTTGAAAATTATTTATCTTTAAATATTTTCACTGAAAATGATTGTTTTAGCAATTTGATCTAACTCCAGATGCCTACTGCTGCTGCTGCAGCTGCTAAGTCGCTTCAGTCGTGTCCGACTCTGTGCGACCCCATAGATGGCAGCCCACCAGGCTCCTCCATCCCTGGGATTCTCCAGGCAAGAACACTGGAGTGGGTTGCCATTTCCTTCTCCAATGCATGAAAGTGAAAAATGAAAGTGAAGTCACTCAGTCGTGTCTGACTTTTAGCAACCTCTTAGATTGCAGCCTACCAGGCTCCTCCGTCCATGGGATTTTCCAGGCAAGAGTACTGGAGTAAGGTGCCATTGCATTCTCCACCAGATGCCTGCTAGAGGGGGAAAAAAAAGCAACTAAAGCTATGTGTGGTAGCGAACCTCCACTGAATACTGAAATTTTAAAAAATAAAACAATTAGCTATCTGGTCTTTGTCATGAATTTAGTTTTTAAGGGACCAAGTGGTATATACAGCATATTTGGCAATATACTTCCTTATAAGTTGCTTGCCAGTGGAAGCTGTAGAGAAAAGTGAGATTGTCTTAATACCAGCAGAGTGTTTACTTTTCTTTTATCTACCAAACACTTGATTTATTTGCATTGCTTGAAATCCAACAGGCTGTCTACAGCTACTTTCAATCTAGAGCAGACAGTGAAAATACACTATTATAAATCTCATACATATACACACATATCCATATATATTATATAAACACATATATATCACATGTGTTATACATACTCATGAATAGATGCTATATAGAAATTCAGATTTCCAAAACTACATCAGTGAGAAATTGGTTTAGACATTCCTTTAGAAATAAACAAATACATTAAGTCTTTTTCATCACCTTTAAAATAAGGGCCACATGACATTGTTCCTAGATGTGTGCTGCTGCTAAGTCACTTCAGTCATGTCCGACTCTGTGCGACCCCATAGTGGGAGGTAATACAACCCTAACTATTGTCATTCTTTAGCTTCTAGAATGAGTCAGAGAATCCACCCTCAGGAAGACCTTTCTAAATTAACTTGCTAGCTAAGAGCCTCAGCTAAAATAATTGCTGACACAGTTACTGGAAAGTAATTGAACTCACTCAAGACCCACATGCACTAGGAATTGAAGATGTTTTCTTGCCCTCTCTATATAACACAGACATTTCTGGGCGTACTATCCTCATATTACACTCAGCTGTGAGCAATGATATTGTACACTTGTCTAGTGCAGTCTGTACCCCTGTAAACTCATGGAGACTTCCCCTACACAGATTTATAACCATCACAGCTCTGTCCCAAGTAATGAAAAACCAGTCACAAACAACAAAATATTTATCAGTAAACCTGGAATTCACACCACCAAGAAGTCAGTCTGATGTAATAGAGAAATAATCTATTTTGTTATCAGGCAGAGGAAATTAAAATTCATATTACTAGGGGATGGCTAAACCAACTAACTTATCTTCTCTAAGCCTTACTTAAAATGCTTGAAATAAATCATAGTTTACTCGTAGCTGCTGAATATTAATTAAGTGAAGTACTTAAAATTGTTCTTAGATCATCCCACACTCAGTATATGGCATATGTTACCATTCTTTTCAAAGAGCTAAATGTTACTAGTTTATTGTAAATATTTAAATGACTAATTTTATTTAAAGTGTCCCAAAAGTATTTCTCTTTTTAAAAAATGCTATAAAATCAAATATATAAGGCATGGGTCTTTTAAATGTTTCTCCGTTAATACTATTGATAATAGAGGAAAGAAAAAATAAAATGAACTAGGGTAGGAACATAGCTAATAATTTTGCACAATTATTTTTATTTTGTTCACACTGTATAGACAATTATCTATAGAAACTTTCATACTTTCTGATTAAATTCACTGTTCTCCACAACCATCACATTTTTTTCTTTTGTTGAATGGTTATTTTTACTAATCAAACACTTTGCTAATTATCAACTTTTATAAGTTACTAATATGAATAAAATGAATAGAAGTGGAAAAACAGGCTCAGTCAATGATATCCATCATTTGATTTAATTGTAAAGATTAGCCTAATCTTAGGCTTCTTTTTTTTTGTGTTTTCAAGTATGTTTTGAGCACTTTTAAATAGACTCATTTGTACATTTCAAAGTAGTATCCTAAGGTGATGCTTTTGGAGTGACTGCTCTCATTGACACATGGCAGATAACTACTTTCAGGGCTTTGCCAAGTTTTTTATCTATTTCATAAAATTCACTTATCAAGGCAATTTTCAAACTTTCATAAAATGAAGCTCCAAGCAATTAATTTGGTTTTGATTATATTTTTCATTGAATTGCTCCTAGCCAAGAAAATTTCTCTTTTGAGAAAAAAAAAAAAAAAAAAAACTAAATAACCGGGCTTTGAAAGGAAACTGCTGACTTGCCAATTCACTCTCCACAATAGAGGCTGCGCAAATGATGCAAGCAANAAGAAAATTTTCAAATTTTCATAAAATGAAGCTCCAAACAATCAATTTGGTTTTGATTATTTTTTTCATTGAATTTCTCCTAGCAAAAAAAATTTCTTTTTTTTAAAAAAAAAAAAAAAAAAAAAACAGTTTGATTACATTCATTCATAATTTGCATTATTGGCTTCAAAATATTGCTCTGGGTAATATTTTTATTTAGTTATTACTCAAGGTTTTCTCTCACAAGAGACAACAACATGCAGAATTTCTTGAAACTTCAAAGTAATAAAATCCATGTTTTAAAAAGTATCTAAAATAACCCACATTTTTTACTTTGACTAATAAATAAATCGTGGCTATTATATTCTATTCAGAAGCAGGGGCATGGTCTTTCAACTTTAAGTGATTTCTAGTTAGTATGGATTTTTCCTCAGTATTTTATTGATTATAATATCACTCATTGAAAATACTTTAATCACTGATACCTCTGAATTTTTAATGAATATAATTTTGAAGTATTAATTTTTAAGTGTGAAAGTATATAAAAATATAAATGCATTAAAATATATTTGCCTCATATGAAACTCACTCAAAGATATTGAATGTATTTCTTTTATTTTTAGTAAGTGTGTGGCACATTAATCAATAACCAATGATGAAGAGATAAGATTGCAAGTGACCAACTTATTCTTAAAACCAAATGTGTTGAACTTTGAGAATCCATACAAAATGGAATTAAAAACTGCACACTACTTTTTACTTTCTCTACTTTGAATGAAGAGCACTAGCAGTATAGACCAATAAATTGATTCTACTCTGTCCTAGTTCGAGTATGATAATATCATTTTATCTGAGTGATCATCCTTCCAGGTTGAAAGATAAGGCTTTTGGAAAAGAATCATTCACTGGCCACCTAATTATCTGGGCATTGTCAAGAAGGTTACTATTGACTAACATGGAAATCTTTATTGTCTTGCTTGTCTTTTTGTGTGGCAAAATATTTAAGAGAAAGTCAGGAAGATCCTCTGCAGGAGGAAATGGCAATCCACCCAATATTCTTGCCAAGAAAATTCTATGGACTGAAATGCCTAGCAGAATACAGTCCATGAGGTCGCAGGGTTGGACACCACTGAGAATATAGGCAGAGATGATAATCGAGTTGTTAGTGTACTTTCTCTGAAGTCTAATTAGATTAAATATTTTACATAGGAAACTGCAACTTTTCTAGGATATTTAAATGGAATTATTACACTGATGATCACCTATCATCTGTATTTAATTAAAATTGTGAATCAACAATCATAAAGATGCCCTAATATATAAAATCCTCAAATTTTAATTAGTTATATAAAAGACACAACTCAAATGTTTCTTCGTTCTATGGAAATTTTATTTTAGGAATGACAGCACTATTTTATATTTTCATAATGGATATGACTTCTTTATGACATTCACTTAACAGCAGAAATAGTCTGTGGAGACTCATTCTCTTTTGCTCACATGTCTTAACAGATGCTTTGTATGGCTTCAAAAGTTAATTTCTCCTATATATACTTGAGAAAGTTGAGAATAGAAAGCAAAGGGGAAATGGAATAAATTTAGGCACTTTATCTTACAGAAACTTACGATAACCTCTTCCAATTAAGTAATCAAGGATGTAAAGAATGCTATATCAATTGTAGTCTTCAGTCGTTTGTTAGAAAATATTTAGAGCACACCTACTGTGTTACTGACTCCTAGGCATATGAGAAAAAATAATTGACAAACTTTTTGTTCTAAAAAGCATAGCATATTGATGTTTTAAATTGCAATTGCAAAGAACACAACAATTGTTTTAGGAGTCTAGATGCTGAGAGTTTTACAATAATCACTAAAGCTATAAACTGAGAATCATCTAATTTACAAGATGGTAGGAATTTTATAGGAAAGTTGAGCTCAAACACCTATCCAATTTGTATATTACTACTATTATAGGTTTTACTGGCAACTCACATGATCTATATTGTCCAAATTGGGGTTTTGATTGGCTAAGAAAATATTGGTCCACAAGTTTTTGTTTGTGGATAGAGAAAGTGAAAGTCACTTAGTCATGTCCAACTCCTTGTGACCTCATGGACTATATACAGTCCATGGAATTCTCCAAGCCAGAATACTGGAATGGGTAGCCTTTTCCTTCTCCAAGCAATTCTTCCCAACCCAGGGATCAAACCCAGGTCTCCCACATTGCGAGGGGTTCTTTACCAGCTGAGCCACAAAGGAAGCCCATGTGCATATGTGTGCTTTTATTAAATTTCTGTTCAAGTATGCAATATCACATTTTGAGTATGTATTCTCTAAACAATCTGGAAATATTACACATCTATGCCTCTGCAGCACCCTGATGGAGCTGAATCAAAATCATTATTAGCTGGATCACAGCACTTGATAGTTTACTACTGTTCACTCGTCCCCAATGATTTTTTGGCATTCACTTCCAGTATCAGAAAACTTTAATCACCAAGGCTGCCTTTGTGGTTTTTCCCATGAAAAGAGACTCTATAAGGAAGAAGTACACACTCTGTACCAATGCCTCATTGAAAACCATGCATTGCAAGATCAATCAGCTTCATAATTCTTGAAAATATTGATTTTGCATCTGGCTTGGCTCATTCATTTATACCACCATGATAACAACTGTACACATTTGAGCTTTTGGCCTCTGTTCTGCATCATTTTCAAAGGTGAATATACAGAATTTTATTTCTTTTATTACCTCATGTTGGAAAGTTGCCAAAACCAGCAGCTGAGGAACTGAGAAACTCATGGAACTGATGTTCATGTCACTGAGCAACTGATGAAGTTTTAAAGCTTCTCTCCCTCATTTTTAGCATATTTTCTATTCATTAGGAAGTAGTTTCTATAACATTCTCAAAAATTTGCACTTAAGAGTAATTATCCTATGTACCATAAAAGTTTTGAGTATGTCAATGATAAAAAAATATGTGCTAACCATGATACTTCTCTCAATTAAATCACTGACCTACATCGATGTACTATAAGTTGTGAACTAAGCCTTAAAAATATTTTTAAAATATCTATCATCTGTATGCATATTCCTGATATGTACTTCCAAATGTATTAGGAAAGCATAGCTTTCTTCACTTACAGAACAGTTATTTAGGTATAGATAAATAATGAGAAATTCTTCAGTTCAGTTCAGTTCAGTCACTCAGTCATGTCCGACTCTTGCCAACGCCATGAATCGCAGCACGCCAGGCCTCCCTGTCCATCACCAACTCCCGGAATTCACTCAGATTCATGTCCNGTCACATCCACAGCTGGATATTGTTTTTGCTTTGGCTTCATCCCTTCATTCTTTCTGGAGTTATTTCTCCACTGATCTCCAGCAGCATATTGGGCACCTACTGACCTGGGGAGTTCCTCTTTCAGTATCCTATCATTTTGCCTTTTCATACCGTTCATGGGGTTCTCAATGCAAGAATACTTAAGTGGTTTGCCGTTCCCTTCTCCAGGGGACCACATTCTGTCAGACCTCTCCACCATGACCCGCCTGTCTTGCGTTGCCCTGCAGGCATGGCTTAGTTTCATTGAGTTAGATAATGCTGTGGTCTTAGTGTGATTAGATTGACTAGTTTTCTGTGAGTATGGTTTTAGGGTGTGTGCCCTCTGATGCCCTCTTGCAACACCTACCATCTTATTTGGGTTTCTCTTACCTTGGGCGTGGGGTGTTTCTTCATGGCTGATCCAGTAAAGCACAGCCGCTGCTCCTTACCTTGAATGAGGGGTATCTCCACACCACTGCTCTTCCTGACCTTCAACGTGAGATGGCTCCTCTAGGCCCTCCTGCGCCCACACAGCCACCGCTCCTTGGACATGGGGTTGTTCCTCCTGGCTGCCACCTCTCGCCTCGGACACAGGGTGGCTCCTCTAGGCAATTACCCCTGACCTCGGACGTCGTGTAGCTCCTCTTGGCCACCGCCCTTCAGGCATGGGGTCTTCCCAGCTTCTGCCCCTGACCTCAGACGTGGGATAGCTCCTCTCGGCCATGCTTAGTGTGCTGGTTGCAGCTGCCTGCAGTCCTGGCATAAGTGCTGAGAAACTCTTACATTTATAATAAAATTAGAATAAAAATTCAAGAGATATTTTACTTTAAAATATGCTCCCTAGGCACCTACATGAGTTTAAATATTCTCAATAATTGTGATACACTTTAAGCAAATATCATGTTCTCTGTTCATCTTTGTATTTAAAATTTATGGTGTAATTTTTGCAAATAGCAAAGGTATAAATGTAAACATTTGGAAGTCAGCATATCTATTTATACATAAGACAGCCATGTAAGAATGCACTATGTGTTTGTGCTCAATAACTCAGTTGTGTCCAACTCTTTGCGAACCCATGGACTGTAGCCCACCAGGCTCCATGGTCCATGGGATATTTCAAGCAAGAATACTGAAGTGGGTAGCCTTTCCTTTCTACAGGGTATCCCAGAGATGGAACCTATGTCTTCTGCACTGGCAGGTGTATTCTTTACCACTGCACCACATCATAAATTCCAGAAATATATATATATATGCAAATTAAAATTGCATAATGTTTTATGAAAAAAAAACAAAATATGTTTTATTAAATATCAACTGAATATATATAGAAGTTAAAGTAAGCAAAATTAATATATATTAAGAGAAATAATTATATCCTTTATGTATAAGATTAGGCTTAGGTAAAACCATCCTAATATAGAATGTCTCTTCAATGCTTTACCCATGTTTAATTGGCTTGTTTAGCATCAAATTATTGAAATGGAGTAGATATTTACATATTTGGAATATATTTTCTTTATCAGATATATGTCATAAATATTTCCCCCACCTGTGGCATACCTTTTTATATTCATAATGATGTTGCCACCTGAACAATGGTGGTGGCTTCTGCCTTTGCAAGGAGTAGGCCATTAGCCATTGCAATCACTAACTTCCTACACACCCTGAAAGGAATTTAACCCGGAAATCTAGAATGAGGTGCTCTGTGCTCTGGGAAAAACTGAAGCAGGCCTTTAGATAGTGAGCTATTTTTAAGGAAAAAAATTTATGAACTCTGATTCTTACATCTTCTCATACCTAGAAAAGCACTAAGATCATTATTAGCAACATCTGCTCCTCATGACTAGCATAGTCATTAAGTTCTCAACTTCTATTGAGATGTATACTTGTACTTACTCCCCTCTCAAAAATTCTGTTATAGTCCTCAGTAGGTCTTCAAATAAAAGTGTACTCACAACCCTAATGATGTGTAGCTTTTGTTTTGTCTTTCAATCAGTAGTTCCTTTTAAAGTAGAAATGTAACACATCTAAGTTCAGCTGCTTGCCACTAATAAGCCAATAATTCTAGAGGTAAGTGTCTATGGAAAGGAAAGATGCTTTAATCATGAAAGTCAGCCATCTGGGGAGATGGTGGATTCCTATCCAAAGACTTACTCCAAAGATTCTGCTCAATCATGACAGTTTGTAAAGGGTAAAATGGAAGGAGAAAATATAGATAGTTTACACAAAACACATATATCTAGACAAAATAGATTATAACTTTATTCAGGTATAAATATTCTTATCTATTTTAATACATAGGTACCATATAATGATGGAGAATGGAATGGCAACCCACTCCAGTATTTTTGCCTGGAGAAATCCATGGACAGGGAAGCCTGACAGGCTACAGTCCATGTATGTTGCAAAGAGTTGGACATGACTGAGTGACTAAAACACATGCACAGTATATAATGAAAAAGTAAAAGTTTTTCAGACTGGGAAAAAATATTTGTACATCTCATATCTGGTAAAGGACTTCTGTTTAGAATATTTTTTAAAATTATTATTTTTTTAATTTTTATTTTTAATTTATTTTACTTTAGAGTACTGTATTGGTTTTGCCATACACTGACAATGTAAGAACAAAAATCAGTTAAAATGTGAACAAAAACATTGAATAAACACTTCACCAAGGAAAATAAATGGATGGCAAAAAATGCATGCAAAATCATTAGGGGTTAAAATACAACTTAAAATGACTATGAGATACTAAATATTTACTTGTTGTTCAGCCACTCAGTCACATCCAACTTTTTGCAACCCCATGGTCTGTAGCCCACAAGGCTCCTCTGCAAATGGAATTTTCCAGGCAAAAATACTGGAGTAGGTTGACACTTCTCTCCCCATTGGATCTTCCCAGGCCAGAGATTGAACCCATGTCTCCTGCATTGGCAGACAAGTCGTTACCACTAAGCAACCAGGGAGAGCTTATTTTTCACCTATTAGAAAAAAAAATGAGGTCTGACAATACAAACTGTTGCCAAATACTGGTGAAGTTGTAAAAAACAAAACAAAACTATTTCTCATAAACTTTTTGTCAGAATGAAAGCAGTTACAGTCAATTGCAAAATCAGCTTGTCAGTTTCTTATAAAGTCAAACATATATTTATACATGGTTCTACCTAGAGGAACAAAATATCATGTGAAAACCTGTGCATGAATGCTTCAGTTCAGTTCAGTTGCTGATTCGTGTCTGACTCTTTGTGACCCCATGAATCACAGCACGACAGGCCTCCCTATCCATCACCAACTCCTGGAATTCACTCAGACTCGCGTCCATCGAGTCAGTGATGCCATCCAGCCATCTCATCCTCTGTCGTCCCCTTCTCCTCCTGCCCCCAATCCCTCCAAGCATCAGAGTCTTTTCCAATGAATCAACTCTTCACATGAGGTGGCCAAAGTACTGGAATATCAGCTTTAGCATCATTCCTTCCAAAGAAATCCCAGGGCTGATCTCCTTCAGAATGGACTGGTTGGATCTCCTTGCTGTCCAAGGGACTCGCAAGAGTCTTCTCAAACACAACAGTTCAAAAGCATCGATTCTTTGGCACTCAGCTTTCTTCACAGTCCAACTTTCACATCCATACATGACTACTGGAAAAACCAAAGCCTTGACTAGACAGACCTTAGTCGGCAAAGCAATGTCTCTGCTTTTGAATATGTTATCTAGGTTGCTCATAACGTTTATTCCAAGAAGTCAGCATCTTTTAATTTCATGGCTAGAATCACCATCTGCAGTGATTTTGGAGCCCATAAAAANCATGACTACTGGAAAAACCAAAGCCTTGACTAGACAGACCTTAGTCGGCAAAGCAATGTCTCTGCTTTTGAATATGTTATCTAGGTTGCTCATAACGTTTATTCCAAGAAGTCAGCATCTTTTAATTTCATGGCTAGAATCACCATCTGCAGTGATTTTGGAGCCCATAAAAATAAAATCTGACATATAATCATTATTTAAATCACCAAAACGTTGTGATAAGTTATATGTCCTTCAAGACATTGTCATTACCAATTATCCATTTTTGGTGGATTAAAAGGCAGTACATTCATTGTACATGTATTCAATGGGATGCCATTAAGTAATAAAAGGGAGCAAAATAATGGCATAACCAAAGACATGGGAAAACTACAAAAAAAAGTAAAATAGCTAATCTTATATGGTTAAGTGTGATATAACTCCAGTTATTGGAAATTTCTGGAAGATATAATTGTATAAATAAAGAAAAAAGATCAGTGCTGTAAGGAATAAGGAATGAGCAGAGGGTTTGACTACAAAGGTGCAACATGAGGTGTTTTTTGGTGATGGAATTTTCCTCTATCCTGAGTGTGGTGATGGACTGCATGTATTAAAATTCATAGAATTAGATACTGACTGAAAGAAAAAAGAATTACATCTTATTTAACTAAAACTCTAATAAATCTTATTATGAAATTGACATATTTATAGCATAGAACATTAATTTATGCTTATTTCTGAAGAGTTATCTGCTAAAATATAAATATATTATTTTGTAATGTTATTTTATTGTGACTTGACAGGAGTAGTATTCTGCATTAGTTATGCAACCTCTAAATTCAGTCTATGTAGAAATTAATATATTTTGGAAGGAAAATATTGCACAGATGTCATTTTCCTCAAAAGCAGGCAAATTATGAATGTAAATAATGCACTATTTTGGTTTTGAGCTTCCAGAATCACTTAGGATCTGAAATATTGAAATGTCAACAGATTTGAGATTATTTTCTGCCATAGAAATGAATAGATTAATAGCCACTTCTTATTTTTAGCTTGCATTAATTTTCCTATTAAAGATCTGTAAGAATAAAGTTTGGCCGTCACCTGTATCTATGATTATAATACTATTATGCCATTCTGAAAAAGCACAATCTAAACAGAAGCATTAATTTGATGTGACTTTTAGTATGCAATAGTCTTGATATTGCATAAGAATATGAAGATAAAGAAATTGAAGTCAGGATACAATTATTTTGAAATGAAATTTGTTGACACAGGCTGGGTAAGATGTCAATTTGAGAGTGGATGTTACCTGACTGAGATATTCATTAAATGATTATACAAATGTGTCTGTGGTCAGTAACAGCAACATATTAAAAGCTATTATAGTAGTACAAAGTAGGGCACCAACTAGGTAAACAAAGTTTGGTCAAAGTTAAGTATGTATATGCCTTGACCTGGCTATTCATTAGTGACCAATATCAATGGTACATTGAAGAAGTTAGGAGACATAGAGCTGATAGTTATTCCATATGTTACTAAATTTCTCCATTATCCTCTTGATCAAAAATTTTATCTTATAGAAATAATTAATTTCTCATCTTATGAATTATCAACACTGTATCTTTTATTATTGCCATGAATTATTCAACCCATCAAAAAGCTAAGTACATTCTATAAACAAAATAAAATATCTCCAAACTATTATCTACAATAACTAAATTTCCTCATTTACTTATAAATGTTAATACATTAAATGGCACAAATTGATCACATGTTATTGATCTTAATAAAATAATAAACCTTATCTGAAATGAGATGATATTAAGTGGTAGAGATTTAGGACATAATTGCTGCTGCTGCTGCTGCTAAGTCGCTTTTGTCGTGTCCAAANGAATGATACCAAAGCTGAAACTCTAGTACTTTGGCCACCTCATGCAAAGAGTTGACTCATTGCAAAAGACTCTGATGCTGGGAGGGATTGGGGGCAGGAAGAGAAGGGGATGACAGAGGATGAGATGGCTGGATGGCATCGCTTTCTCGATGCATGAGACTCTATGTGATCTCCGGGATTTGGTGATGGACAGAGAGGCCTGGCGTTCTGGGATTCATGGGGTCACAAAGAGTCAGACACGAGTGACTGAACTGAACTGAACTGAATCTTAGATCTAGGTTAACACATGTCAACTGTCAATCTCATGAGAATGTATTTAACTGCTAAAGTCAGTGGAGTTACTACAAATTTTCTAGCAATTGCTAAAATTTCAATTTCAATTGCTACAATTTCAGCTCACTGCAGATTTGTCTTCCATCTTCCTTTTCAAGAATCCTTATAACCGTTAATAGCAATATTACCCAATTTATCACTGATTCCTACATCACATTCTCATGTTTTTTCAAGGCCAGTGTGATTCCAGATGTCCACATGCATTTGACCATGAAAAGAACCATTAGATTTTCTGTTCTACCTCATACAAAGAAAACTATTTTTACACGTTTTACTTTGTAAGATGTAAAACCCTTAGGTTTTTAATATGCACCAAAANACCCAATTTATCACTGATTCCTACATCACATTCTCATGTTTTTTCAAGGCCAGTGTGATTCCAGATGTCCACATGCATTTGACCATGAAAAGAACCATTAGATTTTCTGTTCTACCTCATACAAAGAAAACTATTTTTACACGTTTTACTTTGTAAGATGTAAAACCCTTAGGTTTTTAATATGCACCAAAATTTTTAGTTTAATTTTTGAACCCTATTCTTTTTCAACTCTTCTCCTAACTTTTTCTATAGAGTACCAGTGGGAAAATGAATTCAATTATGTAAGTTAGTATGGACTATGTGAGAATATTCAAAGAACTAAAATTTTGGTGGTCACAGCCCTACAACTACAAAACTGAGGTCAAACAAATACCCTTGATGTCCCTCTCTACCATAGGCATACTCTGTCTTGATACGAGCTCTGTTGTTTTGAATCATTGTTAGTTCATATGATTAGAGCAACTACCTCATCTATCCATCNAATATTCAAAGAACTAAAATTTTGGTGGTCACAGCCCTACAACTACAAAACTGAGGTCAAACAAATACCCTTGATGTCCCTCTCTACCATAGGCATACTCTGTCTTGATACGAGCTCTGTTGTTTTGAATCATTGTTAGTTCATATGATTAGAGCAACTACCTCATCTATCCATCAAGGGCCTTAGTGCACATTTTCTCCATTTTTCACTCTCCTGTCTTTTGATGGGGCTTCCCTGGTGGCTCAGTGGTAAAGAATCTGCCTGCCAATGCAAGAGAGAAAGGTTTGATTCCAGGGTTGGGAAGATCCCCTGGAGAAAGGGCTGGCAACCAATTCAAGTATTCTTGCCTGAGAGATCACATGAACAGAGTAGCCTTGTGGGCTATAGTCCATGAGGTTACAAAGAGATAACTTAGTGATTAAGTTGTCTCAGTCAACTTAGTCTAATAGTAATAACCTGTCAAAATAATAACATGTTTGGTAGCTTTACTTTTTGTGATTTTGTAGCCATGTTCTTTAATTCTGTATTAACACAGAACTTTATAGTACAGCATCATTGATATACAAAATCAATATGTATACTTAATTTATTTACATTATTTCTTTTTATTCCTTCTTTTATGTCTACTCTTTGTACAATATTCCTTCTTCTCAAAAACACTTATTAATGTTCTGGTGACAGGCTTTTCCTCCTGTAAACCTCATGTCCTTACATTTATTCCATGTCTCTGTGCCAGATAATCTCTGGGAGGGAACCATGGGACACCTACCATGTGTGGGGGTGTCCACCACACTTTCACAATTCTTTATCAAACTCTGGCTTAAAACTGAAGTTTTCCTCTTTTGTAATCTCTGACTACACGGTGGCATTTCAGTTTTAAAAAGCTTCAATCCCATATTCAACACATTATTCCTCAACATATCTTATCCTTAAATAGTCCACTGCTTCTTTCTGGTGCCTTGCTCTGAAATAGTACTGACATCTTTTTAGTTATACAGTGTGGTGGTTTAACATCCTTGTCCTGTAGATAAACTTCAGCCCTTATAAGAATGTATTGCTCCTCATCAGATCAGAGTGGGACCGTGCAGGAGGAGATGCATTTCATAGTTGTATAAATTTTTCTTTATCAGAATCTAAATCAGACTACTGAGATTCTTTATAATATACAATACATGAAAATTATTTTGGAATCATAACACTCTTCTTGACCCAATGACAAATATAACATCAGTGATTTATTGTATATTTTAATTCATTTTAGAGTAATATCTAGTTAAGTTGAAACTTTTGCTTTTTCTTTCATACATAGACTAGCATGTATATATTTTCTCTAAGAAAAAGAAAACATAAAGAATTATAACATATAACCAAGACTATTATTTGGCAACACTACAGTTCCAGTTATCCAGTTCATTCCCTCAGTGTATCTTGTCTAGAAAATCCATAAAGTTTTCCTCTTTTATTTATTTTTCCTATCTCTCCTATAGGGTCTTATGATGTTTCAGTTCCCAAGCAAAGAACAACAATGAAAACAAAGTTGCTAATGTCTTTTTTTTTTATTCCAATTTTATTTTCCAGATATTTAATTTTCTGCTTGAACTAACCCCAGTTAACTTTCTCAGTCTGATCTTGCTCTAATTCCTTTAACGAATCCTAAGACCTGCCTTAATCAAGCTGATTTTTATGTGTGTTTATGCTTTGAGATTTCCATTTTTAATTTTTTTTTTCTACAAAGTTTCTCTTCGGTCTTGACTCTTCTCCCTGATGACACATTCCACTTACACCTTAGAATCTACCTCAACTGACACAAAATGTTTCTTGATCCCTCAAGACCTGTGCTAAAGAAGTTTCTTCCTATTGTAAGTAAAAAAAAAAAAAAAAAGACTCTGACTTTTAAGTCATGACTCACACTTTTCTATCCTATGCTATGTTTATGACCATCTCTCATTAAACATTTTAGATTTTGATATCTGAGAAAATATAATCGTATCTGAATACCATGTATATTTCCCATAGTGTACATTGTAAAG
Source organism: Neotragus moschatus (assembly GCA_006410615.1). Classification (NCBI taxonomy): domain Eukaryota; kingdom Metazoa; phylum Chordata; class Mammalia; order Artiodactyla; family Bovidae; genus Neotragus; species Neotragus moschatus. The sequence goes on along the minus strand of SJYA01002507.1, from coordinate 4,755 downwards.
TATTTTGTATAATGTAATTGCATTTCTAAAAAGCATGGAAGTAGATATTTCAGTTTAATCGACTGAGATAAAAAGTTTTTTTTTTCAAAATTAGAGAAAATGATTAAAAGCAAAAGGAAAAATAACTGAAAATATCTTGATTTGTTTCAAATATGGAGAGGGATAAAGATTCACCAGACAAAAACAAAAATATGATTAGTAAATTAACTAGTTACTCAATTTAAAAATGATGAGTACTATGACACTTATTAATTATAAAAAGACAAACTGACCATGATTTTACATGAATGCAAGATAGATATTGTGTGTTACCTCATATCTAACCCTGGTTTCAATCTATTATAGAGCAATGGAAGACTTAAGATTTATCAGGGCCAAATTTACTTTGTATTACATAATGATTTTTGGCCATAAAAGAGAATAACAAGTATTTCTATAGAGATAAGCAAGTTAAAATTACTTAGTCATAAAATATGGTTGACAAATAATGTGGTTTAGTGTTCCTAGTTACTTGTTTGACTCTTTGGCAGGAAACTGAATTGGTCATATAATACATTAGACATTTGTTGATAGTTCTTTTATGAGAGCAAGCAGTAATCAGGAGAAAAAAAATTCATCTAGATAATGTCACTGATTTTGTAGGCAAAGGAATTCTCATAGCTTTTGTTAAACTGTGAACAATGAATTATTTTAAATATTACCATTTTATATACTTTTTATTTACAAAAAATAAACTTTTGAGCAGAGCTAAAATGTGCATAGTCAGAGCATACAGCTCAGTATGGGTCGGAGGGTAGACTGCAGAAGCTAGATTTATTTCCACTTTCTTTTTCTTTCCTTGAAGCTCTCTTATACACTCCTACTGTGGAAACATGGTACCAACACAGCCATGATGTTTAAAAGCATTCTTGTTAAAGCCTCCCATATTAAATATCAGCAGTTAGATGTGACTCTAGTTGCCTGCACTAGTCATACATTGTCTGAAGATGTATTAGTAAAACATCTGTTTTCACTTTAGTCCCTCGATCAACCAATTTTCTGGCTGAAGGAGCTCAGCCACACAGAACCAGTTCATAGTCTGCACAGACAGAAGGCTCCATCCATCACTGCCAGTAATGCATCCCCTCTTTGACACCCATGTCTCTATTATATGAACTCTTCTTCATTTCATCACCCTTGTGCTCAAATCTTCTGAGTATGATGTTATTGTCATCTATTGACATGTGTCTCCAGATGGATATACACTATTCAGTCAANTTGACACCCATGTCTCTATTATATGAACTCTTCTTCATTTCATCACCCTTGTGCTCAAATCTTCTGAGTATGATGTTATTGTCATCTATTGACATGTGTCTCCAGATGGATATACACTATTCAGTCAATGCTGAAAACCTCAGAATATTGCTTTCATGTGCTGCGATTCATGGGGTCGCAAAGAGTTGGACATGACTGAGCGACTGAACTGAACTGAATTGACATTTTATTTTATTATCTCCATATTATATCCTTGACTTTCACCTATTACCTGTGCAATCATCAATGAGTTTATTTTACTTTCTCACATTTCTACTTTTATGGAATTTATAAAACTTAAATATTATTGGCTCATTAGTTTGCCATCTTTCATTCTAGTAACTATAATTAAATATATTTATTGCTGAGCATAGTTTTTCACTGAAGTTGCAGCAGTCTAATTGATCTTTCAGAAAGGAAGAATGACTGTATTCTTACAAATTTCATTGTAAGAATTTGTAACATTCCTTAAAATTGGAGGATAGTGAAGTTTAAAACTTTGCTCATAATTTTCTCTTTGTGGTTCTTAAAACATTATTTCACTGTTGTCTTCTTTTGTATGTTGTAAAAAAGCTGGTGTTGACTTGATTTTTCTCTATGCTAATGCTAATGCTAAATCGCTTCAGTCGTGTCCGACTCTGTGCGACCCCATAGATGGCAGCCCACCAGGCTCCCCCAACCCTGGGATTTTCCAGGGAAGAACACTTGAGTGGGTTGCCATTTCGTTCTCCAAGGCATGAAAGTGAAAAGTGAAAGGGAAGTAGCTCAGTCGTGTCGGACTCTAGTGACCCCATGGACTTCAGCCTACCAGGCTTCTCCATCCATGGGATTTTCCAGGCAAGAGTACTGGAGTGGGGTGTCATTGCCTTCATAAGAAACAATAATTTTACTTGGATGTTTTGCATTTTTCCCTATGAATTCACAGTCTAACAGTTTTACAATGATGTGTCCTAAAATTGTCAATCATGGTACCACCTTCCTAAACACTGAATTTTCAATATAGAGATTAAAACTAAAATTAATAGTTTTAAATATTATTTCCACTCCCCCCACCTTGTTTTGCTTGTTCTTTGAGATCTCCCAATTGTATTTTGAATTAGGGTTAGGTTTAGGGTTACGGGGCTTCCCTGAGAGCTCAGCTGGTAAAGAATACAACTACAATGCAGGAGACCCCTGTTTGATTCCTGGTTGGGGAAGATCCACTAGAGAAGGGATAGGCTACCTGCCTCCAGTATTTTGCAGCGTCCATTGTGGCTCAGCTGGTAAAGAAAGCTCCCTGGATTGAGAAGATCCCCTGGAGAAGGGAAAGACTATCCACTTCAGTATTCTGGCCTGGAGAATTCCAAGGACTGTATAGTCCTTGGGATTTCAAAAGAGTCGGACACGACTGAGTGGCTTTCACTTAGGGTTAAATTCTGAGTGTTCTAAATATTTCACTTACTTTTTTTTTTTTTTTTTTGCACATATTGTTTCTATTCTCTTCACAGTGAATCATTGCTTCCTGACATTTTATAAGTGTGTCTTCCTTCTTTGCTTTGAACTGGTGATTTTTTTCACTGAATTTTTTCAGTTCTCTTTTCATATCTTACTGTTATTATTTTTAAAATGAGTTTTAAACATTGTTGATCTGTTGTGCACTTTCTTACAATAGCTAGTTTAAAGATATTTATAGTAGAGCTTTTTTTTTTTACAGTTTTCTTCCTGCTAGCTTTGTGTTTTCATTACAAGAAAATTTTGCTCCTCACTTTTTCTGTCTTATAATGTATCATTTTTATGTTTGATTTCTGACTTCTCTAATTTAGTATATGTGTTTAAATTTTCATTGAGACACTAGCAATTATTTCTATAAATTATGTGAATTGTTTCATTAGCTAAGTTTCTTGTTATATGATTAATTCTGCATGTGTACTCAGTTGCTCAGTCATGTCTGACTCTTTGTGACCTTATGGACTATAGCCCACCAGCCTCCTCTGTCCTTGGGATTCTCCAGGCAAGAATACTGGAGTGGTTTGCCATTTCATCCTCCAGGGGATCTTCCCAACCCAGGATTGAACCAGTGTCTCCTGAGGCTCCTGTACTGCAGATAGATTCTTTACCTCTGAGCCACCTGGGAAGCCCAAACTGAAGAGCGTTTATTTCAGTAAAATATTTCATTAGAAACAACTTTGATTTTCAGCAATGTGATGCTCTTATTTGTGTAAGGCTTTTATTTATACTACTTTATTTTCCTTTTCTTCTGTACAAAATCAACTCTCTTATGAAGGTTGCTTCCCTTCCACCAGCACTGCCATCCTAAGGTTGCCCTCTGACCCTATCCACAGTTGAGAACATATATCAACTTTCCAGTAACCAGTGCTGTGCTCTACTAAATCTTGCTTCTGTTCTCATTATTTTCCATTCACCATAGGAATCTTCTTTATTGGTAATAATATCTGTGCCTGCAACTACTAGAATACCACTGCACTCATCTTTTTTTCCTACTGGATTCTCTGCTCTGTTCTAAAGGCCTGCTTCCGGAGTTTCTTTCATTTATGCATAAACTCAAGTCAGAGACAATGGAGTCTCTGTCCCCTTATCCTTCTGTAGACATGAATTGCAGCTGGACTTATTTTCTCTTTCTGTTGAATGCTATCGTTTTCAAGGATGTGGATGGCAGTTTATGTAACATAGTAACTTATGTTACTGTCATCCCTGATGACTCAGATGGTAAAGAATAGGCAGGAGCCTGGGGTTTCATTCCCAGGTCAGGAAGAACCCCTGGAGAAGAGAATGACAACCCTCTCCAGTATTCTTGCCTAGAGAGTTCCACGNAATGCTATCGTTTTCAAGGATGTGGATGGCAGTTTATGTAACATAGTAACTTATGTTACTGTCATCCCTGATGACTCAGATGGTAAAGAATAGGCAGGAGCCTGGGGTTTCATTCCCAGGTCAGGAAGAACCCCTGGAGAAGAGAATGACAACCCTCTCCAGTATTCTTGCCTAGAGAGTTCCACGGACAGAGGAGCCTGATCGGGTACACTTTATGGGGTCATAAAGAGTCAAATACCGCTGAGCAAGTAACACACTACATCCTAGGAAAGCATCTATCCATCATTGTTAGTTGTTTTGAGGGGAGAGGTAGGAGGAATGATATCTGAATAGTTTTATTAAATCTTAGCAATAATTTATGCAATTGAAAGATATAAAAGAAGTTATATAAAAAGTTAAAGCATGTTTAAAGACAAAAAAGATATGTTTCAACTTTTATATTATAGTCTTTTAAAATTCTTGCTATACCCAATTCTTTCTAGTTGTATATGAAACATTTATATTTCAGATAAAATATAATGTCTGTTGCATTACCTTCATATCACACACTTTGTAAATTATTGTTCTTAATAAGTAATTTACTGCCTATAAAGGGCAACAAAATTTGCCACGCTAAATTGTGTCTCTTTGGCAGAAGGATAATTTTAG
>SJYA01002506.1:45488-57336 GCA_006410615.1 Neotragus moschatus | reverse complement strand
TTATCATTGCCAAATTATTGAATGACATTTATTTTAATTGTACTTATTCAATGGAAATAAATTAGTCTTCGGTTTCTATCAATAATCTATACTAATAGTTCTGTTAAATACATACAGCTATTGTAATTATTGTATACAGAAATCATATTTGCATCATATACTAGATTATATAATTTGATTTGGACAGAATATCTATCCCCCAACATTTATATTGAAATCTAATACACGTTGTGATGGTATTAGGAGTATTTGGGAAGTAATTAGGTTATGAAGTGGAGCTGTTAAGAATGATATTAGTGCCCTTGAAAGAAGAGGACACTGAGCAATCTTATGACTTTCTGACATGTGAAGAAGCAAAGATATGTTGTCAACATGGAAGGGAGCCCAGAAGAGGGCTTTCTCCAGAGCCTGATGGTGCTCTCATGCTCATCTGGGACCTTCCAGCCTCTGTTGTTTATAAACCACCAGGTCTATGGTCCTTTGTTAAGCCAGCCCAAATTAAGACATAGTTCCATAAAAAAATCAATCTTAGCATTTAAAAGATACATCTAATTATTTATGATTTCTGCTATGCCAGCTGTTGTGCTTTAATTTATCCTACTGTAAATGTCTGAGATATAAATTAGATAATAAGTATACATGCCAACATTGATGAGTAGATGACTTAAACCTTTAGGATTTAATGCACTGCAAACATTAACACTTTTTATTATTATCCTAAATGACATCTTAAACTAAAATGAAACATTCTTTTGTTCTAAGGTGACTGTGTTTTAGACTAACCCCTGATACCTCAGGAAAACTAAAATACCTTTTTTTAATAGACTTTCATATAACAGGTAATAGTACTGCATTCTTACTTTACATTTTATTTTCTAAATAATGAAAACTGAATTCATATCACCATTTCAATTTCTCATTATTTATGACATTAGATAAGGTAGAAAATTTTAATTATGAAATATTTTATGAAGCACTTGGTTGTGTACTTTAACCTTGTTAGTATTCTGAATTTCAACAGATGGTCATTCTAGCTCTTTCCAGCAGGGGTTTCAGTTTTTAAATAGGAGAGAAATGTCCGTCCAATCAAATCTGGAGTCCTGAAAAGGTCAATTTGTATAGTACATGGCAGTTATTCTCACAATGTATTAAACATTAGCAATCTGACAGCTTATTCTTTTGACTCGGTGTAGGACAACTTTCCACACAGAAAGCTTTTAACAAGAAAGAGAAAATGAAAGTCGTTTGACAATTTTCACTACAACCTTTACCAATGCACAAGGCATAGAAGGAGAACTCAAATATTTACTATTAGCTTCTTTAAAAATGTACTTTTTTCAGGAATGAAAAGTTTCATTCAATTTTTATATTCTCATATTCTGATATTTATCTTTATTTCTATATTTACTATTTGAATATTGACAAGAATGAATATATTTCATATTTAGTATAAAGATAACATCATTCTTCACAGTAAAAAAAGTGCACACTGTGGAATACACTGATAAAATAAACCAAATATATGGGAATATTAAAATTGTTCATCCTTAAAATGCAAATAAATGGACAATTGGACATTCACATGCAAAAATATGAATCTAGACAGAGGTTTTTCACTCTTCACAAATAATAACTCAAAATGCATTAGCAACCTAAATGTAAAACACAAGACTATAAAACTCAGAGAAGATAACTTTGGAGAAAAAAACATAGGAGAAAACTTAGATGACCTTGGATAAGATGCCTTTATAGATAAAACACCAAAAATAAAACCTCTCAAAAAAAGTAACTGGTAAATTTTAGAGTTGGATACACTGAGTGACTAAGCACACACACACATTGTAGTTTATTAAAATTAATAAGAGCAACAACAACCTTCTGAGCTATGAAATATAATGTCAAGAGAATACAAGAATACAAGTCACATACTGGGAGAAACTATTTTCAAAACATGTATCTGATAAAGATCTATAATTCAAAATCTTCAAATAACTCTTAAAATTCAACAATAAGAAAACAAATAACCTGACTAAAAGATGGGCCAAAGAGCTTAACTAGTACGTCATGAGGAAAGGGTCACATTTTACTCATTAGTTTGAAATTTACATGTTAAAAAAATGGTTGAGTCATGAGCTCTTGTGATCAGATTTTTACATTGGAAAACTATTTTGGAAGCAGTGTGAAAGAGGGAATATGGAAAGAAGAACTGAGGCAAGTGATGAATCAGTGAGTTAAATAGAAGAAACTGTGAAATATTTTAAAGAGATTTTGGAAGGAGTCAACATAAAATCAAGGATCTTGCAGGCAAACTATTTGTGGAACTACTTTTTAAAATGCAAAATCATGACTATTTATTAGATGAGATAGAAAATCATTGAAAATTAGAACATAAATGATACAAATTACATTTTTAAAAAGCATAAAATATAAAAATAAAATATTTCAAACCTTGAACATAAACATTTTAATTACCTATCCGATATCTCTTAATTTTGTTTTTTTCCTTTATCTTTTTCTCCTTTACTTGATTCTTTATATTTCAGTGATTTAGTGATTTCTTTCCCTACAGTGAGAATAGAGCATCAGCTCAGCCTTTCCTGTGGCATCCTTTATCACAGTCATTCCATTAAAATTTTGTTATTTTTATTGTTAGCTTATTGTTAAGTTTTGCAAGTTTTGCCAAATGAAAAGATTATATTATACTTTTTTCTTATGTGTTCATTATTGCATTAGGGCATTAGATTTTTGCATAGGTCTTATTAACCTTAAGTACTCGATGAATTCATGACACTAACTATGAGGCGAGTATCTTATTTTCAGAAATTGGGACGTGGCACGTGCAACTGAAGGACTCTAAATGTCGGCTTTATTATTTTCAAGAAACACCTGCTTTTTCTAGAAGTATACACACTTGAGAAATGTTTATAGGTTTAAAATGATTTCAATACTTTTAGTATAAACCGCAAGGAAAAATAAATGTCAATTCCATGTGAGACATAGTGTAAGAAAAATGGAATAAGGTGTTCTACACTGAATCTTTTATTTCTTATGTTTAAAAAATACTTACTAATGTATTTATGGCTGCCATGGATCATCTTTGTTGGATACGGACTTGCTTCAGTTGCAATGAGGGGAGCTACTCTCTAGTTGCAACTTGTGGGCTTCTCATTGCAGTGGTTTCTCTTGTTGCAGAGCATAGGCTCTAGGGCATGAGGGCTTCAGTAGCTGTGGTGGATGGGCTTAGTTGCCCCATGTTATGTTGGATCTTCCTGGACCAGGGAATGAACCTGTATTCCCTGCACTGGCAGGCAGATTCTTAGCCACTGGACAACTAAGGGAAGTCCTTCCTGTTGTTTGAACTCTCGTTACTTTTAAATAATCTGGAAAGAATTACCTGGAAAGAATTTCTCCACATTTCAAAGCTAAAATGAAATGATTATCACTCCCATCCTCTGATCTCTTCCTGAACTTTATATTTTTCTGTTTTAATAGCAAAGAACCAAATCTGATTAAAATTAATCAACAACTTTTATTTATTTTCTTTTTATACTACATGAAGAACCAGTAGACTATAAATGATATAGATGAATTCTCTGTGTACATGCGTTTCTGTTGTTGTTAAATCCATTAACTGATAATAACAGACTATCTTCATTGGTGTCTTTTTACTTTGGTATCTTTCCACTAAGACTATTTTGAATGGTTTTGATTACTCATTCAACTTGTTCAATGGCTTTTTATATACATATATATACATATATGTACATACATAGATATAGATAAAAATACATATATGTATATTTATGTATATGTATATATAATACATTAATATTTAAACCAACTTATTCATTTTATTTATGGCATGTAATTTGCATACCATAATGTTTACCCATTTGATGGATGCAATTCAGCAGTTTTTAGTAAATTTGTAGAGCTGTGCAACCATTTGCCATATTTGTTTCTACAAAATAGAATAATGCCGCCTTGCAAGTTAAAGGAAATCTTGATGGTATTTTGTCAGTTTTGTTTTCAATTTTGACACCAGAAACATATCCTTAATTTTTTTTCCATTATAGTTTGATTTTGTTTCTTGTCATCTATGTGAATATATTCAGATTTAGATGTTTGTTATTTGAAAGATTGCCATCTTGCTTAAATGTGAGTTTTATTTTTGGATCTTTCTCCTCGGAAGTTTCATTTGCCTATTTATGTCTATGTCTTCTTTCTACTCCAAAATATTAAATAGTTTATGACATAATTAGAAATCAGTGCGAACAAATACTTATGAAACTGAAACCAAGTGTAGAGTTTGCTCTCCAACGTAAAACCACTAAAGTTATAATAGTAGTGGCAGTAGTAGTAGTCACCCAGTTGTGTCCGACTCTTTGCAACCCCACAAACTATAGCTTGCCAGAGTCCTCTGTCCATGGAATTCTCTAGGCAAGAATATTGGAGTGGATTGCCATTCCCTTCTCCAGAGGATTCTGGGATCAAACCTGGGTCTTATGTATTGCAGGCAGATTCTTTACCATCTGAGATACAGAGAAGTCTTTGTAGGATCTTTAAAATATTACTAATTTGTAAATAAAACACAATGTTATTGGTAAAATCATTTAATATTTACTTTAAACATTAAGGCTTACACCTGTGCATTTACTGTTAAAATATTATAAGTATGTATACCTGTGATATTTTTGGTGATTGAGATTTCTTTTTGCTTAGGGGTGAGTCAAATTTGATAAAAATGTGATATTATTTAATGTTATTAATTTAATAATGATACTAAAAGCTTTCTTGATAGTTCAGTTGGTAAAGAATCCACCTGCAATGCAGGAGATCCTGGTTCAATTCCTGGGTCAGGAAGATCGCTGAAGAAGGGATAGGCTACCCACTCCAGTATCCTGGGATTCCCTTGTGGCTCAGCTGATAAAGAATCAGCCTGCAGTGTGGGAGACCTGGGTTTGATCCCTGGGTTTGGAGATCCCCTGGAGAAGGGAAAGGCTACTCACTTCAGTATTCTGGGCTGGAGAATCCATGGGCTGTATAGTCCACGGAGTGGCAAACAGTCANATAGTTCAGTTGGTAAAGAATCCACCTGCAATGCAGGAGACCCTGGTTCAATTCCTGGGTCAGGAAGATCGCTGAAGAAGGGATAGGCTACCCACTCCAGTATACTGGGATTCCCTTGTGGCTCAGCTGATAAAGAATCAGTCTGCAGTGTGGGAGACCTGGGTTTGATCCCTGGGTTTGGAGATCCCCTGGAGAAGGGAAAAGCTACTCACTTCAGTATTCTGGGCTGGAGAATCCATGGGCTGTATAGTCCACGGAGTGGCAAACAGTCAGACACAACTGAGCAGCTTTCAGTTTCTTTTCACTAAGAAACCATATCAAGGGTTTATATATTTTGTAAAAAGTATCTGTAAATATTTATTCAATTTATACCTATTTTCATGTCCAACTCTTTGTGATCCCATAGACTGTAGCCTACCAGGCTCCTCTGTCCATGGGATTTTCCAGGCAATAGTACTGGAGTGGATTGCCATTTCTTTCTTCAGGGGATCTTTGCAACCCAGGGATTGAAGCCGGGTCTCCCGCATTATAGACAGGCACTTTACCATTGAGGCCACCAGGAAAGTCCTTTATCATGTATAAAAATGTAAAATTACATGCAAATTTTCATCAATAAAGGAGACAAAACATATTGACAAATGATCTCCCTGATAACAAGACCCAAAGCACATATATGGGATACTGAACTTTAGAAAGATTAGAAAGAAGATAAGATAAACCACATTAAAAAGAAGATAATCTTGTTTTGCAATATTATCTTTTCATTACTCTTAGCTATAGATTACAGAATTATATCCCACTGTTCCTTAAAAGGGCTTCCTTGGTGGCTCAGATGGTAAAAGTGTCTGCTTGCAATGCAGGAGACTCAGGTTTGAACCCTGGGTTGAGAAAATCCCCTGGAGAAGGAAATGGCAACCCATTCCAATACTCTTGGTGGAAAATTTCATGTATGGAAGAACCTTGTAGGAACATCATTCATGGCATTGCAAAGAGTGGGACACGACTGAACGACTTCACTTCACTTAATATCCATAGAGACAGTGATTCCGAAGACCTGTTCTCTCAGTTCCTTGCTATGTTTTCTTGTAATATTGTCTTCATCTCGCTTAATTCATGTCATCCNGTATGGAAGAACCTTGTAGGAACATCATTCATGGCATTGCAAAGAGTGGGACACGACTGAACGACTTCACTTCACTTAATATCCATAGAGACAGTGATTCCGAAGACCTGTTCTCTCAGTTCCTTGCTATGTTTTCTTGTAATATTGTCTTCATCTCGCTTAATTCATGTCATCCACTCATTCACATGATCATACCCTAGATTTTATTCTTAGAAACTTCACTATTCCAAATTCTAATATGCAAGAATCTTTATCATCTCTGTAATGTCTAATTCTTTGAGTGGTGCAAAAGGGTTCACATACTCCTTAATGATCTCACGCAGTTATATTACTTTAAATTTCATGTCCATGCTAATGAATCCAGTTTGAAGTCTACTCTTATATTTAGTGCATAAACTCAAAAAATAAACCCTAAATTCAAGACCACTTACACTAATACTGAGTTAGAATATCTAAATACTCTTCAAAAACCAAACCTTTGGTCTTTCTTCCATGCACAAGCAAGCTCCTTGGCTGTCTACCCCACTTTAATAAATGGAATGGTTCTACATTTTTCTATAGTTCTGAAATTTCTCCATTTGGAGAAATGGAGTAGATTTCCATTTTTCTGTTGTTCTCCAATTTCTAGAGGGGGAAAAAAGGAATATTTTAATTTTTACTGTTCTTTTTGTCTCATTCACTTGTAATCTTTTAGGAACCTGTGCAGTTGCTTTTATTCAGGATATCAGCACTCCTAGCCACCTTCACCATTACTACATTGCTCCTCAATTCATTTTAGTCTCTCAGTTGTGTCCAACTCCTTGCGACCACATGGAGTGGAGCACACCAGCTTCACTGTCTATCACGAACTGCCAGACTGTGCTCAAACTCATGTCCATCGAGTCAGTGGTGCCATTCAACCATGTTATCCTCTGCCATCCCCTTCTCCTGCCTTCAGTCTTTTGCAGCATCAAGGTTTTTTCTTATGAGTCAGTTCTTCACATCAGGTGGCCAAATTATTGGAGCTTCAGCTTCAACACCAGTCCTTCTAATGAATATTCAGGACTGATTTCCTTTAAGATGGACTGGTTTGATCTCCTTGCTGTCAAAGGGACTCTCAAGAGTCCTCTCCAACAGCATAGTTCAAAAACATCAATTCTTCAGCTTTCAACTTTCTTTATGATCCAACTGTCATATCCATACATGACTACTGGACAAAACCATAGCTTTGACTATGTAGATCTTTGCTGGAAAAATCATGTCTCTGGTTTTTAATATGCCGTCTATATTTATAATGGCTTTTCTGCCAAGGTGCAAACGTCTTTTAATTTCATGGCTGCAGTCTCCATCTGCAGTGATTTTGGAGCCCAAGAAAATAAAATCTGTCACTGTTTCCATTGTTTCCCCATCTATTTNGGACAATAAAGAGGAAAATTTACCGTTTCTTTCATTAAATAAATCATCTACAACATATATCAGTTTTCAAATCATTTAATTTGTGTTTGTATTGAAAAGAGCATTATCTATTTAATAAAATGATGAGGCGATTTTCCAAAAATGTAGAGAAGAAAAGTAATCTTTGTTAACTGAACTTGAAAGAAATCTAATCATAAGAATAATAAACAAGTAAATTAAAAATGATCAGTTGCATTTCAGCTCTGTTTATGATACTACCTTTTTGCAGTACTCGTGTGAGCTACATGTCTTCATAAGTGGGTGTATAAGCCCAACTCAGTATAATTTCAGTATGCTTATTAACATGATGGAATCCGCTGATAAGTCCTTTTAATTAGCATGTGTTTGAATGACTCTTCCACTCTCTCTTTTCTATTGAATTTTAATTTTTATTAAAATGANAGTACTCGTGTGAGCTACATGTCTTCATAAGTGGGTGTATAAGCCCAACTCAGTATAATTTCAGTATGCTTATTAACATGATGGAATCCGCTGATAAGTCCTTTTAATTAGCATGTGTTTGAATGACTCTTCCACTCTCTCTTTTCTATTGAATTTTAATTTTTATTAAAATGAAATGATAACTGTTTGGAATTCAGTAAGATAAAATGCACAATTAACATACTCTGTACACATCCTATTCTGGTTCTTAACGTCAGGAATGCACTCTCTCAATTACCAAATCATTGTAGTGATAAAATAATCTAAATGAGACCACTATCCTCAAATTCATAGTGAATCTAAGATTACTTGTAAAACACACTAGTAAGTAGAAATAAACATTGTGCTAAACAAATGTGCTGATTAAACAATGTTTTAATACTTTTTCTGAATTCACAAAATATTTTTTTGGTATTTATTCTTTTTATGTTATCTCATAATTGTGTGAATGATTAATGAATAGACAAATGCTTCTGTTCCATCCATGGTAATAAAATAAAATAAATACATATTTATGACAATCAGGAAGCTATCAATAAGCATTTTAACTGGAAGTTTGTAAAGCAAATTAATATTAACCAAAAATATTTATTTTATTTCCATTTTGCTTAGGAATCATACAACAAAAACTCTTTAAAAATTGCAGGCATTAAATGTGGACTGAAGGATGCTATAAAATATGTGAATGTCAGATATATAGCATTAAGAAATTTTTATGGTGGTTTAGTCACTAAGTCCATGTCTGACTCTTGTGACCCCATGGACTTCAGCTCACCAGGCTTCTCTGTCCATAGGATTTTCCAGGCTAGAATACTGGAATGGGTTTCTATTTCCTTCTCCAGAGGATCTTCCAGACCCAGGGATTAAACCGGGGTCTGTTGCACTGAAGGCAGACTCTTTACCAACTGAGCTACAAAGGAATGCCCAAGAAATTTTTAAGTGAGTGATATATAGGTGTTTTGTACTTATTTTTTATGAATATTATTGAACACAATAATATCAGGAAAAAACAAAACAAAACAAAACAGTGCTGCTATGTCTTTTTCTTCTTAATGTCAGAGCACATCATATNGGTCTGTTGCACTGAAGGCAGACTCTTTACCAACTGAGCTACAAAGGAATGCCCAAGAAATTTTTAAGTGAGTGATATATAGGTGTTTTGTACTTATTTTTTATGAATATTATTGAACACAATAATATCAGGAAAAAACAAAACAAAACAAAACAGTGTTGCTATGTCTTTTTCTTCTTAATATCAGAGCACATCATATTTCTTTATGTCTTCTATCTTTCTTAAATCTTCTAGTGGATTTTATTTTTAAAAGACATATGGATATGTTTTGTATATATTATTTTCTAACAGAGAGATAACTCCCTTTCATCTGTCTGAGAGCCACAGTGAGATCTTTGTTCTAATTAAGAGTTTGAGTCAATACTGTGGTACACCTTCAGTTAGTATCAATATATTGAGGAAAATATATATTTTGTATTAACATTGGCTCTTCTATCCTGTAAGATTTGGGGCTTTAACAGTGAGATTTATTTTTACCATCCAGTGCAGCTACCCCAGATTCCTACACCATCATGAACTCAGATGAAAAGTGTAGAGGTGATTGGCAGGTCTAATAATTATCTTATATTTGAGTATCTTAGAGATTATAATATTAATATATCATATCAGTCATTTCAGTCTTAAAAGCTCTAATGGGTTCTTTTTACTCTAAAAGACTCTTGCTGTCTGTTGCACTCCAAACTTCTCAGGCTTAGCAAATATTCTCAGAGGTTAACAATTGGATCATCCCTGCAGGACTGACCTCTTTTGAACAAGATTTATTTGGACCTCCTGCATTCACAACTCTCCTGTAGTAAGGAAACAAGGAAAGCTTTATTCAAAGCTATTGCAAAAGGAGATCTCCAGTACAATCCATCTGAGTTCAGCCCTGTGAAAACAAAAACAAAGGGCAGGGAAAGGATTTTTAAATGCCAGGTGAAAAAGAGATCATGGGCCGCCTGTTTTCTGATTGTGTGTGTGTGTTAAGGCGCTTCAGTTGTGTCCTACTCTTTGCAACCCTGTGGACTGTAGCCCACCAGGCTCCTATGTATATGGGATTCTCCAGACAATAATACTGGAGTGGATTGTCATGCCCTCCTCGAGGGGATGATCCCAATCCAGGGAAAGAATACCCATTGTCTATGTCTCCTGCATTGGCAGGCAGGTTCTTTACCACTAATGTCACCTGGGAAGCTTGTTTTCTGATTAAATTTGGCCAAAGGAAAAATAAACTGTCATGCTAGAAAGTAGGTTTAAAACTCTGAGCAAAGCACCCAGAGAAGTTAGACTCCCACCTTTCCACAGACTCAGGGAAATGGGGAAGCTCAATCTTTCTTCACGGTTACATTTCAAAGGGATGGCTCCCATGCCCTTGAGAAAATAATCCTGCAGTGTGAAACTGGCAAGAAAATTTAAAACATATTCACACATTGAAGGGTCATAAATATAATCTGCAATTACAAGTTTTCTAAAGTAAATGTTCTAAGTAAAGGGAAATGAGAACCTAGAATCTGGAAGAAGCTTGTATAAAGATTACTTAGGGGAGGGAAGTGTTAAGGTCCCCTTAGCCAAGCCCTCCTTTTGTTTTCCCATTGAACAACTTAGAAAAACTAGTTCTTATTTCACTTCAGGCAGATTTCTGTGATTAAAGTGCTAGATGAATATTCTACCTAGACATGATGGTAAGGATAGTTGACTGCTGAGCTGTCAGTCAGTCAGTCAGTGAGGGGAATTCTTGTGAAAAGAAAAAGTAAGATTAGTGTTGGGGACAGACTACAAAACTCAGTTTCTGAGACCAGAAGTCAAGTCCAGAAGATTCTTAAGTGTTGGGCTCAAAGCGTCTTTAGGATGTAAAGTACAAGCAGCTGTGATAATCCAGGTAGATATTTAAATAAAGCCCTTATGAATGGAAAAATATACAGTCTGTTTCTACTTAGCTGACCTCAGGTGGTAGTTCAGCGAGCCCTTTGAGAGACCCAGTGATACAGTATGTATGGGCCAGTCATGCGACAGTGGGTCACATGACATGGGTGCTAATTCTCTTATAGCAAATAAAATGGTATTTGAAAACAATTAATCTAGTCATGAATAAATAGTGTACAATGCAAGTATAAGCACATGAAATAAATTCAAAAAAGTAATGCAAATGATGCCAATTATTAATACAACCACCAAAATTATACTTAGCACTGAAGTATTGATCAATGAAATCCAAAATATAAGAAGAATGAAGACTGCCTGTGTAAAGTGGTAATACAAAAATGTTAATGTAATGTTAACTTTGTACATTAATGTACAAAAATGATTTCTGTACATCATGTTTTCTTATACTTACATAAAAGTTATTAAAATAATTTATAGAATTATTTACAAAGAATTCAAAAGCTGTATGAATGCAATATAAACATTAAATAAGAGCTTACTATTTAGTAGTAACTAAGATTTCAGACAAAATGATATATAATCCGGAGGAAAATGACAAGAAGACAAAGCTATACACAAATTGATTTGTAAATGTCACTGATGTATGTATAACAAATACAAGTGGAAGGAGAGAATACGTTTTCCAGTTAAAAAGTTCCAAAAGTATAAAAATGCCAATTTTATATAATCACTAAAAATTCAATAAATGTCAATCCACATCGTTCTAAATTATTTTAAATGATTCAGATGAGTTGATTATAAAATGTGGAATAAGTATATATGTGGAATAGAGACAAGGGAAATCT
>SJYA01002506.1:2200-43045 GCA_006410615.1 Neotragus moschatus | reverse complement strand
GAAGAATTGATGCTTATAAACTGTGGTGTTGGAGAAGACTCTTGAGAGTCCCTTGGACTGCAAGGAGATCCAACCAGTCCATTCTGAAGGAGATCGGCCCTGGGATTTCTTTGGAAGGAAAGATGCTAAAGCTGAATCTCCAGTACTTTGGCCACCTCATGCGAGGAGTTGACTCATTGGAAAAGACTCTGATGCTGGGAGGGATTGGGGGCAGGACGGGAATGGGACAACCGAGGATGAGATGGCTGGATGACATCATGGACTCGATGGACTTGAGTCTGAGTGAACCCCGGGAGTTGATGATGGACACGGAGGCCTGGCGTGCTGCAATTCATGGGGTTGCAAAGAGTCGGACACGACTGAGTGACTGAACTGAACTGAAAAACAGTAAAGAAATTGAAACACAATTTTTCATCATTTATATATGGCAGTACTTGAATCATATTATGAGCAATTTAAAATTATATTAAATGATTCCTTGCATGTGTAGTAAAAGTATAACATTAAAAGCAAAATAAGGCAAAATATGCGAATAAAATTTTTTCAAAAGAGTAAATTGATATTACCTATGAAACTATTTGAATGCAGAGTTCTAAAGAATAGCAAGGAGAGGTAAGAAAGCCTTCCTTTGTGATCAGTCCAAAGAAATAGAGAAAAACAGTAGAATGGTAAAGACTAGAGATCTCTTCAAGAAACTTAGAGATAACAAGGGGACATTTCATGCAAAAGATGGACTCAAAAAAAGGACAGAAATGGTATGGACCTAACAGATGCAGAAGATACTAATGGCAAAATTACATGGAAGAACTGTACAGAAAAAGATCTTCAGGACCCAGCTAATCATAATAGTGTGATCTCTCACCTAAAGCTGGACATCCTGGAATGTGAAGTCAAGTGGGCCTTAGAAATCATAACTACAAACAAAGTGAGTGGAGGTGATAGAATTCCAGTTGAGCTATTTCAAATCTTAAAAAATGTTGCTGGAAAAGTGCTGCACTCAATATGCCAGCAATTTTGGAAAATTGAATAGTGGCCACAGGACTGGAAAACGTCAATTTTCCTTCCAGTCACAAAGAAAAGCAATGCCAAATAATATTCAAACTACCACACAATTGCACACCTCTCACATTCTAGTAAAAGAATCCTCAAAATTTTCCAAGCCAAGTTTCAACAATATGTGAAACATGAATTTCCAGATGTTCAAGCTGGATTTAGAAAAGACAGAGGAACCAGAGATCAAATTGCCAACATCTGCTGGANACAATTCTCCAAACTAGGTTTCAACAGTATGTGAGCTTAGAACTCCTAGATGTTCAAGCTGGTTTTAGAAAAGGCAGAGAAACCAGAGAGCAAATTGCCAACATCCACTGGATCATCAAAAAAGCAAGAAAGTTACAGAAAAACATCTATTTCTGCTTTATTGACTATGCCAAATCCTTTGACTTTGTGTGGATCACAATAAGCTGTAGAAAATTCTGAAAGAGATGGGAATACCAGACCACCTGACCTGCCTCTTGAGAAACCTATATGCAGGTCAGGAAGCAACAGTTAGAACTGGAAATGGAAAAATGACTGGTTCCAAATAGGAAAAGGAGTACGTCAAGGCTGTATAGTGTCACCCTGCTTATTTAATTTTTATTTTTTATTTTTGCTTATTTAATTTATATACAGAGTACATTCTGAGAAATGCTTGACTGGATGAAGCACAAGCTGGAATCAAGATTGCCAGAAGAAATATCAATAACCTCAGATATGCAGATGACACAACACTTATGGCAGAAAGTAAAGCAGAACTAAAGTGAAAGAGAAGAGTGAAAAAGTTGACTTAAAGCTCAACATTCAGAAAACCAAGATCATGGCATCCGGTCCCATCACTTCGTGGCAAATAGATGGGGAAACAGTGGAAACAGTGGCAGGCTTTATTTTTTTGGCTCCAAAATCACTGCAGATGGTGACTGCAGCATTGAAATGAAAAGATACTTACTCTTTGGAAGAAAAGTTATGACCAACTTAAAGAGCATATTAAAAAGCAGAGATATTAGTTTGCCAACAAACGTCCATTTAGTCGACTATGGCTTTTCCAGTAGTAATGTATGGATGTGAGATTTGGACTTTAAAGAAAGCTGAGCACCGAAGAATTGATGCTGTTGAACTGTGGTGTTGGAGAAGTCTCTTCAGAGTCCCTTGGACTACAGGGAGATCCAACCAGTCCATTCTAAAGGAAATCAGTCCTGAATATTCATTGGAAGCGGTGATGTTGAAGCTGAAACTCTATTACTTTGCCCACCCTATGCAAAAACTGACTCATTTGAAAAGACCCTGAAGCTGAGAGGGATTGGGAGCAGGAGGAAAAGGGGACTACAGGGGAAGAGATGGTTGGATGTCATTACTGACTCAATGGACATGAGTTGGGGCAAATTATGGGAATTGGTGGTGGACAGGAGGCCTGGTGTGCTGCTATACATAAGGTTGCAAAGAGTTTGACACAACTAAGTATCTGAACTGACCCAACCTTAACTGATAAAAATATTAAAATTTGCATTCAAAAATAACAATTCAATATGATTTTATAGGAATCAGACTAAAGAAATAAATTATTTCCGTTATAACTGCTTAAAATAATAGTAGATAAAGAGATTTTTCCATAATGGAATAAATGTATAAATTTGTAACACCATTGGAGAGAAGCATAATCTAGTAATATGGAATATATATTTCTCTAAAATCTAACAACTTCATTTCTACATACAAGTCCTATAAATGTTCTTGGATATGTACACCAAGTGAAATGCTTAAGAATTTTTCCTGCAGTATTATTTGCATAATTAAAGAACAGGGAACAGTCATCATTCATAGAATGGAAAAAATGAAATTGTTGTTGAATGAAGTATATATCATTGTTTATATCTGAACAAATACTTATTCATCATCATGAATAAGTCTTCATAATATACTGATGAATGCAAAAAAGACTTGGAGAATAATACACCAATTGTAATTTATTGAAAACATATTAATGAATAGCAGTTAATACAATTGATACATTCCATATACATACCTATGGAATACATAGTGATGTAATGTAATGTATAAAATATATTTTGAAACAGTACATAAAAAATCCATTGAAGTACTTACTTCTTAAAGGAAATTTTGAATTGAAGAAGATAAAGAAATCTTAAATATTACTTAAATTNTTAATGAATAGCAGTTAATACAATTGATACATTCCATATACATACCTATGGAATACATAGTGATGTAATGTAATGTATAAAATATATTTTGAAACAGTACATAAAAAATCCATTGAAGTACTTACTTCTTAAAGGAAATTTTGAATTGAAGAAGATAAAGAAATCTTAAATATTACTCAAATTTTGTTAAGAAACTAAATAACATAAATGAAGCAAAAATGGAAAATATATACATGTTAATTCTGAATGGGGTACATATTAGCGGATGTTTGCTATATTTCCCCCTTACAGCTGAACAAGATAGGTTTTACATATCAAATGACTGAAGCAAATAAAAAGAAGAATATTTTGTGACATGTAAAATTTATTTATTATCCATAAATAAATTTTCTTAGAGCACAGCCATGCTCACTTGGTTACATGTTGCCTCTGACTTTCTGCTAAAAAGCAGGATTGGATAATTGTGACAGAGCCTGTAAGGCCTAAAGAGCTTAAAATATTTACTATCTNGAGTACAAATGAAGTAGGACAAAGACTAACAGAGATTTGATAGGAGAATGCACTGGTCATAGCAAACACCCTCTTCCAACAACATAAGAGATGATTCTACACATGGGCATCACCAGATGGTCAATACTGAAATCAAATTGATTATATTCTCTACAGCCAAAGATGGAGTAGCTCTATACAGTTAGTAAAAACAAGACTGGAAGCTGATTATGACTCAGACCATAAATTCCTTACTGCAAAATCCAGACTTAAATTGAAGAAAGTAGGTCAAGAAACGTTTGACCCTTCAGGTGTGATCTAAATTATATCCCATATGCTTATACAGTGTAAGTGACAAATAGATTCAAGGGATTAGATATGATAGAGTGCCCCAAAACTTAAGGACAGAGATTCATGACTTTGTACCAAGGGCAGTGATCNTATGACTCAGACCATAAATTCCTTACTGCAAAATCCAGACTTAAATTGAAGAAAGTAGGTCAAGAAACGTTTGACCCTTCAGGTGTGATCTAAATTATATCCCATATGCTTATACAGTGTAAGTGACAAATAGATTCAAGGGATTAGATATGATAGAGTGCCCCAAAACTTAAGGACAGAGATTCATGACTTTGTACCAAGGGCAGTGATCAAGATCATTCCCAATAAAAAGAAATGCAAAAAGGCAAAATGGTTGTCTGAGGAGGCCTTACAAATAGCTGAGAAAAGAAAAGAAGCAAAAGGCAAAGGAGGAAAGGAAAGATATGTCAATCTGAATGCAGAGTTCCAAAAAAGTGGCAAGGAGAGATAAAAAAGCCTTCCTCTGTGATCAGTGCAAAAAAAAAAAAAAATAGATGAAAACAATACAATGAGAAAGACTAGCGGTCTCTTCAAAATTTCAGATACCAAGGGAACATTTTATGCAAAGATGGGCTCAATAAAGGACAGAAATGCTAAGGACCTAACAGAAGCAGAAGATATTAAGAAGTGTCAAGAATATACAGAAGAACTGTACAAAAAAAGATCTTCATGACCCAGAAACCATGATGGTGTGATCACTCAGAGATATCTTGGAATGTGAAGTCAAGTGGGCCTTAGGAAACATTACTATGAATAAAGCTAGTGGAGGTGATGTAATTCCAGTTGAGCTATTTCAGATCCTAAAAGATGATGCTGTGAAAATGTTGCATTCAATATGCCAGCAAATTTGGAAAACTCAGCAGTGGCCACGGGAGTGGAAGTCAGTTTTCATTCTAATCCCAAAGAAAGGCAAGGCCAAAGATGGTTCAGACTATAATACAATTGCACTTATCTCACATGATAGCAGAGTGATTCTGAAAATTCTCCAAGCTAAGGCTTCAACAGTATGTGAACTGAAAAATTCCAGATGTTCAAGCAGAATGTAGAAAATGCAGAGGAACCAGAGATCAATATCCAACATCACTGGATCATCAAAAAAAACAAAAGAATTCCAGATAAATACCTAACTCTGCTTTATTGACTACACCAAAGTCTTTGACTGTGTGGATCACAATGAACTGTAGAGAATTCTGAAAGAGATGGGAATATTAGACCACCTGACCTGCCTACTGAGAAATCTGTATGCAGGTCAAGAAGCAACAGTTGAAACCAGACATGGAACAATGGACTAATTCCAAGTTGGGAAAGGAATACATCAAGGGTGTATATCGTCACTCTGCTTATTTAATGCAGAGTACATAATGGGAAATGCCAGGCTGGATGAAGCACAACCTGTGAGCAATATTGTCGGGAGAAGTATCAATAACCTCAGATATGCAGATGACACCACAACTTTGCAGAAAACGAAGAAGAACTAAGTCTCTTGTTGAAAGTGAAAGAAAAGAGTGAAAATGTTGGTTTAAAATCCAACATTCAAAAAGTAAAAACATGTCATCCAGTCCCATCTCTTCATGGCAAACAGATGGGGAAACAATGGAAACAGTGAGATACTTTATTTTCTTCGGCTCCATAATCACTGTTGATGGTGACTGCAGCTATGAAATTAAAAGACACTTGCTCCTTGGAAGAAAAGCTATGACAAACCTATAGAGTATTCAAAAGCAGAGACATTACTTTGTCAACCAAGGTCCATATAGTCAAAGCTATGGTTTTTCTGGTAGTCATATATGGATATGAGAGCTGGGCCATAAAGAAAGCTGAGCATCAAAGAACGGATGATTTTGAACTGTGGTGTTGGAGAAGACTCTTGAGAGTTCCTTGGACTGCAAGAAGATCCAACCAATCAATGCTAAAGGAAATCTTTCTAAATCATTGGAAGGTCTGATGCTGAAGCTGAAACTCCAACATTTGGCCACCTGATGCAAAGAATTGACTCATTGGAAAGGACCTTGATGCTGGGAAAGATTGAAGATAGGAAAAAAAGGGACAAGTGAGGATAAGATGATTGGATGGCATTACCAACTCAATGGACATGAATTTGAGCAAGCTCCAGGAGTTGGTGATGGGCAGGGAAGCCTGGCGTGTTGCAGTACATGGGGTAGCAAAGTGTCAGACACAACTGAGCGGCTGAACGGAAATCGTGCAGATAGCCATTTAATCACTGCATATTGTTGTCAATATTTTGAGTGAATATTTACTATTGTGTGGACAAGTATGGATCAAATATACAAGGGATGATCAGATTCCAAAAAATGTCACTGGCTGTGCTATTCCATATAGGTGTCTAGGTTAGCTGATGTACTACAGTGTACAAGCAAAGATGGTGATCTGCAACCATAAGAAGGTATGAAATATTGCCATTTGTAGCAATATGTGTGGACCTAGAGAATATCTAGCTTCCCTGGTGGCTCAGACGGTAAAGCGTCTGCCTGCAATGCAGGAAACCAGGGTTTGATCCCTGGGTCGGGAAGATTCCCTGGAGAAGAAAATGGCAATCCACTCCAGCACTCTTGTCTGGAAAATCCCATGGATGGAGGAGCCTGATAGGCTACAGTCCATGGGGTTGCAAGAGTCGGACACGACTGAGTGACTTCACATTTCACTTAGAGAATATCGTACTAAATCAAGTAAGTCAAAGACAAATATTATATATACAATATCACATATATGGAATCTAAAAAACAATGCAAGTGAGGGTATATACAAAAATAGAAACACTCATAGATACAGAGAACAACCTTATGGTTACCTAAGAGGCAAAGGTAGGAGGGAGACTAAATTAAGAGTGTGGGATTACAGATACACACTACTTTCTCTCTCTCTCTGTATATATACACACACACACACACACATATATATATATATAATATAAAACATATACATGTGTATGTATGTATATGTATGTATGACTGAATCATTTTTTCATACACCTGAACTAACACAATATAGTAAATCAACTATATTCTATTTTTTTAAAAGAAAAAAATTGGAGGCTCTTATTCAGTACATTTATGAGAAGTCTTCTGTATGTTATTTATTTTTTAAATGACATAAAATACTGCATACTCATAAAATATTCCATAACAACACTCAGTTTGCATTTCATTCAGAGTTTGTGTGATGGAACAAAATGTTCCCTTTTAAAAATTGTTTCTCAATAATTTGTGACGGTTAGAAACATAAGTATGTTTATAATATTCCTAAAGGCTTTATATGCTACTTGACCTCACTTTTTTGTGTTATTTCATGGATGTATTTATCAACCAATATACATATTTTAGAGAAGGAAATGGCAGTCCACTCCAGTACTATTTCCTGGAAAATCCCATGGACAGAGGGACCTGGTAGGCTACAGTCCTTGGAGTCGCAAAGAGTCGGACACAACTGAGCGACTTCACTCATATATATTTTACTTCTGATTGCTCTTAATTACTTTACTGTGGATTTTCCTCTTTTAATTGGTAGCAGTGTTACCTATGCACAAAGTTGGAATGCTATTCTTGCAAGTATCAAGTTAATAGATCAAAATGAAGCACAAGTTAAAATCTCTGAAATTGCTTTAATTATTTGATAGCAGAAGTGATAAACTCTAACCAAAAAGGCTAGGGGTTTATAATTTTTTACCAATGTACCAACCTACCATTTAAGATATAGTTTTATTTTATGGTGCTATAGATCTTTTACATTATTATCAATGTGGTTGTTGGAATGTGTGCATGGATTTTTTTTTCCATGCATCTATAATCTAACTTTGGTAGCCTGTGATGCTTCCTTTTGTTTGACCATCAGGGTTATCTACTGGGCTTATCTTGTCTGCTGAATGAATGATGAATTGTTATGTGATATTATATTAGGCTAAACAAAAGTCTTGGAAGGATATTTTAAGTCACCTATATTTGGAAAAACTGAACCTGACCCAGATAAGTGTGTTAGAGAATAGTGGATACTAGATATGCATTCTAGCTCGAACCATTATTCTTGAGCTTGTGAAAATCTACTCTGTAACTGAATAAAAGATATTTGCTCAAAATCACTGCTGAATTCTGAAGAGGGCAATAAGTAATGCTTCCTTCCTTCCTAAGTATTGGGCTTCTCTGGTGTCTCAGATGGTAAAGAGTCAGCCTGCAGTGCGGGATATCTGGGTTCAATCCCAGGGTCAGGAAGATCCCCTAGAGAAGGAAATGGCAACACACTCCAGTATTCTTGCCTGGTAAATCCTTCTTAAAAATTAACCCAGTTTTAAAAGATTGATGAAAAATGAAACATTGAATCCAAAGCAATAAAAGATCACAGCTTGGGTTTTTGAGCAGATCAAATTACTTAAATTTACTCTCAATTCTTATTGGAGGTGTGCAAGAGAAAGTGACTAACTCTATGGAGCAGATATATTATTAACTTACTGACTCAAACTCATTCAGGCATATTGCTGGAGATAGAAACACCTTCTGCTTATGATTGCAAAGGCTGCCTTTTCCCCAGACATTAACCTAGCCTACTTACACATAGGAGCAAGAATAGTGAAGTCTTATATTTTTATGAAGGCAGTAAGACCTGTAAACTTAGAGAATGATTCACATATATTCAGTGATACTGTGTACCACAAGTACCTAGTATTTCACATCTATTCCACTGGGAAAATCTAAGGAATATTGAAAAAGAAGACAGAAATATTATTAGTTTAGAATCTATGCTAAAAAAGCATGAGAACTGGGATTATCATTGACTCTAATTATCCCCTATCTTTTTAAAGATATTTCCTTCTAGTACCAAGAGATTTGGTGTACACAAAATATTTGTTGCTAATATTTCCTACTCATTTTTGGATTATCTTCTTTTTATCTCTCAATGAAATTATGAAATTTTAGGTTCTTGATGTTTGGAGTAACAGAATATCATCAGACTTAGGCTAATACTTAATGACTCAGTGCAAACTTTTTAAACTATAAATGCAACTTTTTTATTCAGAATACCTTTCTCTTTTAAACCTCCTTTACTGTGGATGCTATTCACAATTGTCATTATTTATCCAGTGTTTTAACATATCTGATCAGCAATGGATAGAGAGAGACAAAGAGACAGAGAGACTGGGCTTCAGAACCACAGATTTGATGAATTAGAATTAACCACACAGCTCTTAAATCAACTTTGTGTGTGTCTTTGTGTGTGCATACACACAAAGACACACACAAACTAAACAAACAAAAAATACTGGCATTCCAAATATATGACATTAAAAATTAAGAAGAAACTTTATCTTTCCTGTCCTTTTCCACACTCAAAGATGGTTATTTTCATTTTACTTCCCAACTATATTTCATAGCAAAAACATCTATAATGATAAAAAACATATATTATTATGTTGGTCATAAGTAAATTGGAACCTTTGGAAACATGATAAAATATTGAGGGGAAAAACTCTCAGTATACTTCAGTTAAATAAATCTTTGTCCATATTTTCTAGAGGTAAAATTCAAATAATTAATTATGGGAAATTGCAGCAGAATATAGAGTTGACTCCTAGTCACATTCACTCTTTGGTATAAACATTGAGGAAAGAGAGTCATATTTCACCCTTGCTACATTTTAATCTCTTGTGATTATAAAGGAAGCTGCTCAACCAACTCATGATTGAGCAGTATCAATCCTATCTTAAAAATCATTACACATTGATCTGTAACACAACAAAATCATTTATATGCAGACTAGATGATCTAAATCTTTAACAATTTCCCATTTCACCACAACTGCCTTAGGGTAATGGTCTGCAGGATTCTTCTTACAGTTGCTCACAGAGCCTCTTGTTAGCATCTTTTCTCTATTTACATCAATAGGACAGGAAGGCAGGTTGAAATCAGCTATGGAGTATTTTCATCATGAAAGCTGACAAACACTCCATCTCTATAGGAAGAGCCTGTTTTTGAGTATTTACCAGCACATTGCTGCTTAAAATCCATGTAGGAGATTCAGAATCATAGTTTTGAATATTTTATTATTTAAGAGAATACATTATTTTGAACTTTATTGTGATACAAGCAAACAAGTTGAATTATCTTATATTCAATCCAAGAATGATTTTAGCTTTGTTGACATTTAAATATATCACATCATTCTTTCTTCTTTGAGAGCAAGTGGAAAGGCAAAGAGTGGAACTTTGTTGTGAATATCCAACCAACTACCTCTTCATTCACTTTTATATATGCTGCTGCTGCTGCTTCTAAGTCGCTTAAGTTGTGTCCGACTCTGTGCGACCCCATAGACGGCAGCCCACCAGGCTCCCTCATCCCTGGGATTCTCCAGGCAAGAACACTGGAGTGGGTTGCCATTTCCTTCTCCAATGGATAGAAGTGAAAAGTGAAAGTGAAGTCGCTCAGTCGTGTCCGACTCTTAGCGACCCCATGGAATGCAGCCTACCAGGCTCCTCCGTCCATGAGATTTTCTAGGCAAGAGTATTGGAGTGGGATGCCATTACCTTCTCCACTTTTATATATAGTTGCCTCTTTATATAACCTTTCAAGATGAACAATAAATTTCATCTCCCTGAACCAAGTCACTGTTCAGTTAATGTAATCTCTGCTTAAAATCAAATAGGCACTGATCATTTTACAGATGTTATTTTGTTACTGTCAGCTGGGTCATACATATTTCTGAAGTGAAAGTAAAAAAAAAAATGAAATATTTTGAAAGATAATGTTCTGGAAGTAACAATTCACTGTTGAAAACCACAATGAGATTGCTGACAAAAGATCAAGTTTGGGTCAATTAAAAAAACAATTTGCTTTTTCTTCCCTGCAACTAGGATTTTTTTTTTTGAATATAGATATGAAAATGTAAAAAGTTAAGTTTATTTCTTCTAGTAACTAAATAAATCTCTCTTGCCATCATCATAGAAGTAAATGTAATGTGAATTGTAGAGATAATTTATTTAAATGGAGACATTCATTTAGAAATACAACTACATCTCATTAATCTCTAACTAGAATTAGGTGAAATGTTACAATTGTTCATTGCAATTATTGAACTGTGAGAAATACTAAATGCATACGCACACACATAAGTACACCACTTGTTTCAACTCAAAATTTATAGGTTTTTAGAGGCCTTCTTTTACATGTTGAGCATGGCTAAAAAATAGAAATTCGTATCCTATTCTTGGAAGCTGTCTTAGAAGTCTCCAACTATTTAAAGTTCACAGAAATTTCTGTAAGCCATAGAGTATTTATAGGGTGGGGCTTCCCTGGTAGCTCAGATGATAAAGTGTCTGTCTACAATGCGGGAGACCTGGGTTCCATCCCTGGGTCGGGAAGATCCCCTGGAGAAGGAAATGGCAACTCACTCCAGTATTCTTGCCTGGAAAATCCCATAGACTGAGGATCTTGGTAGGCTACAGTCCATGGGGTCGCAAAGAGTCGGACATGACTGAGCGACTTCACTTCACTTTCACTGTTTATAGGACTGTGTTTTGGGGTTACAGGGTTTAAAATATTGTAGGCTTGATTTGGTCCATAACAGTAGCAAAGGATGATAATTAATCTGTATGATAGTAAAACAGGTATGTTCAGTTCACAATAACCAGGTAGAGAAAAGTGGATGATGAGGACAAGAACCACAAAAACTAGATCAATTGATGACCTGAGAATATACAGCTATAGCACTTAGGAACTGATTTTTCCTATCCAGGTTTGTAGTCTAAGCCACCATGGGAAAATTGTCATGAGACTTCAAACCGAAAAATGCTAAAATAATGTCTAAAATGACTCGTTTAGACAAATTACCAATTTTATCTTACAATTCTTAAGACAAGTAAAACATTAAAATGAACAAAAAAAATACACAACACAAAGAAGCCAGAAAGGCATCATGTTTTGCCTTATCAATTACAAATTGTAGAAAATAATGATATATATATTTTTAAAGAGTAATAAAGAAATCTGCCTGCCAATGCAGGAGACACAGGTTTGATCCCTTGGGTCAGGAAGGTCCCCAGGAGAAGGAAATGACAATCCACTCCAGTATTTTTCTCTGAAATATCCCACAGACAGAGGAGGTTGACAGGATATAGTCCAGCAGAGTCAGATAGGATATAGCCACTGTATAACAATAACAATTTTAAAAGTAAAGTGTATATATTCAAATAATAAACAAACATGCATTGCAAAAGGCATTTTTAGACAAGTAAGCATAGAGAAAAATTATCTCACATGAACACATTTTCAAGAACTTACTTAACAATTAATTCAGAGGAACATGGGAATAATATAAGATATAAGAGATTGTGATATCCAGATAACAATACTTTAAAATCAGTGAAACAATAATAAAAAAAGGATCAACACAAAGGCAGCTGGGTAGGAAACTATTAGGAAACTGTTCCCAGGGAACAGGCTAGAGTGTTCCAGGATAGAGGTCTCTAGGGGAAAAGAAAATATGAAAATCACCAGTCAGCAAGGAAGATATTTTGACTAATAGCATTCAAAATTTTGAGGTTGTTATAAAACAAAGCAATTCAAAGTGAAAATAAGAGTAATAAAGCAAAAACAAACAAACAAAAATCTCTAGGAAAAAGTAAGAACAAATCACCACCACCAAAAGCCTCTAATATTGAATAACTTTTCCTAGTGTGAAGCAAATAAATTGTGGCTGGCAGGATTTTAGCAAATGATAGAGACATATATTAAACTTTGTTCTTATTTCTTTGCTTAAAGGATACAGCATTAAATCCAGGAAAGTAATGCAATCATTACTCACATTTGTTTCAATGTAAGCTATATTTGTATAGTAGCTGCAATATAAATAGTGTTCTAAGCTTTATGACCAAAGCACTGAAAAACTTCAAAATAGATTCTGACATAAATGAATGTTAAAGACAGTAGCAATCTAAATATATGTGCCCTTTGCTATAATTTAGAATACAGAGGTAGGATAAGAAAACTAAAATAGTACATAAGACAAATATATCTTTAAATGTGGAGAATTCCTGGATCTGTGAAAGATTCAATTGACCAGCAACAACAAAAAGACTTTAAATATGTAATTTANTCCCATGACCAATGAATGTCAAATAGAAATGAATAAATATCCAATTATCAAGGAATCTATTATATTTAATCCCTTTGATCTTTCTTCCAGAGCCCATATCCTGAAGGAAAGCATCAGAAAGATACAACTGAGGAATATTCTAAAATATACCTGACCAATACTCCTCAAAATTGGCAGTGTCATAAAAAACAAGAAAACACTAAGAAACTGTCAGCTAAAAAGTGTCTGAAACAAGACCATTAAATGTCGTGTGGTGTTCTGCATGAGATCCTGAAACAGAAAAAGGATATTAGCTAAAAGTGAGGAAACATGAAAAAAAATGTATGAATTTCAGTTAGTAATACTGTATCACAATTGTCCACTAACTGACAAATGTACCACAGCAAGGTAAGATGTTAAGGATAGGGTAAATTGGAGATGTGTACAAGAGACAGGTCCTACTCCTTGAGACCCCATGGACAGTAGCATAGCAGGCTTCCTTGTCCATCACCAATTCCCAGAGCTTACTCAAACTCATCTCCATTGAGTCAGTGATGCCATCTAAATATCTCATCCTCTGCCATCTCCTTCTCCTCCTGCCTTCGATCTTTCCCAGAATTATGTCTTTTCTAATGAATCAGTTCTTCACATCAGGTGGCCAAAGTATTGGAGCTTCAACTTCAGCATCAGTCCTAATAATGAATATTCAGGACTGATTTCCTTTAGGATTGACTAGTTTGATTGACTTGCAGTCCAAGGGACTCTCAAGTGTCTTCTCCAACACCACAGTTCAAAAGCACTAATTCTTCAGTGTTTAGCATTTTTTATGGTCCAACTCTCACATCCATACATGACTACTGGAAAAACCATAGCTCTGACTAGACCTTTGTCAGCAGAGTAATGTCTCACATTTTTAAATGCTGTCTAAATTTGTCCTAGCTTTTCTTTCACGGAGCAAGCATCTTTAAATTTTATGGTTGCAGTCACCACAGTTTTGTAGTATTCTGATTTAATATNAAAAACCATAGCTCTGACTAGACCTTTGTCAGCAGAGTAATGTCTCACATTTTTAAATGCTGTCTAAATTTGTCCTAGCTTTTCTTTCACGGAGCAAGCATCTTTAAATTTTATGGTTGCAGTCACCACAGTTTTGTAGTATTCTGATTTAATATTAACTATTTTTATATTCTTGAAAATGTTTCAGTAAGTACGTTTCCATCACTGTTCTCCATAATAGTCTCTCTTTACTTCAACCTCACAAATATACATTCAAGTTTGAACTAATCTACAAAGATTATGTCCTGACAGATGATTTTATCACATAAAATCAAATCCTTCCATCTCATCTACAGCCTTCTTTAAACCTGAACATACTGTGCCTTTAAAATGTTATCCTCATTAACCGCATTATATGCCCACTGATCAGTTCATCTCCAGTTTTACCAACTAAATACTTCTAAAAATGAAAGAATTAGGCAACTGGACTAGAATGTTGGTGAAAAATCAAATGCTCTCATTCAGTAAATACTGAAATAAAATTATAATAAATAGTGGGGAGA
Organism: Neotragus moschatus; assembly: GCA_006410615.1. Taxonomy (NCBI): domain Eukaryota; kingdom Metazoa; phylum Chordata; class Mammalia; order Artiodactyla; family Bovidae; genus Neotragus; species Neotragus moschatus. The sequence continues at coordinate 28,365 of SJYA01002506.1, read as the reverse complement.
AATTGCTTAGTCTAATAAATATGTATTATTTGGATATCTATGCTTATAAATGTGTATCTACATGAGATAAATTTTATTTTTCCTCTTACTTCAAAATAATTATGCATATACACATAGAAAGAATGTTGTTNTAAAATTATAATAAATAGTGGGGAGAAATTGCTTAGTCTAATAAATATGTATTATTTGGATATCTATGCTTATAAATGTGTATCTACATGAGATAAATTTTATTTTTCCTCTTACTTCAAAATAATTATGCATATACACATAGAAAGAATGTTGTTATTCAGTGGTAATTATGATATATCTGAATCCAGGTCAAGTTCCTTACAGATATTTGCATTGTATTCATTTGCCATGACCAGTGAATGTCAAATAGAAATGAATAAATATCCAATTATCAAGGAATCTGTTATATTTAATCCCTTTGATCTTTCTTCCAGAGCCCATATCCTGAAGGAAAGCATCAGAAAGATACAACTGAGGAATATTCTAAAATATACCTGACCAATACTCCTCAAAATTGGCAGTGTCATAAAAAACAAGAAAACACTAAGAAACTGTCAGCTAAAAAGTGTCTGAAGTAAGACCATTAAATGTCGTGTGGTGTTCTGCATGAGATCCTGAAACAGAAAAAGGATATTAGCTAAAAGTGAGGAAACATGAAAAAAAATGTATGAATTTCAGTTAGTAATACTGTATCACAATTGTCCACTAACTGACAAATGTACCACAGCAAGGTAAGATGTTAAGGATAGGGTAAATTGGATATCAAGAGTAGCGAAATTTCTCTGTACTATCTTTTGTACTCTCTTTAAATCTAAAGCTATCCTAAAAATGGAAGCTTATTTAAATATTTTTTAAAGTAATAAAACTGAAAATGTACAGTGAAAAAGGTAAAATCAAAAACATTCAGGTCAGTAGGGATATAAAAAGGTTTGTTTCAATCAGATTTTTTTGTTCTTTTTTAATAAGTGAGAGTTTCCTTATGTGGAACAAATAGGATTTCAAAACATGCCTCTTGCCCTTCCTGGTCATCTATGATCTATTGTAAAAGAAGTATTGTTTTGCCATCATAAGAACCAAAGATTCAGAATAGGGAAAATGAGTTAAATCTCATCTGTCATAGTAAAATCATTCCAATTTATATTCTGACTACCATGGGCTAGTTAGGCCACATTTCAGCAAATCACCTGTATTGCATTACACATACCACTTTTCTCATAAATAAAATGAAGGTATAATGCTTATCACATAACTTTATGTTATTGGTAATTAATGGAGACATTTGATGCAAAGCAGTAGGATAGTGCCTAGTATATCAAATGTGTCATTTTACCGTGATTGATGAAAAACNTTTCAGCAAATCACCTGTATTGCATTACACATACCACTTTTCTCATAAATAAAATGAAGGTATAATGCTTATCACATAACTTTATGTTATTGGTAATTAATGGAGACATTTGATGCAAAGCAGTAGGATAGTGCCTAGTATATCAAATGTGTCATTTTACCGTGATTGATGAAAAACATAGAATAGTGGCTCTAGTTAAATTGCCCAGTACATTAAAGTGATTTAAGATGTAGTNCTTTGTCTTTTTCTCAAAGTATAAAAAAAACAAGCACTAAAACATGGCACTTGATGATAAATATTTTACCTTGTTTTAGATCAGCACTTCTTGTAACACAGTCTGACAAATAGCAGTTTGGTAAAGGGTATGATGAAAACATTGGCCAAGGATATGGTTCATCACCCTAGAAAAGAAGCAAAACAGATGACTTTAAGAAGTAGTTTAATATCAAATTTTAAAACTTTTTGAAGTGACATTTAAATTGGCTTTTGTTTCACAAAGTTTAGAGTTGTAATATAACTAACCAAAAGCTATATTATAATTCAATATTCTAATGGATACTAACTAAAATGAAATATAGAAGCATTAAATACTGAAGACAAATATGATAATTCTATAATCAGATTGCTCACAAAGCTATTTCTCTTGTGCTGTAATCATTTCGACCTCACCATTCTTGGTGTGAAGAGTCAAAACAAGTACACTTCGTATAACAGCAACAACAAACCCTTCTAGAGAAAATCAAACACTATGGATACTGATGAAAAAGGTACTCAATATTGCCAATGAAATTCAGCGAAATTAGTCATGTGGCTCAGAGAGTAAAGTGTCTGTCTACAATGCGGGAGACTNTTCTTGGTGTGAAGAGTCAAAACAAGTACACTTCGTATAACAGCAACAACAAACCCTTCTAGAGAAAATCAAACACTATGGATTCTGATGAAAAAGGTACTCAATATTGCCAATGAAATTCAGCGAAATTAGTCATGTGGCTCAGAGAGTAAAGTGTCTGTCTACAATGCGGGAGACTGGGGTTCAATCCCTGGGTCAGGAAGATCCCCTGGAGAAGGAAATGGCAATCCACTCCAGTACTATTGCCTGGAAAATTCCATGGACAAAGGAGCCTGGTAGGCTACAGTCAATGGGGTCTCAAAGAGTTGGACACGACTGAGTGACTTCACTTCACTTTAATAAAAATTAAGTATCATGAGGGAGAAAGATTTTAAAAATGAAAAAAATTGAAAGACACACAAGGAAAATGACAAGTTTTTTATAAAATAATATCCTATTCTGCAAAACAAACTACCACTTGTGACATCTTGTCATGAAGAATACTATTTTCATTAGGAACTGTTTACTTGTATCCTAACTGTCATTTGAGTTGGCTACCTTCCTTCAAAATACATTTGAAAAACATTCTCCCCTCCATTTACTCCACTTACCTTCTCCAGTAACCTTGGAGGCAAAATTCGTTCCACTGGCCCACCAATAAGATTTATTCTAACAAGAACATGATTTCTCTCTACTGATAAGCTATCAATTATAAACTCCCTGAAAAATAAACATACCAATTGTTACTGCCTTAATTAAATATGATTTAATTTTAAGAGCATGTCAGTGCAATGCATAAGGAAAAAAGCAATACAATTTCTATAGAAAGGGGAGAGATAAATTCACCTTTATCTTACAGCTTTCCAACCTAAGGAGCAAAGAATTGGAGGTATAATTGATATAATGAATGATATGAAGAATATTTTCTTGACAAATGCTATATGTCAGAAAGAAATTGCATGAAGACAGGCATAACTTCCACAACTTCTTTACCCTTTTTTGTCAATGTTCCCTTCATTTCTAGTTGTTGTTACTCAGTTGCTAAGTCGTGTTTGACTTTTTGTGTCCCCATGGACTGTAGCACCCCAGGCTCCTCTGTCCTCCACTAAGTTTCAGAGTTTACTTAAATTCACGTCCATCAAGTCAATGATGATATCTAACCATCTCGTTCTCCATTGTTCCCTTCTCGTTTTGCCTTCAATCTTTCCTAGCATCAGGGTCCTTTCCAGTGAATGAGCTCTTCACATCAGGTGGCCAAAGTACTGGAGCTTCAGCTTCAGCAGTTCATTTCCTTTAGGATTGACTGGTTTCATCTCCCTGAAGTCCGAGGGACTCTCAAGAGTCTTTTCTAGCACCACAGTTCAAAAGCATCAATTCTAAAGCATCAATTCTTTGGCATTCAAACTTCTTTATATTCCAACTCTCACATATGTACATGACTGCAGAAAAAACTATAGCTTTGACTGTANATATTGAAGAATCCTTGCATCCCTGGGATAAAGCCCACTTGGTCATGGTGTATGATCTTTTTAATGTGTTGTTGGATTCTGATTGCTAGAATTTTGTTGAGGATTTTTGCATCTATATTCATCAGTGATATTGGCCTGCAGTTTTCTTTTTTTGTGGCATCTTTGTCAGGTTTTGGTATTAGAGTGATGGTGGCCTCATAGAATGAGTTTGGGAGTTTACCTTCCTCTGCAATTTTGTGAAAGAGTTTGAGTAGGATAGGTGTTGTTATTTAATTAGTCTAGTTGTTGTTGTTCAATGACTGAGTCATGTCAAATTCTTTGCAACCCCATGGACTACAGCACGCCAGGCACCTCTGTCCTCCACTACTCCAGGAGTTTGCTCAAATTCATGCCTATTGAGTCAGTGATGCTGTCTAACCATTTCATTCTCTGCCCCTTTCTTCTCCTTTTTCTTTCAATCTTTCCCAGTTTTAGCCAATGAAAACTAAAATTTAGGTAAAAAGAGTTCTTGAAATGATTTCTATAGGTTGAAATCAGTTTAACAGTTGATGTCCATAAAGATTTTTGAAAATTGTGCAAGCTATGAATTCTAGATACAACCTTCTTTCAGAATACTCATTACAGAAATATGTATTTTAAAATATATTCTCCTATGCACAAAAACTACTATCAAAGATGTTACTTCTATATATACATCAGTTGAACATTCATAAATAACCAGTAGTCTTATTTTTAAAGTAATTTTTTAAGTTGTTTTTGAGTTAGGCATAAATTAACCTTAAAGTAGAGAGATCTCCACATACTTTCCACACCCACTCATGTATAATCTCCCCATTTTCAATATCTCTAATGAGAGTGATATATTGGTTGCAACCAATGACCCTGACAAAAGATGGCAGAGTAGAAGGATGTTTGTTCATCTTCTCCTGTGAGAACTCCAAAGTTGCAACTTGCTGCTGAACAACCATTGATAAGAGAAAGTTGGATCCCACTGAAAAAAGATACCTCACATCCAAGAGCAAAACAGAAGACCGAACAAGATGGTAGGAGGGGCAAAATTGCATTTAGAATCAAGCTCCATAACTGCCGGAGATGCTCAGAGGGCTTAAACAAAACCTTGTGCATACCATTCCCAGAGACCACACACAGACTGACCACACACCAGACCTGCCTCTGAGTGTTTGAATGTCTCCTGTGGAGGCATGGATCCGCAGTGGCCTGCCATGGGAACAGGGACTCGGGTGGCAACAGACCTGGGAGTGTTGCATGTGGCATAAGTCATCTTGAAGGAGGTCACCATTAACCCCACCATAGAGTCACCAAGCAGATGACCCACAAACTGAAGAACAATTATATAAAAGAAGTCATCACACTGTTGTAAAAGTTTTGGGGCCCACAACAGATTTCCCAACCTGGGGATCTGGCAAAGGAACTGAGAACTCCCAAGGACTTAGATTTTAAAGGCTGCTGCTGCTAAGTTGACTTCCCTGGTGGCTCAGACAGTAGTCAGTCAACAATGCAGGAGACCTAGGTTCAATCCCTGGGTTGGGAAGTTGCTGCAGTCGTGCCCAACTCTGTGCTACCACAGAGATGGCAGCCCACTAGGCTCCTCTGTCCCTGGTATTCTCCAGGCTAAAACACTGGAGTGGGTTGCCATTTCCTTCCCCAGTGCATGCCTAGTGGGATTTGATTTTAAAAATTGCACAAGACTGGCAAAACAAACTCTTGGAGGGCAAAAACAAAACATTATACCCACCAGAACCCAGGAGAAAGAAGAAGTGACCCCATAAGAGACAGAGCCAAAATTGCCTATGGGTGTCCAAGGATCTCTGGTGGAGGTGGGGGTTAACAGTGCCCTGCTGTGGGTTCAGGGGCCCTGAATATAGCAGTCCTGGTAGCCACAGGGTGTGCTGGCATAAGTCTTTTTGAATTATTATTTTTATTTCTGTGGAGAGAATGATCTTTGTTTAAATACTTTATTTTTCCACTTGTGGATCTCCAGTGTTTCAGTACTTTTGTTGAGAAAGCTGTTTTTTCTCAATTTTATTACCTTGGCTGTTTTGTCAAAAATCAGGTAAATATATTGATGTGGGTCTATTTCTAGAATTTCGATTTCAAGATTTTTTTACACTTATTTTAACAATTAATGATGGACAGGGAAGCCTGGAATGCTGCAGTCCATGGGATCGTAAAGAGTTGGACATGACAGAGTGACTTAACTGAACTAACAATTAATGTCAAATTCGTATCAGTTTCTGCTTAATTACTTGCTTAGAAGTTTCTGGGTTGTACATAGAAAACGTTTAATTTCATTCAAGAGCTATTTATGGAGTGAAAAAATCATCAAGTACGAAGTGACATGTAGTTGTCATTGACACTAGACAAACAGTGAATTTAAGAATGATTTAAGAGTTACAGTTTTACAGTGGCTTTTCCTCCCTTGGTTTTCTGACAAAATTTAAAATACAGTGTAATATTTAAGTATTAATCACTAGAAGCAGAAAAATATAATGGCGCTTTTATTAGTCTTCAAAGATAAGGACTTGTGTCTCAAAGATAAAGATTTGTGTCTCAAAGATAAAATGCACGATATCTAAAAATTTCTGATTTTTCGTCAGAGATTTATTTAAAATTTCAAACAAGATGATATAGTAGCTAATATATGTTAAAAAATCTACTAATTAAATAACTCTTGTTAAACTGTGATAACTTGGAAGAATATTATAATAATAGTTTTCAAATAAACTATTTTATTTGCTGAAATCTGAGCAAGAAGTAAGCAAAATGATGCTTTGAGAATGTAAATATCTAATGTAAGAATCTATTGCACAATAGCTTTCTTAAGGATGAAATTAAAAGACGCTTACTCCTTGGAAGAAAAGTTATTACCAACCTAGACAGCATATTAAAAAGCACAGACATTACTTTGCCAACAAAGGTCCGTCTAGTCAAATTATGATTTTTCCAGTAGTCGTGATTGGATGTGAGAGTTGGACTGTTAAGAAGGCTGAGCACTGAAGAATTGATGCTTTTGAACTGTGGTGCTGGAGAAGACTCTTGAGACGCCCTTGGACTGCAAGGAGATCCAACCAGTCCATCCTAAAGGAAATCGGTCCTGAATATTCATTGGAATAACTGATGTTGAAACTGAAACTCTAATACTCTGGCCACCTGATGCGAAGAACTGATTCATTTGAAAAAACACCAATGCTGGGAAAGATTGAAGGTGAGAGGAGAAGGGGATGACAGAAGATGAGATGGTTGGATGGCATCACCAACTCAACGGACATGAGTTTGAGTCAACTCTGGGAGTTGGTGATGGACAAGGAGGCCTGGCATTCTGCATTCTATTGAGTCGCAAAGAGTTGGACATGACTGAGTGACTGAACTGAACTGAACTGAATGATTAACTTACCTTTTAAATTCATCAGAGGTATCATTTTTTGTAAACATAAAATCAAAGTAAAATGCAAACAAAAGAAAGAGATGATTTTATTTTCTGCATTTCAATTTTAAGAACCAGTGTTTTAGGCCATATTTCATTCAAGATATCTTAAAAATTAGAAAGTACATGCAAATATTAGAAAAAGTATTAGAAAATGAAAACTAATAATTTTCAATATGCCTCTGAAAAATTTTAGGAAATAAATTTAGAAGCAGTGTACCGCCCTTCTCTCAGCAATCACAGGAATCATTTCCTGCAACTGAATCTTCAAATTTAAAAGGTAAAGAATAGATTAGTTATTGTCCTGGTTATTTACAACATAGGAAACAAAGGAAGGAAGACAAAATGACTTTGTGGTTGTATTATTAACATCACCAATACTGAAATTCATACAAAAGTGAATCTTTTTTGGAGTAGACATTGTTAACATTCACCAATTTAATCATTCTGCAGGGTACACAAAGAAATGCACTCTCTCATTTGAAATTAGATGGCACAATTTGAATAATTCTAGAAAAGAATATTAGTGAAGGGTTGTATATCATTTCTGGGCTGAAATATTTAAATGATGACTTGAGACATTTATTCTCTGATTACAATAAATTCTGGGATAGCTTTTCTTTTAAGATGGCCAGCCAACAATTTCTCTCCTCCTTTTATGTGCATGCTATTCCTCTCATCTGGAGATGAACTCTATATTTTCTTTTTCTCTAGAATTTGGGTGGCCTTGTGGTTTCCTATCCTAATAAAACATAATGAAAGTGACCCTGTGACAATTTCAGGCTTAGTCTGGAAGGCCCCTGGGTGTTTATTGCTGTCTTTTAAGCCAGAGTCCATCTAAAGAGAGTCAAACCAGACTATATGATGTGGAGAGANTGGAGATGAACTCTATATTTTCTTTTTCTCTAGAATTTGGGTGGCCTTGTGGTTTCCTATCCTAATAAAACATAATGAAAGTGACCCTGTGACAATTTCAGGCTTAGTCTGGAAGGCCCCTGGGTGTTTATTGCTGTCTTTTAAGCCAGAGTCCATCTAAAGAGAGTCAAACCAGACTATATGATGTGGAGAGATTGTGGACAGAGAGAGTTAAATTCAGTCCTCTAGTTGTTCAAGGCCATCTTGGACTTCGCAACACAGCAGTTACTAACTGGATGTAGGAGCATGAGTGAACCAAGGCAAGACCATTGGAAAAACTACCTAGTCAATTAAAAAGCTTATGAGATAGAGTAAACCTTGAATTCTTTAAAGCCATTAAATTTGGGAATGGTTTGTAATGAGATAACCTATAACCTAAATAAGCCTTGAAAATGTATGTTGATATGTGGCCATCAGAAAATGGTGACTCTGTTATCAACCTAGTTTTTAAGAACAAGCTCATGTTACAGCATCCCTTCTTAGCCCCTCACCCTTTTCTAACCATTCAATAATTGAATTTTGCATTTTTTAATCCACTTAAATTTTGGTGAATTTTACATCAGAATTATGTAGATCACTTGGTAAAACAGCTTACTGGTCTCTACAACAGGAATTTCCAGTTCATTAGGTCTGACTTAGAGCCTGAGATGTGCATTTCTAAATTTTCCTCAATTCCAGTGTCACTGATCTACCATTCACCCTTTGAAAACCACTTACCTAATGATTCCTGTTAAAATTATACAGGATTCTATATAATATTATATAATCTATATAAATTATTATTTTTTATATTTTATAAAATGTTTCAATTTATTCATATTGTCCAAGGGTATATTTTATCACAGTGATATTTTTCTTTGGCCAAATGTTGACTTTTGACGTGTGTCCTTATTCTCTATTGCTGCATAACACATTCACCAAAATTTAATGATCTGAAACAATACATATTTATTACATTGCAGTATCAGTGATTCAGAAATCTAAGTACAGCTTAGTTAGGTCATCAATTATAATGTGTCTCAAAACTTTTCTATTGTCCTTCCAGATTACTAATCTTACATGAAAACTCAACTAGGGAAGGTTGCTCATTGTTCAGTGGCTAAGTCGTGTCCAACTCTTTGCGATCTCGGTGACTGCAACACNATTCAGAAATCTAAGTACAGCTTAGTTAGGTCATCAATTATAATGTGTCTCAAAACTTTTCTATTGTCCTTCCAGATTACTAATCTTACATGAAAACTCAACTAGGGAAGGTTGCTCATTGTTCAGTGGCTAAGTCGTGTCCAACTCTTTGCGATCTCGGTGACTGCAACACTTCCATGTCTTTCTCTATCTCCTGGAGCTTGCTGAAACTCATGTCCATTGATTTGGTGATGCCATCCAAACATCTTGACCTCTGTCAGCCCCTTCTCCTGTCTCCAATCTTTCCCAGAATCAGGGTCTTTTTCAGTGAGTTGGACCTTTACACCAGGTAGCCAAAGTTTTGGGGCTTCAGCTTCAGCATCATTCCTTCCAATGAATATTCGGAGTTGATTTCCTTTAGGATTGACTGGCTTGATTTCTTTGCTTGGAAGGAGGAAAGGACACTTCCAATATACCCTCACTAACCACTCAAAAGGCTATTGACAAAATTCAGCTTCTTCTGGGCTGTCACCTGAAAGTTTCCAAGTTTCTTGCCAGGTGGAACAGAGAAAGAGATAGAGAAAATCCAAACAAAATGAAATACACACACTTTTAAAAACTAATCTTGGAAATAATCTTCATCACCTTTGCCAAATATTTTTTTTGTAGTAGCAAATCAGTAGGCCCAGTCACACAAGGGAAGCAGAGTCATCATGATGAGCATGAATACCAGGAGCTGGGGAACATTGTGAGTCATGTCTGAAATTGACTACCATGGGGAGGTTGAGAATTTGGCAAAATATGTTAAAGTAAACATATAAAGGGGATTCACAGGTAGCTCAGTGGTAAAGAAGCCACCTGACAATCAGAAGATGCAGGTTCAATCAATCGCCTGGGGTCAGGAAATTCCCTGGAGAAGGAAATGACAACCCACTCCAGTATTCTTTCCTGGGAAATCCCTTAGACAGAGGAGCCTGGAGACCTATAGTCCTTGGGATCATAAGAATCAGACATGATTTAGCGACTAAACAATAATGTACACATATAAAGATGATATAAAATAAGAGAAAAATGCTATGAATTTTTAAAAGAAACAATTGTGCTCCTCTACTATGATAAAGTTTTAGACCATTAGCAGAAAGAGGACTTGTTTTAAGAAACAGCTTTGTGTATTAACAATGGAAATAATTCAACTTTTTGCATAGTATATGACTGTTGGTTTCTAATCTAAGCTTGTTTGTTTGTGAGGAGATGCATATATTTAATGCAACTAGCCTATGCGTATGCACTTATATACCTTGCTCTTTTTAATGAGGTAATCTGATTTGGAAAGGATATTAGTCCTTTAAGTAAATTTCCTTTTTGTACATATACCCATCTTTCTTCTAATATCTGTGCCTTATTTAACCACTTGAAAGTGCCATAAACAAAGTCCATATTGGTAGACACTGGTTTTCAGTTGTCCCTAACTGATATTTTTCCCCAAAATCAAGTAGATTTCTAACATAAATACATAAAAGTAGAGAAGCTGGGGAAAACATATAGTACATTTTTCATTTTGAAAGATATTCCTGAATGTCCTGGAAGAATATTTTACCCAGTTTTCCATATAATTCAGTAATGGGCAGGAGAACTGTTCACACACTTGTCCATACTGTGAATATTGTAGATATTTTGTACTTAACAAAACTGATTGCCAATGACTGGCTTTCCATTGAAGGGAAATACGTATTTCTCTTAGGTGTAGCTGGTCATATTTCAACAGGATTTAGACCTTTATACGTGTTTTTTGGAAACCATGTCCTTCGTTACTTTCCTCCCCCTTCCCAGACTATTAGTCTTTTTCTTTTTGATTTATAAAAATCCTTTAGTATAGTTTATTAAAAATAAATATTGCTCTTTTCTCAGTTTGTGTCTTGTTTTATGCTGTAACTGAATTCAGTTGAAAAGCAGAAATTTTTAAATTATAGGCATTTCAATAGTGCAATAAGAGCATTGATACCACTGAATACTTGATCTCCGGATGGCAAGCCTAATGAAGCAGTACAGTAGATCAGTATATGAACTTTCCACATTTCCTTTAACAAAGGACTTAGCTATCCATATCCATGTAGGGGGTGTGATCAGCAGGCTGCCTCCAACTGTCTGTCAGCTTACTCAGATTCTGGCTCAGTTTCAAAGAGCAATCTTGTCCAAAGTCATTCTCTTACCATAACAGCTTGTAACCAGTGCTTGTTCATTTCTCTTTGTACAGTAGCAGCAGTCCAAACTACCTGCTGGCTTGTTTAGTTGCTAAGTCATGTCCTACTCTTTTGGGACCCCATGGGCTGTAGCCCACCAGGCTTCTCTGCCCATAGGATTTCCCAGGTAAGAATACTGGAGTGGGTTGCCATTTCCTTTTCCAGGGGATCTTCCCAACTGAAGGATTGAACCTGAGTCTCCTGCATTGGCAGGCAGATTCTTTGCCATTGAGTCACCAGGGAAGCCCTTACCTTCTGGTTATAGGCTCACCTTTGGTTTGACTTCTTCCTCTGATCAACTCTACTTTCCTATTCTTTGAAAAGGTGTGAAGTTTGCACTCCCATATTTTTTCTCAACATTTCTCTTTATTTACCGTCTTCCCCTCCCTTCCTCCTTCCTTCCTTTCTTATACCTGTCATTTGTTTGGAATTTAGTATACTTATTTGGTTTAAAAGGCGTCTCACTGCTTAATTATGGACAATTTTTTAAATATAAATTTATTTACTTTAATTGTATGTGAGACAGCACAAGAGATGCAGATGTATGGACAAATTTATTAAACACTTGTTATCATGATTTACCCTGTTATCTCATTCTTGATGACTCCAACTAGAAGTGTGGATTTGAATCCTCCCTCTAGCCTCCATTTCTTAATTTCCTTTTTCATATTTTCTAGGGCTATTATTAGTCATAAGTATATTATTGTCTTCTATATTACTTTTGTATGCAGAATAACTGTACTTAGTTTTTTTCACTCACTTATACATTAACATTAATTAAACATTAATTTAATCTAGACAAACCTATATTTCACTCTTTTCCACTTGCTTTGTGAGAAGCAAGGTAAAAATAAAGTGTCAGGATAAAAATATGGGTGGAGCATAGGTGAAGAGAAAGTAGATTGTAGGAAGAAAGAGATCATATTTAAAACAATTCTTAAATTATGAAAAAAAGGAGATTTTACCAACGAGATGCTAAAAAAGCTATGTTCACTTCTCCCTCCTTGATGAATTTTAAAAGAAGTAATGTCAAGTTATACATGAGTGAAAAAAAAAACACGAAATTACAGTTATTCTACATACACAAAGAATATAGAAGACAATAGCATCCTTATGACTGATAATAGCTCTCAATACACACATACCCAGAAAGCAAATGAAATCTATTAATTACTATATTCAAATACTCTGAACACAAGAATACCTGATATTACATATTATAATAGAGGTTATATATGGTGCTTTCTTGACACTTCCCTCAAAAAAGAAATACAACTTGAATTTGTTCAAGAGTTTTGATATGATCTTTAATTTACAACTACAGCTCTGGCAGGAGGATTCACTCAACACTGCTGTAAATCTCCAAAGTTTTCTCTAGCGAAATACATATAAGGAAGTTAAAAGAGGGAGAGAGATAGAAAGAAGCCAAAAAAGACCAAAAAACGACATAGACACTAAAACTACAGACATCTTTCAAGCAAAGAAAGTGAAAGGGTTATTTTTTGGTGGTGATTTAAACACGTTGCAATTCATATTTCTGTGAGGCAAATTTGAAATTAGCATACTTACTGAATTTTTGATTATATTAAATAATTATTTAAAATATGATATAAAAAAGTGGCCCCTATCCTTCTTTATGATTCATGGTAAAAATAAGATCATGCCATCCCTGGTCCCATCACTTCATGGCAAATAGTCATGAAAACAATGGGAAACAGTGACAGATTTTATTTTTTGGAGCTCCAAAATGACTGCATATGGTGACTGCAGCTATGAAATAAAAAAGATGTTTGCTCCTTGGAAGAAAAGCTATGACCAGCCTAGATAGCGTGTGAGAAAGCGGAGACAATACTTTGCAAACAAAGGTCCATAGCCAAAGGTGTTTTTTCAATAGTCAGGTATGGATGTGAAAGTTGGACCATAAAGAAGGCTGAGTGCTGAAGAATTGTTTTTGAACTGTGGTTGGAGAAGACGCTGGAGAGTCCTTTGGACAGCAAGGAAATTAAACCAGTAAATCTTAAAGGAAATCAGTCCTGAATATTCACTGGAAGGGCTGATGCCAAAGCTGATACTCCAATACTTTGGCCACCTGATGCGAAGAGTCAACTCTAGAAAAGACCCTGATGCTTGGAAAGATTGAAGGCAGGAGGAGAAGAGGATGATAGAGGATGAGATGGTTGGATGGCATCACCGACTCAATGGACATGAGTTTGAATAAGCTCTGGGAGATAGTGGACAGGGAAGCCTTGAGTGCTGAGTCCATGGGGTCGCAAAGAGTCAGACATGACTGAGCAACCAAAAAACATTAAAAAACATGTGCCTAACTCTTCTCTAATATTGGATGATTAGATGGAAACAGGTACTGATTTCAACTCTTTTCATGAATTGATAAATATTAAAACTCTCCTTCGTGTATATTTTAGAAGTACTTCAGAAGACAAAGTGAATCATTAAAGTAAATAACAAAAATAAAGTGAAAAAAAAAGTGAAGAAGAAAAGCAGTGTATTTATTTTGAACGAATGTAACACTTTCTTCTCATATGTTTAATGCCTGTTGAAGGATGAGAATCTGGCATTAAATTAGATTATTTCATGTTATTTTTCTCTTTCTTTCCCCTACATTGCTCCCTCATTTTATGTTCAATGATGTGAAATCATGACCGTTTATTGGGAAACTTAGGGACATAAAAATTGCTAGTTATAAAAATACATCATTAAATAAAAGCTCTGAGTCCTTTCTTCTTTGTATGTGTTCTCTATTTGAGAAAAAGAGCCTTGAACATAAAACTTGGATTTATCACTACTTTTCTCAGCACATGAATAATTGAAACAATTTTGCATTTCTGAAACTATTTCCTCACCTGTACAATAGAGATATCAATATTAGCTATCTTCATCTCACAAGATTACATTCAGGTATGAATAGGAGCATATTTAAAAATATATGTTATATTTTGTAGTGGATAAAATGTTATCAAGTTACAATTATGTCTAGCATAAAAAAGTATTCATGTGGTACAAAGAGTATAGTTCCCGTGAAACAAATGAAACAGCATCCGTGATAACTAAAATTTGACCACATTATTGACTGTAAAAATAGACAAATGGAAAATAGGACCAAGTGGAAATATAATGCCTCTTTTCAGCTGAAGAATGCATTTTTTACTTTGTGAAGTAGAACTGATAATGACCCACCTGAAATTTATTTATAAAATTAAAAAAATGTAACTAAAAAAAATTAGATGCAAAGGTAAAACTAAATTTAAACCATTATTAAATATATCTAATACTTATTTAAATTATATTAGAACAGTTTTGAAAAAAATTTTTTTGAATAAATTTTTAAAAATTATTAAAATGTAACAAATAGAGTTGCTGCTAAGTCACGTCAGTTGTGTCTGACTCTGTGTGACCCCATAGAAAGCAACCCACCAGTCTCCCCTGTCCCTGGGATTCTCCTGGCAAGAACACTGGAGTGGGTTGCCATTTCCTTCTCCAATGCATGAGAGTAAAAAGTGAAAATGAAGTAGTTCAGTTGTGTCTGATTCTTAGCGATCTCATGAACTGCAGCCTACCAGGCTCCTCTGTCCATGGAAGTTTCCAGGCCAGAATGCTGCAGTGGCTCACCAGTGCCTTCTCCAACAGTACCTGCAACCAAAGATATTTTTCCTTAATTTGAGAAAACTTTCTCATAGTGTTTCCCACAATATCCAACTGCAACTAAGTCAATAAACTTACTCACATTTCAACCGAAATATATTTGTGCTAAAATATATATATTTGCTATAGCTAGCATATAGAGCTAAATCAGTAATAAAGCTAGTTTTTCAGTAATGCAAGCATAATATGAAAAATATACTCTCTTCAGAGATTTTGTGGGGCATGATTTTCTACCCTATCAGTTTCTTAGCTTAGCCTATATGTATTTGATACAAAGTTTGAAACTAAGAAAATGACCTGTTAGCTGGCAATATCTTTTTAAGCAATCTTTTAAATTCAAAAAGTTCTTGCTATCATTGTAATATTTTTCTGAAATAGTCATAATTTAAAATATAAACTCAGTAAATTTGAATTTAAAGTTTCATAAAGGAAATTAAAAGATAATATAAAGATTAAAATCAGTTCAGTTCAGTTCAGTTCAGTCGCTCAATGGTGTCTGANGCTTCTAAGTATTTCTGTTCATTACCAGGTGTAGTCTTTCAATGAGTACTATATATTCTGCTTTGTAACAGAAAATCCTAAAGATAGTAGGTTATAGACGTTTGGAATCAGCAACACTGGTACTAATGGCAAAGTAATGGTACTATTTAACATATCAATTAAAAATACAAGAGTACTAGAGTGGGTTGCCATTTCCTTCTCCAGAGGACCTTCCTGACCCAGGGATTAAACCCAGGTCTCCTGCATTGCAGTCAGACGCTTTATCCTCTGAGCCACCAGGGAAGCCCATAAACAAATCAAAGTAATCTTAATTTAAAATGAATATTTTTAATTTGTGTGTATTTAACAACTTTAGACTGTGTATCTGTTACACTGTTTGTTCTTCAGTCACCCAGTTGTATCTGACTCTTTGTGACACCCATGAACTGCAGCATGCCAGACCTCCCTGTCCCTCACCATCTCCTGAAGTTAGCCCNCAAATCAAAGTAATCTTAATTTAAAATGAATATTTTTAATTTGTGTGTATTTAACAACTTTAGACTGTGTATCTGTTACACTGTTTGTTGTTCAGTCACCCAGTTGTATCCGACTCTTTGTGACACCCATGAACTGCAGCATGCCAGACCTCCCTGTCCCTCACCATCTCCTGAAGTTAGCCCAAGTTCCCATCCATTGCACTGGTGATGCCATTAGCCATCTCATCCTCTGGCACCGTCTTCTCCTCCTACCCTCAATCTTCCTCCTAGTATCAGAGACTTTTCCAATGAGTCAGCTGTTCGCATCAGATGACCAAATTACTGGAGTTTCAGCTTCAACATCAGTCCTTCCAACCAGTATTTTGGGTTGTTTTTCTTTAAGATTGACTGGTTTGATATCCTTGCTGTCCAAGAGACTTATAGGAATCTTTGGCACCACAGTTCGAAGCATCAACTGTTATATATAATAAGTCAATTACTTGCAACAATTTGACTATATCACCTTTCAGATCAACAAGGACAATAAAGTGATCAAATGTATAAAAAGTAACTCAATATGGGGACTAGTGTTTGAAAACATTTTGTAGGGTTTTGTTTTATCATATGATTTTTAAGTAAAAGGATTAAGCTATTTTTACACAAATTATGCAGAGAACAAACATTCATCCAAATTATATATAGAAGACTAAGCTTGCAGGATCCTTTTGGAAGCATATAAAAAATTATATGTTAGTCACTTAATCGTATCCGACTGTTTGCAACCCCAATGAACTGCAGCCCACCAGGCTTCTCTGTCCCTGGAATTCTCCAAGCAAGAATACTGGAGTGGGTTGTCATTCCCTTTTCCAGGGAACCCAGGTCCCTGCATGGCAGGTGGATTCTTTACCATCTGTGCCACCAAGAAAGCCCTAAAAGTGTATTGATTTATCATTTTATCATGTTATCATGAAAATTTAGATTTATTCTGTCCAAGTCTTCAAAATAGTATGAAAAAATCTTAAAAGATATTTTAAATTTTATTTTAAATATGTAAATAAAATAAGCATAGAAAGAAAAATAACAATTTTTCAAATGTGCACAATTACATTATGATACAATATCATACATTATAATAGTATAAATATTTGAGGGAAAATGGGTAATGCTTAAAAAAAGAAAAAAATGATTGTATCAGATAAAAGACATAATGACACATTTAAAGGAAAGCTTTTCTGGAAATAATGTGGTTTAAGTCAATGATAAAAGGTAAATTATAAGTTCTTGTAGATACCTGTTGCAGAATAAAATACCTTAGTGATTAAATATTTTATTCCACTCAGATTAAAAAGAGGACTATTCAAAAATTCAGTAATTATAGAGAAATGAAAGACAGAATGAATAATATATGAAAATATAATTCCATCTGAAACATATTAAATGATAAATATTTAATACACATACTCCAAACAGGCAAAGAAGTTCTAGTCTGTTATTTTCTTGAAGAGGAAGCCAATAGTTAATTGAGAACTATGATACAATTTGCAAATATAATCATATTTTACCCATGGTTACATCTTAAAAATATGCTGCTATAATTTTGCAGAAAATCAAATATGTACTGTTTAAAGTTTTAATAAAGGTTGTCAGACTATACAAAGCCAACTTTATAACATGTCCAAAAATATTGATAATAATTTTAAATATCTGACAGTATGTAATAAAAGCTAAACTAAAACTCTTCAAATCTAGAAAACAATTATTAATAATTATAAAAAATAAAATACCATTATGCATAACATCTACCTGATGTGAATGATATATTTGCCTATGATAACATGTATATACGGTGTTTGTGCATATAAAATTCTCTTTTTAAATGTTGCATGTATTTATGTGATAATTATGATACTACTCAATGTTTCATTTTAGGAAGGCAGGTTACTAAGTATTTGTGTATGACTGTTTATACTGTGAGCCTATTCTCATTTCATTTGCACAGAAGTCAAATAGGCCAGTTCCCTAAGATCACATCAATAGTAACTGTCCATATAAATGGACGCTGTCATGGGCTCGGCTGGAACTCAGATGTGGGGGTTCTGATCCCCAGCACCTCTAGTCAAGACTTGCCTGAGAGTCGGGTCTTCACTGAGGGAAGCAAGTCAAGAAGAGATTGTCAAGGAAGGTCCTGATCAACAGGACAAACGTCTTGATGGCAAAAGGACAACTGGAGACAGACACAGATGCAAAGGGAAGATGGCACCCTCAGGCGGACGGCAGAAGGCGGCCCGGGGAGGAACCGAGACCGCTGACCCGAGGCCGCTGACCCAAATCCGCTTGCAGTTTAAGCCTTGGTCTGTGGGGCCCTCACGGCCGCCTCGGGGCACCCACACAGAAGATCATGAAGGCATCTCTTCTTTCCCCTGGGGAAGAGGGGTAGGGCAGGGCACTTTAAGAGACTATTGATCACATCAATTATAGATAGAGTTTCAATGGTGTTATTCTGTTTATTTCTGAGATGGGAGTTTTATTCAAATTTTCATAAAATTTGCATTTGCGCATACACACAGCAACCTGGAAAAGTTCAAGAAGTTGTTAATTTTTGTGTAATGTAACCAAACCATCAAAAGCTTCTGGGTGATAGTGGAGGACAGAGGAGCCTGGCGTGCTACAGTTCATGGGGTCACAAACAGTTGGACACAACTTAGGAACTGAATTACAACAACACCAAAATCATCAAATATAAATTAAATAATTGGAAAGAATACAAATGCAGTAATATTTTAAAAGCTTATTTCATTTGTTTTGGGCCATTTTTCCTATTAAGGCCTAATTATTGGAAAGCATTCAGTATTGCCAATAACAATGTGCACAATGCGTTCAGTTGCATCCCTGGTGGTTCAGACAGTTAATAATCTGCCTGCAGTGCAGGAGACCTGGGTTTGACCCCTGGGTGAGGAAGATCCCCTGGAGAAGGAGACGGCTACTCACGCCAACATTCTTGCCTGGAGAATTCCATGGACAGAGAAGCCTGGTTGGTTATAGTCCATTAGAACCGGACGTCGAACAATCATTGTTTCAACATCGAGAAAGAAATATGTCAAGGCTGTGTATTGTCCACCTGGTTATTTAACTTATATGCAGAGTTCAGTTCAGCTCAGTTGCTCAGTCGTGTCCGACTCTTTGTGACCCCATGAATCGCACGCAGCATGCTAGGCCTCCCTGTCCATCACCAGCTCCCGGAGTTCACTAAGACTCACGCCCATCGAGTCAGTGATGCCATCCAGCCATTTCATCCTCTGTTGTCCCCTTCTCCTCCTGCCCCCAATCCCTCCCAGCATCAGAGTCTTTTCCAATGAGTCAACTCTTCACATGAGGTGGCCAAAGTACTGGAGTTTCAGCTTGAGCATCATTCCTTCCAAAGAATCCCAGGGTTGATCTCCTTCAGAATGAACTGGTTGGATCTCCTTGCAGTCTAAGGGACTCTCAAGAGTCTTCTCCAAAAGCATCAATTCTTCGGCGCTCAGCCTTCTTCACAGTCAAACTCTCACATCGTGCAAAATGCTGGGCTGAATGACTCACAAAATGGAATCAAGATTGCTGGGAGAAATATCAGAAATGTCAGATATGCAGATGATATCGACCTAATGGCGGAAAGCAAAGAGGAGCTAAAGAGACTCTTGAAGGTGAAAGAGAAAAGTGAAAAAGTTGTTTTAAAATGCAACATTCAAAAAATGAAGATCATGGCATTTGGTCCCATTACTTCATGGCTAATAGATGAGGAAAAAGTGGAAACAGTGACAGAATTAATTTTCTTGGGCTCCAAAATCACTGCAGATAGTGATTGCAGCCATGAAATTAAAAGACACTTGCTCCTTGGAAGGAAAGCTATGACAAACTTAGACAGCATATTAAAAAAGCAGAGACAACACTTTGCCAACAAAGGTCCATTTGGTCAAAGCCCCGGTTTTTCCAGTAGTCATGTATGGATGTAAGAGTTGGACCATAAAGAAATTATACCACTGAAGAATTGATGCTTTCAAACTGTGGGGCTGGAGAAAGCTCTTCAGAGTCCTTTGGACTGCAGGGAGAGAAAAAAAAAAAAAAAAACAGTGAATCATATCATAAAGGAAATCAACCCTGAATACTCACTGGAAGGAGTGGTGCTGAAACTGAAGCTCTAGTACCTTGACTACCTGATGCAAACAGCCAACTCACTGAAAAAGATCTTGGTGCTGGAAAGATGGAGGGTAAGAGGAGAAGGAGGTGACAGAGAATGAGATGCCTGGATGGCATCATCAACTCAGTGGATGAGTTTGAGCAGACTCCAGGAGATAGTGAAGAATAGGGAAGGCTTGTGCGCTACAGTTCTTTAGGTCTCAGATAGTCAGATACAACTTTGCAAATGAATAGTAGCAACAACTCCATTTCTGTTAATTATAAAATATTAGTTGGGCTTCCCTGATGGCTCAGTGGTAAAGAATCAGCCTGCCAATGCAGGAGACATAGGTTTGATCCCTGAGTTAAGAAGATCCCCTGAAGAAGGAAAAGGTAACCCGCTCCTGTGTTCTTGCCTGGGAAATCTCATGGACAGAGGAACCTGTGGGCTAAAGTCTATGGGGTTGTAAAAGCACAGGACAGGACTTAGCAACTAAACTACAAGATGCTGGCTATATCCTTCTAGCTTATTTTATTTATAATAGTTTGTCCCTCTTAATCTTTTAGCCCTATGTTGCCCCCATATCTATAAATCTGCTTATTTTTTATTTCCAGTCACTGGTTTGTTGATGTTTTTGGATTCCATATGTAAATAATGTCATGCATGATTTCTCTTCCTCTGGCATATTTCGTAATACCCTCCAAGTCCATCTGTGTTGATACAAATGGCACATTTTCTTCTTTATGGCTGAGTAGTATTCCATCGTATAAGTGTTTGTGTGCATGTGTGTGTGTGTATCTTCTTTATCCATTTATCTTTTGCTTGACACTTGGGCACTTTGGGTGCTTTCATATCTTGGCAACTGTAAATGATGTCACTGCTGAGTCTTAATTACTATAGCATTACAATAAGTTTAGAAGTTGGGCAGTGTTAGTCCTCCAACTTGTTCTCCTCCTTCAACATTATGTTGGGTCTTTAACATTATGTTATTTTGGGTCTTTTGCCTCTCCATATAAACTTTAGAATCAGTCATCATGAACCACAAAATAACTTAGGATTTTGGTTGGGATTGCTAAATCTATAGATCAAGTTGGAAAGAAGTGATATCCTGATAATTTTAAGTCTCCCTATCCATGTACATGGAATATCTCTCCATTTATTTACTTCTTTGAACTAATAAACCAATCTAACAAGATTGTAAGATGTATGGTTATTATATAAAATTCAGTTAATCCCTTTCCTCTATACTAGCATAATTAAAGTTTATTTCCAATTAAAACAAAATATTATTTACATTACCACTCCCAAAATTTAAATATAACAAAATGTGTACAAAACTACAAAACTCTAGTGAATGAAAAACAATAAGTAAATAGATCGATATTCTATATCGGAAAGTTGGGGCAAGGGCAACAACACTAAAATGTACACGGAAAGAAAATTCTGTACCAATGAAGAAACCTGAAATTATGAATCTTGGAGCCTCTTGTATAGTAGCTATTAGAAAAGAAGTAGAGTGACTTCACAGGTCTTTGGTGGGAACATTTGACTATAGGGAAAAAAAGGAAGGTTACATTACTCTTTGAAGGAGAACAGATGATTCTGGCTCTAGTGTCTCTGGAATGTGTTCAAATGATTCTGGGAAAATATACAACCCCTGACTTTCAAGCACTGTTTGCCATTTAATATTACCTAATTCTGGTTGCCTATTTTCCTTTCTTAAAAATCCCTGACCATACAGAAATGTGTAAAATATAATGTATCTTGGTTTCTTGACAGGCATATATTTGAAATGTCAAATATTTTATCAAATTGTGAGATATGAATATATTTGTACATCTAAGCTGTAAAATATCAACCTAATTAAGCACACGATGTATTTATGTACAGTTAAATGCAATTATTTAAATATATTTTTATTTTACTGGATAACTGAATCATCATGAATTTTACTCATTTTTAAGTAAGGTTTAATGAAAGAAATAGTGAAGTGAATGCTGTAAAGTAAAACTTCGTACAATATTTTAGAAGAATTTTTCCAACTAATTTTCAAATTAGAGAAATATTTGTTATTGTATGTCATTATTTATAAATTATGTAGTTACATTTGTTTACTGTATGTGTTAGTTGCTTAGTCCTGTCTGACTCTTTGCAGCCCCATGTTCTGTACCCTAAGGACAGGCTCCTCTGTCCACGGAATTCTCCATGCAAGAATACTGGAGTGGGTTGCCACTGCCTTCTCCACGGGATCTTCCCAATGCAGGGATTGAATGTGCATCTCCCATGTTGCTGGCTGATTCTTTACCATCTGAGCTACCAGGGAAACCCTATTTGTCTAATAAAGGCATATATTACTTCAATGGTGAACAATTATACTCTGTAAATGTAAGAAAGATCTTGAAAACTTTAATAGAAGGAAAAAAGCAAACGTTTTTTCTCCCCAAATCTTTTAATTTACTGTTTTGAAAAGGAAAAAAAAAATCAAGATTTAGGGATGGGGATGGATTTGCTTCTGCATTAATTTTTACTTTATGAAATTTAGCCTGTAACACATCATTTAATAATCCCTTGAGTATTCAAGTAATTCAGATAAACATTTGATGCATTACATTGCTTATTTAGGGAACCCTTAAAAATAACAATCTGGTGGATGCCAGTTTACCTTTTGCTACAAGTTGTCTGTATATCAACAATCAGACACCTCATATCAATAGTAAAGCTTCAGAAAGCAATTTTTACATGACTATGCTAAGGTTTTATACAGAGGTGGAAGCTATATGAGTTGATATATTTCTGAAGATTAAAGAAACACTTAGTAAACCCAGACATGGTTTTCTTCTACATAAAATGTTATTTATAACATAGTATCATGAATTATTTACAAGCAATGAAGTCACTTGCAACAGGAGTAAACAGAATTGATGATGACCTTCAGTTCACTGTACTGCGGAGAAACCATTTCTCTCATTAGGTTCACAGTGGAGAATAAAAGAAGGCTTTGCTTCATGAAAAAATCAACTTCTTCTTTCCTCAATCCATTGATTTCACCATAGAATTGAAAATTCAAGTATTATATTCAGTTTGCTTCAAAAAATAATGAAAAAAAATTGCGAATGAGTCTAAATCTGTTTTCTTAAAGAAATCTGACAATGGTCTCTATTAATACAACACTTAGAAAGATCCAAATGAGCTCTCGATCTAAAGTAAATGTCAGATAAATGTGTAGACATTTATGCCATTATTAATGACTCTTTAGGGGGCTGTTCATTGACTGGAGCATTAAGACTGTGAGGAAACAAATTTCCTGACACCATGTCAAGCATTATTATAATGAGACGTTTTTCTCCTAGGCATGAATGATTGTCAGGGTGAGAGATTGCCTCTGTTTGACCAATCTTTAGTCAGGTTCCTCTGAGACTTTTCACTAGTTCCAACCTTGAGCTTCTGTGTCTGTTCTCATAGAGTCCAATGGGGGCAAAAATTCCACTAAATTAGTTTAGAGAGAATTATCTCCCTCAAAATCTGACCACCTTTAATATCTGATCTAATTCCTCATTCCCTATCATCCCAACTCTAAGAAATGAAGGCTTCTAAAACCAAAACTCTCTTAATTTCTGCTATTATTGCAAGCAGCCAGGACATTGGAAAAGAGTACTATAAATTTAAGTCGCTTTAGAATCTTCAGGATTCAAACCAGCCTTTCCAACATTCCAATTCTTAGTAATGGAGATCTGAGGAAACAAGGGGCACTTCCCAATTCTTCCTCTTAATCAGCTTGGAGAAACAATTTTCCAGATTAAGGATGATTTTTTTCCACCTAAATGACACCATAGACACAGTATTGGTGCTCAAACCGATCGCTATAAAAAGTCCCTGCCTCAAAGTTGCTGTTGTTCAGTCACTCAGTCATGTCTGACTCTTTGTGACACCATGGGCTGCAGCATGCCAGGCTTCCCCATCCTTCACCATCTCCTGAGTTTACTCAAACTCATGTTCAGTGAGTCAGTGATGCCATCCAACCATCTTAGTCAGTCGCCCTCTTCTCCTGCCCTCAATCTTTCCCAGCATCTGGGTGTTTTCCAGTGAGTCAGCTCTTCACATCTAGTGACCAAAAGATTGGAGTTTTAGTTTCGGCATCAGTTCTTCCAGTGAATATCCCATGTTGATTTCCTTTGCAATTGATTGATATTACCTCCTTGATGTCAAGGGACTTTCAATAGTCTTCTCCAACACCACAGTTCAAAAGCATCAATTCTTCAGTGCTCAGCCTTCTTTATAGTCCAACTCTCACATACATAACATGACTACTGGAAAAACCATAGCTTTGATGAGATGGACCTTTGTCAGCAAAGTAGTCTCTGCTTTTTATATGTTGTCTAGGTTGGTCATAATTTTCTTTCAAGGAGCAAGTGTCTTTTAATTTCATAGCTGCAGTCAAAATCTGCACTGGTTTTGGAGCCCAAGAAAATAAAGTCTATCATTATTTCCATTGTTTCCCCATCTATTTGCCATGAAGTGATGGGACTAGATGCCCGATTTTCACTTTTTTGAATATTGAGTTTTAAGCCAGCTTTTTTACTTACTTTCATCAAGATGCTCTTTCGTTCCTCTTCTCTTTCTGCCATAAGAGTGGTGTCATCTGTATATCTGAAGTTTCTGATATCTTTCCTGGCAACCTTGATCCCAGCTTGTGAGTATTTTGCATGATGTATTCTGCGCATAAGTTAAACAAGCCTTGGCATACTCCTTTCGCAGCCCATTGTTCCATGTCCAGTTCTAACTGCACTCTTGACCTGCATACCAGTTTCTCAGAAGGCAGGTCAGGTGGTCTAGTATTCCCATCCCTTCAAGAATTTTCCACAGTTTGTTGTCATCCACACAACCACATTTAGCATAGTCATTGAAGCAGAAGTAGATTTTTTTTTTTTCTGGAATTCTCTTCCTTTTCCATAAGCCAACAGATGTCAGCAGTTTGATCTCTGTTTCCTCTGCCTTTTCTAAATCCAGCTTTAACATCTGGGAGTTCTCTGCCTCAGAGTACTAAGTTCAAATAGTGAGGATCCAGAATGAACTTCAAAAGGTTCCTTTCTCTGAACCTATGATTCCTTTTGTTGGCCCTTAGGAGGTATACATTCACTAGTTGCATTGTTCATTCCATTTATGTCTTCTTAGAGGAGTATCAACCCATTCCAGTGTTCTTGCCTGGAGAATCCCAGGGACAGGTGAGCCTGGTGGGCTGCTGTCTATGGAGTCACACAGAGTCGGACATGACTGAAGTGACTTAGCAGCAGCAGAGGAGTATCATGATTGGATTTCTGCCTCCCAAAAGGGGAAAATAATTTTAGAATTTGATAGTCATCATCAAAGTAAATAACTGGATGAATTAAATGACACTTTAACATTTTTTATCTGTCTTGTCTCTGAGGGTTGCTGTTGCTGTTGTTCAGTTGCTAAGTCATGTATGACTCTTGCTAATTCATGTCCAACTCTGTAACTCCATGGACTGCAACATGCCACGCTCCTCTCTCCTCCATTATTTCCCAATGCTTGTTCAAATTCATGTTCATTGAGTTAGTGATTCCATCTGACCACCTTATCCTCGGACTCCCTCTTCTCCTTTTGCCATCAATCTTTCCCAGCATCAGGATCTTTTCCAATGAGTTAGCTCCTTGCATCAGATGACCAAAGTATCAGAGGCTCAGCTTCAGCAAAAGCCTTCAAGTGAATGGCCACAGGACTGAGGGACTTTCACTTTCACTCTGTATACCAGTTAAATAAGCATTGTGATAATATGCAGCCTTGTCATACCCCTTTTCCATTTTTGAACCAGTCACTTGTTCCATGTCTGGTTTAAACTGTTGCTTCTTGACCTATATGAAAGCTTCTCAGGAGACAGGTAAGGTGGTCTCGTACTCATTTCTTTCAGAGTTTTCCATTTTGTTATCATTCACACAGTCAAAGGCTTTAGGTGAGTCAATGAAGCAGAAGTAGATTTTTTTTTTTTTTTTTTTTT
>SJYA01002505.1:2230498-2258709 GCA_006410615.1 Neotragus moschatus | reverse complement strand
TTTGCTATTATTTTCTCCCATTCTGAAGGCTGTCTTTTCACTTTGCTTATAGTTTCCTTCATTTAATTAGGAAATTAAACGTTTCTTTTAAGTTTAATTAGGTCCCATTTGTTTATTTTTGCTTTTATTTCCATTACCCTGGAAGGTGGGTCACAGAGGATCCTGCTGTGATTTATGTCAGAGAGTGTTTTGCCAATGTTTTCCTCTAGGAGTTACATAGTTTCTGGCCTTACATTTAGATCTTTAATTCATTTTGAGTTTATTTTTGTGTATGGTGTTAGGAAGTATGTGGTTGACCAGCTTAACCAGCACTACTTGTTAAAGAGATTGTCTTTTCTCCATTGTATATTCTTGCCTCCTTTGTCAAAGATAAGGTGTCCATAGGTGCGTGGATTTATCTCTGGGCTATTTTGTTCCACTGATCTATATTTCTGTCTTTGTGCCAGTACCATACTGTCTTGATGACAGTAGCTTTGTAGTATAGTCTGAAATCAGGCAGGTTAATTCCTTCAGTTCCATTCTTCTTTCTCAAGATTGCTTTGGCTAGTCAAGGTTTTCTGTATTTCCATACAAATTGTGAAATTATTTGTTCTAGTACTCTGAAAACTATCATGGGAGGCTTGATAGGGATTGCATTAAATCTATAGATTGCTTTGGGTAGTATACTCATTTTCACTATATTGACTCTTCCAATCCATGAACATGGTCTATTTCTCCATCTATTCATGTCTTTGATTTTTTTCATCAGTGTTTTATAGTTTTCTATATATAGGTCTTTTGTTTCTTTAGGTAGATATATTCCTAAGTATTTTATTCTTTTCATTGCAATGGTGAATGGAATTGTTTCCTTAATTTCTCTTTCGGTTTTCTCATTGTTAGTGTATAGGCATGCAAGGGATTTCTGTGTGTTAATTTTATATCCTGCAACTTTACTATATTTATTGATTAGCTTTAGTAATTTTCTGGTGGTGTCTTTAGGGTTTTCTATGTAGAGGATCATGTCATCTGCAAACAGTGAGAGTTTTACTTCTTCTTTTCCAATCTGGATTCCTTTTATTTCTTTTTCTTCTCTGATTTCTGTGTCTAAAACTTCCAAAACTATGTTGAATAATAGTGGTGAGAGTGGGCACCCTTGTCTTGTTCCTGACTTTAGGGGAAATGCTTTCAATTTTTCACCATTGGGGATATTTGCTGTGGGGTTATCATATATGGCTTTTATTATGTTGAGGTGTATTCCTTCTATGTCTGCTTTCTGGAGGGCTTTTATCATAAATGGATGTTGAATTTTGTCAAAGGTTTCCTCTGCATCTATTGAGATAATTATATGGTTTTTATCTTTCAATTTGTTAATGTGATGTATCACATTGATTTGCAAACATTGAAGAATCCTTGCATCACTGGGATAAAGGCCACTTGTTCATGATATATGATCTTTTTAATAAGTTGTTGGATTCTGTTTGCTAGAATTTTGTTGAGGATTTTTGCATCTATGTTCATCAGTGATATTGGCTTGTAGTTATTACCATAGATCATGTACTTGAAGAGAAGTAAAATTTTCTCAGTCACATCTGACTTTTTGCCATCTCACAGACTGTAGCCTGCCAGGTTCCTCCATTCATGGAATTCTCCAGGCAAGAATACTGGAGTGGGTTGCCATTTCCTTTTCCAGGGGATCTTCCCAACCCAGGAATTGAACCCAGGTCTCCTGCACTGCAGGCAGTCTCTTTAATGTCTGATCCACCATACCCTGAGTCATAAAATGAACATTAATAAATTTTATAGAACTGAAATAATGCAAACTATATTACTGTCATAGAATCAAACCAGAAATCAATGCAAGAAATATAATAGAAAAGTCCAAATATTTGGAAATTAAATAACATATTTCTAAATAAATCAAGGCCCAAACAGGAAATCTCAAAACAAAATTTAAAATATATTGAACTTTATTCTAATGAAAACATGACATATTAAAATACATGAGAAGCAGCTAAAGCAGTCCTTAATGAAAATTTATAGCACCAAAGAATTATATTGCAAAAAAAAATGTATCAAATAATATTCTGAAAATCCACCTCAAAAAAGTTTTTTAAAAAAGCCCAAAAGGAAAGGAGGGGATAATACAGTGAAGAAGTCAATAAAATTTAAAACAATAGAGAAAACTCAATCAAACCTAAAATTGAATTCTTTTTTAAAAATTAGTTAAACTGTAAACCTGACAAAAAAAACATACATTACCAATATTTGGAATAATAGAGGGACTATCACTATAGTTCTTACAGACATTGAAAGGTTAATAGAATATTAAAATATCTCCACACACACAAATTTGACAGTTTAGATAAACTTATCTAATACCTCAAAAATCATACACTATACCAAACTCACCTAAAACAAAATAGACAACCTGTACAGTCCTATAACATTAAAGAAATTGAATTCATAATTTATAAAAAGGAAAATTACAGATAATATCCCTCTAAACAAAGGTGCAAAAAATCCTCATCAAAATATTGGCAAATCCAGAAACATATAATAATAATATAGTATAATACTATACTATGGGGCTTCCCTTGTGGCTCAGCTGGTAAAGAACCCACCTGCAGGGAGAACAAGATGGCAGAGGCATAGCTGGACGTGGTGTACATCTCTCTCCATGGATACACCAGGAATACACCTTCAGACACAGAAGTGCATGCAGAACACCAGCTGAGAGGGGACAGGAGTAACTGACCAGAGGAAAAGAATATATAGAACCACACAAAAGTCGGTAGGATGAACTAGGGGGGAAAATAGGGGTGTTAGTAGGACTAGACCTGCCCTCGGTGGGTGGGGGAACTGAAGCAGGGTTCCGATCACATTAGGGGCAACTGCCTGAGTCAGAGGAAAAACATTTAAGGCTGAGAGTGAAACAATTAGCTGTGGCAGCCTAGATGGAATGAAAATCAGACAGTCCTTGCCACAGCCACACATACCCTGGACAGGGATGCAGGTCCCCTGGAAGGTGCAGTGGCTGGGAGCTGGACTTTAGGGATTGTGGAGCAATCCCAGGGCGAGGGCTGCTATTGACTGTGGAGAGACAGATGGAGAGGAGGTGAGGAAGGAGACTGTGGAGGGAAATGCCTGTGGAGGAAAGCTGGGCAGCCTTGGAAACAAGGTAATACTGCTGAGTCACACTTAACGGATGGAGCCATCACCACGCCCCCTCTCTCCCCACATGCCAGCATCAGCAACTGAACAATAGAGAGGCTGGCCCATCTAATGCCTGACACACTGAACTACAGAGCAGGACCCCTACCCAGGGTGCCCCTTTAAGTGACTGATGTGCAAACTACAGAGTAGGACCCCAGCCAGGGGGGCCCCTCTATGTGCCTGACATGTGAAGCAACAGAGAAGGACTCCAGGCAAGGGAGCCTTTTAAGTGCTTGAACTGGTGGAGCTATGGAGAAAGACTGGCCAAAGAGGCCTTCTGATCGCCAGCTACAGCAGGCTGGAAAAAAGACTCTGATAGGGCCATAACTCCTGTGGCAGAGGCAGTCTGTGTCCCTGCACACTTGGTGCTGCCAGGGTCCCCGCAAGCCAAGCAGCTGCGCCACCTTCATACTCAACTCTCACTGGGGCAGAGCTGCCACAGGCAAAAATCTTGCATCTATGTGCATAGGGTTACACACAAGCACACTGTAGAGTTAGCAAAGTAGAAAACATGCATACTGAGAAAGCAGAGAGGCTAGAGCTCTGAGTGTTCTTACCTTGTCCTGAAGACAAGCCCCCAAGGTGATAGCTTATGGTGAATGGTGTTGGATTCTTGATCTCCAAAGAAGCAGATTTAACTCTGGACCAGGGACTAGGCTTGATCACCCAAGAGCTTTTGTGTAGCAGAGTTTAATTAAAGTGAAAAAGCGACAGAGAAAGCTTATGACATAGACATCAGAAGGGGGATGGAGAATGCCCCCCTGCTAGTCTTTAGCAAGGAAGTTATATACTTTTAAAATTAGTTATTATAATAAATCAAAAG
Source organism: Neotragus moschatus (assembly GCA_006410615.1). NCBI lineage: Eukaryota > Metazoa > Chordata > Mammalia > Artiodactyla > Bovidae > Neotragus > Neotragus moschatus. The sequence continues at coordinate 2,254,694 of SJYA01002505.1, read as the reverse complement.
AATATGTCAAAATTGTAAAGATCTTACTAGACCCACTCCCATAATTTACATTTTAAGATAACAAGATTAGCCAGAAGGTTCTCAGCAAGGAGAAACTGTCCTCAAGTAGGATACATTGTTGTTATATAATCCCTAGTGCAGAGTTTAAACCGAGTTGTTTGTTGTATAATCATCAGTTCCAGGCTTGAAGAAAAAATGTTTTATGTGACTAAAACTAAGGAATGTAGAGGAAAAAAAGAAAATTTGTCCTTTCTTCCTCCTTGAGACTTCCAGACCCCGATTTCCTCTTCAAAAGCCCCAGACCCATCTCTCCTCTAGGACCCCAGACTTCTTAATCAACCTGCCTAGGAACTAACTCTCGCAATAGGGTAGTAGTATCTGACTCTTTGCGACCCTATAGACTGTGGCCTGCCAGGCTTCTCTGTCAGGGAGGGCTGTTCTCCAGGCAAGCATACTGGAGCATATTGGCCAATACTGGTTGCCATACCCTTCTAGAGTACTATATTTCCTGCTTCCCTAACCGCCAACTCCCCTGAGTACATGGTACGGCCAGAACCCCTGCAACCCAAGAAGCTGCATGACCTCCACCCCTGGACCTCACAGAGGCAAACCCAAGTCCTCCAGAGCAGCCTCAGGAGCAAACCCCAGTGGACGACCCACGTGCAGAGGTGGAAATAAAACCACAGTTAAAATCCAGGGGCAGTGTGGCTAAGGAAGAAGACCCAAAACCCTCCCGCCAGCTGTACAAGCTACAGATTAAATCCACACAATCAACTAAGCAGATTATAAAAGGTCACTGAGAGCTCCCACAAAAGAAAACGTACTAGCTTTGATAGCTGTGGACATTGGAGACAAGAACATACAGGAATAGGACCAGATTAGAATCTGAGCTGCCCCCAAAGCAGGTCCAGAGATCAGCACAGCATTAGAGGACATCCTAGGGAGGTGAGGTGGACTGTGACTCCCAGTGAGGGAAAGGACTCTGACAGCAGTGACTCAAGAAAAACACTTATTATTCTTATGTTTTGACTTGTTCTGTAGATTCTTTTGTATTTTTTTCTTTATTTTTTCCTTCCCTGCCCCCCCCACATGTTGTAGTTGTCATTTTTATTAGCACTATGAAATCTAATTAAGCTTATGAGCATTTTTTTTCCCTTACTCACATTTTTAAATTGTTATAAACCTCTGCCTCTACGTTGGGCTTTTGCAATTCTGTGGAGTTCCCCTCCCCGCTTTTTTTCTTTTCTCTATTTTCAATTTTAATTTTTTAAACCTATTATTTTTATTTATTTTATTCTTTTGTTTGCTTTTCCTACTATTCTTTTTCCCTCGCAGATAATCTTTAATGTATATAAATATTCTTTATCTACCTCTATTTAACTCTGAATATCTATTCTTTCCTTTCCTCTCAACATATTTGTTAGTTTTGTTTTCATTGCTTTATTCCCCACTTGATACCTTGCTTTAGTTTTGTTTTCCAATTTGTGCTTTAGTTTTATTCTTAACTAGTAAATATACAATCCTACCTCAAGAAACAAGAAAAACATTGAATAGACAACCTAACTTTACACCTAAAACAACTGGCAAAAGAAGAACAAAAAAAACCCTAAAATTAGTATAAGGAAAGAAATCATAAAGATCTGAGCAGAAATAAATGAAAAAGAAATGAAAGAAACAATAGAAAAGATTAATAAAACTAAAAGCTGTTTCTTTGAGAAGATAAACAAAATTGACAAACCTTTGGCTAGACTCATCAAGAAAAAAAGAGAGAAAAATCAAATCAACAAAATTAAAAATGAAAAAGGAGAGGTTACAACAGAAAATGCAGACATACAAAGGATTATAAGAGACTATTATGAACAAATACATGGCAATAAAATGGATAACCTGGAAGAAAGGGAAAGATTCTTAGAAAAGTTCAATCTTCCAAGACTGAACCAGGAAGAAATGGAAATTATGAACAACCCAATTACAGGCACTAAAATTGAAGCTGTGATCAAAAATCTCCCAAAAACAAAAGCCCAGGACCAGACTGCTTCACAGGAGAATTCTATCAAACATTTAGAGAAGAGCTAATTCCTATCCTTCTAAAACTCTTCCAAAAAACTGCAGAGGAAGGAACACTTCCAAACTCATTCTACAAGGCCACCATCGCCCTGATACCAAAACCAGACAAAGACAACACAAAAAAGAAAACTACAGGCCAACATCACTGATGAACATAGATGCAAAAATCCTCAACACATTTTAGCAAACAGATTTCAGCAACACATCAAAAAGCTCATACACCATGATCAAGTTGGGTTTATTCCAGGAATGCAAGGATTCTTCAATATACGCAAATCAATCAATGTGATACATCATATTAACAAATTGAAAGATAAAAACCATATGATAATCTCAATAGATGCAGAAAAAGCCTTCACAAAATTCAACACCAGTTTATGATTAAAACTCTTCAAAAAGTGTGCATAAAAGGAATCTTCCTCAACATAGTAAAGGCATTATATGATAGGCCTACAGCAAACATTATTCTCAATGGTGAAAAACTGAAAACATTCCCCCTAAGATCAGGAACAAGACAAGGGTGTCCACTTTCACCACTATTATTCAACATAGTTCTGGAAGTCCTAGCTACAGCAGTCAGAGAAGAAAAACAAATAAAAGGAATCCAGATCAGAAAAGAAGTAAATTTCTCACTGTTTGCAGATGACATGATACTGTACATAAAAAACCCTAAAGATAGTATCAAAAATTACTAGAGCTAATCAATGAATTTAGCAAAGTTGCAGGATACAAAATCAATACACAGAATTCTCTTGCATTTATATATACTAGCAATGAAAAATCAGAAAGAGAAATTAAGGAGTCAATCCCATTCACTACTGCAACAAAAAGAATTAATTATCTACGAATAAACTTACCTAAGACAAAATTATAAAACACTAATAAAAGAAATCAAAGATGACATAAACATATGGAGAGATACTCCATGTTCCTGGGTAGGAAGAATCAATATTGTGAAAATGACTATATTACCAAATGCAATCTACAGATTCAATGTGATCCCTATCAAATTNCAATACACAGAATTCTCTTGCATTTATATATACTAGCAATGAAAAATCAGAAAGAGAAATTAAGGAGTCAATCCCATTCACTACTGCAACAAAAAGAATTAATTATCTACGAATAAACTTACCTAAGACAAAATTATAAAACACTAATAAAAGAAATCAAAGATGACATAAACATATGGAGAGATACTCCATGTTCCTGGGTAGGAAGAATCAATATTGTGAAAATGACTATATTACCAAATGCAATCTACAGATTCAATGTGATCCCTATCAAATTTCCAATAGCATTTTTCACAGAACTAGGGGGAAAAAAATTCACAATTCATATGGAAACACAAAAGATCTCAAATAGCCAAAGCAGTCTTGAGAAAGAAGAATGGAGCTGGAGGAATCAAATTCCTGACTTCAGATTATACTACAAAGCTAAAGTCATCAAAACAGTATGGTAATGGCACAAAAACAGAAATATAGACCAATGGAACAAGATAAAAAGCCCAGAAATAAACCCATGCACCAATGGGTACTTTATTTTTGACAAAGGAGGCACGAATATACAATGGGGCAAAGACAGCCTCTTCAATAAATGGTGCTGGGAAGAGTTGACAGCTACATGTAAAAAGAATGAAATTATCACACTTTTTAACACCATACACAAAGATAAACTCAAAATGGTTTAAGGACCTAAATATAAGACCAGAAACTAGAAAACTCTTAGAGGAAAACATAAGCAGAATTCTCAGTGAGATAAATCAAAGCAAGACCCTCTATGACTCACCTCCTAGAGTAATGGAAATAAAAACAAAAGTAAACAAGTGGGACCTGATTAAACTTACAAGCTTTTGCACAGCAAAGGAAACTATAAGCAAAGTGAAAGGACAACCCTCAGAATGGGAGAAAATAATAGCAAGGGAAACAACTGACAAAAGATTAATTTCCAAAATATACAAGCAGCTCATACAACTAATGCCAGAAAAACAACCCAACCTCAAAGTGGGAAAAAGACCTAACAGACATTTATCTAAAGAAGACATATAGATGGATAACAAACACATGAAAAGATGTTCAACATCGCTCATTATTCAGTTCAGTTCAGTTGCTCAGTTGTGTCCGACTCTTTGTGACCCCATGAGTCACAGCACGCCAGGCCTCCCTGTCCATCACCAACCCCTGGAGTTCACTCAGACTCATGCCCATCGAGTCAGTGATGCCATCCAGCCATCTCATCCTCTGTTGTCCCCTTCTCCTCCTGCCCCCAATCCCTCCCAGCATCAGAGTCTTTTCCAATGAGTCAACTCTTCACATGAGGTGGCCAAAGTACTGGACTTTCAGCTTTAGCATCATTCCTTCCAAAGAACACCCAGGGCTGCTCTCCTTTAGAATGGACTGGTTGGATCTCCTTGCAGTCCAAGGGACTCTCAAGAGTCTTCTCCAACACCACAGTTCAAAAGCATCAATTCTTCGGCGCTCAGCCTTCTTCACAGTCCAACTCTCACATCCATACATGACCGCTGGAAAAGCCATAGCCTTGACTAGACGGACCTTTGTTGGCAAAGTAATGTCTCTGCTTTTCAATATGCTATCTAGGTTGGTCATAACTTTTCTTCCAAGGAGTAAGCATCTTTTAATTTCATGGCTGCAATCACCATCTGCAGTGATTTTGGAGCCCCCCAAAAATAAAGTCTGACACTATTTCCACTGTTGCCCCATCTATTTCCCATGAAGTGATGGGACTAGATGCCATGATCTTTGTTTTCTGAATGTTGAGCTCTAGGCCAAAAAGCTCTAAGCTTTTTCACTCTCCTCTTTCACTTTCCTCAAGAGGCTTTTTAGTTCCTCTTCACTTTTTGCCATAAGGGTGGTGTCATCTGCATATCTGAGGTTATTGATATTTCTCCCAGCAATCTTGATTCCAGCTTGAGCTTCTTCCAGCCCAGCGTTTCTCATGATGTATTCTGCATATAAATTAAATAAGCAGGGTGACAATATACAACCTTGACTCACTCCTTTTCCTATTTGGAACCAGTCTGTTGTTCCATGTCCAGTTCTAACTGCTGCTTCCTGACCTGCATATAGGTTTCTCAAGAGGCAGGTCAGGTGGTCTGGTATTCCCATCTCTTTCAGAATTTTCCACAGTTTATTGTGATCCACACAGTCAAAAGCTTTGGCATAGCTCACTATTAGAGAAATGCAAATCAAAACCACAACAAGATATCACCTCACACCAGTCAGAAAGGCTATCATCAAAAAGTCTACAAACAATAAATGCTGGAGATGTTGTGGAGAAAAGAGAACACTCTTGCAGTGTTGGTGGGAATGTAAAGTGATACAGCCACTATGGAAGACAGTATGGAGATTCCTTAAAATCTAGGAATAAAACCACCATATGACCTAGCAATCCCACTCCTAGGCATATACCCTAAGCAACCCAAAATTGGAAAAGACACATGTATTCCACTGTTCATTGTGGCACTGAGAGAGTCATTTCCTAGGCGGGTTGATAAGAAGTCTAGGGGTCCCCAAGGAGAGAGGGGTCTGGAATTCTCAAGGAGGAAGAAAGGACAAACTTTTTTTCCTTCTCTACATTCTTTAGGATTATATAATAACAATGTATTCTGCCTGAGGACAGTCTCTGGATTAAACCTTCTGGCTAATTCTGTTATCTTAAAATGTAAATTATGGGAGTAGGTCTGGTGAGGTCTTTACAACCTCCAGATATTCTTTGGATTCATTGGAGAGTATATAACTTCACTGCTAACACTAACAAATGGGTACTGTTTCTGCCCCCTTCTGATGCCTATGTCAGAAGCTTTCTCTATCTCCTTTATGCTTTAATAAAACCTTATTACACAAAAGCTCTGAGCGATCAAGCCTCGTCTCTGGCCCCGGATTGACTTCTCCTCCAGGAGCCAAGAATCCCGGTGTCGTGATTCACCAACAATCTTTCATCTTGGGGGCTCGTTCGGGATCCTTCAGGACAAGATAAGGATGCTTGGAGCTTTAGTTCTTTGTTCTCTTAGCAAACACGTTTTCTACTGTGCTTTACTGACTCTACAGTGTGCTCGTGTGAATGAATGACATGCCCTGCGTGAAGCAAGTAAGGAGCCCTGCTCTGCGGTTCCATGGTGATCTCACACGACTTATGGCAGAAACCTGTCGGGGGTTTATCCTAACCTGCCAATGCCAAGAGGCACCCAACGTCTCCTTTGGGAACCGACCAGAAATGGGCAAAGCGTGTGGACCGAACTCTCCTTTCTCCGTCAAACTTTTCGGTCTCTTTGACCATTTCATAACTCCTTGGGAATTAGAAGTACTAACCTAATCTATCGGATCTTAGACTTTCAAGGGACTTGTGATCTATACTGTTACTGTGTACAGTGGCTTAGGTCCGAAACAGACTGGTAGTCAAGAAAGCGCCTAGCCTCGCTAGGAATCGGAAGTTCAGAAACTGGATGGAGCTCTAGCTCCAAGAACATCTCGGAGGTTAAAGGTCACTCAGATTGGGACTGCAATGGGTGTGTTCCTTTGGCAATGCTGGCTCTTAGTGGACCAGAGGAAGCTCTTATACTGGTGTGGTGATGCTTGAAAAGAACATCTCAGCTTTATGTTCGTATCGGTCTTACTGTGGTCAGGAATATACTCAGGGTCGTGCACAGGCACTCAGGTGACGAATGTTTCCCCCAGCAGTCTTAGCTTGGGAGGTGTTCCGGGAGGTTACTCTGATTGTGCCCCGGGTGGCGTCAGAGGCAAGCAAGGTTAAAGCTGAAGAGCTGGACATCAGGTAGGGATGCTATCAGGTCTACCCCTGGTACATCCCCACCCCATCTTGGTGGTAGAACCGGGAGGGTTGAGACGGCGCCTCCGTCGGTAAGGGACAGACTAAGTCAGACCAGGAAGGAAAAGCTTTTGGTGTAAAGTCTGTCTACACCCCCATCTAGAGCAGAGAGGGACGCCTTGGGTAGAAAAATGGCCCTAGTCGCTTTTTTTCTCTCTTACAGATGGGAGCTAACAGTTCCAGCCTCACTCCTTTGAACTGTATCTTGAAAAACTGGGATAGATTTGATCCCCAGGGCTTAAAGAAGACACACCTGGTCTTCCTATGTGATACGGCATGGCCACGGTATCCATTGGAGGATGGCAAACGGTGGCCAGTTGGAGGGTCTGTATAATTATATTATATTTTATTTTATATTTATATTTTATTATAAAGTATAATACTGTTTTACAATTAGACCGGTTCTGTAAGGAACAAGGGAAGTGGGTAGAAGTAGCATATGTGTTGCCCTTTTTCTCTCTGCGAAATATGCCAGACTTATGTCCTAAGGGTATAGATTTGGGCGTGAAACCTTCAGCTCCCTCCTGTCCTCCTACTTTGCCCCCATACCCGGGGCCCCAAGCTGAGCAAACTGAAAACCAGAGAACCCCCCCTTAGAAGGGTTGCCTTTGTCTCAGTGGAAATACAAACTGAGATTCAGACTGCCCACGTGGAGGTCCAAACAACAACTGTCTCAGTACAACCTCGGACTACTCTGGTTTCAGTAGAAACTCAGACCATCGAAGTAAGAGATGAGATGGAGGACAGGAGACAAAGAGACAAAGAAAAACAGGTTTCTCCTGTCTATCCCTGGGATCATATGTGCAGAGCAGCCAGAGAGACTGAGGAACAGCCACACAAGCTGTTGCCTCATGAAACACCCACCGGGAGAAATAATCAGTCTACGAGAGTTAATAAGCCTTTTTCTTATCAAGAAATACAAAGAATCAAGGAGGATCTGGGAGACTATTTAGAGGACCCAGAAAAATATATTAGAGCTTTTAAAGGTGTTACTCTGCTTTATGACCTTACTTGGAAGGATGTGATGTATATCTTGGGACAAATGCTGACTCCTGACTCAAAGACTCAAGTTTTGGGAAAAGCAGTTGCTTATGGAGATGAATGGCTTGGTAATGCATCAGTAGGGAAGAGGGAGGATGAGATAGCAGCCCTCCCCAATGGGAATCAGGCGGTTCCAACTATAGAACCGGACTGGGGCTACAACACAGCTAAAGGAAGATGGGATCAGAGTCATTTTGTCAGATGTATTCTTGAAGGACTCAAGCAGGCGTGTTCTAAGCCTTTAAACTATAGCAAATTGGCAGACATAGAACACGAGGAGAAGGAAGCTCATGGTAAATTCCTAGATAGACTAAGAGAAGCCCTTCGCAGATTCACTGAGATTGATCCCGAAAGTGAAGANATTTGTAGACTTAGAAGGAGAAGGAAACTCCTGGTAAATTCCTAGACAGACTAAGAGAAGCCCTTCGCAGATTCACTGAGATTGATCCCGAAAGCGAAGAAGGAAAAATGATCTTAAAAGACAGGTTTCTCACTCAGTTGGCTCCTGATATCTGCTGTAAGCTACACAATTGGGCATATGGACCAGATCAGTCTTTAGATATGGACCAGATCAGTCTTTAGATATGGACCAAATCAGTCTTTGTAATTCTGACTCTCTCAAGATTAATCATGTTAAACCTTAGGCTAAGTAAATTCCTTGCTTGATTGTAACCCACTACATCCTTACCCTATAGGAATGCAACTTTATTTGGTGGGTGGCGCCTGGTTTCAGAAAAATCACCCCTGGAAAAAATAAGTTTTCTGGTTGACTGACTGTTATCAAAAAGGGCCATAAAATGTCAGCAGGCCTCATGGCCAGAAGATGATGTAAAACCCATAAGACCTTTGTATACTTTTATATGAAGCACCTGATTTTGACAAAGGTCAGGTCTGCTGACCCCCGCATGACTGTATTCATCCCTATGTATAACAAAAAGTATATAAGCAAACCTGAAAAATAAAGAAAACGGATCAGTTTCTGGGAAAAAAAAAAAAAAAAAGAGTGATACTTGCCCTGCTTCCAAAAGAAGGTGAGTGGGTATGAAACAGTCCTTTGTTAGCTTTTGTTAATAGCTCCTACTTCCCACCCTCCTTCTACCTCTAAAAACCTTTCTTTTTCTTTTTTTTTTTTTTTACAAGCTTTCAGTTTCTATTTACAACATCAGATGCTGCCTGATTCATGAATCACTGAATAATAAAGCCAATTAAATCTTCAGATTTACTCAGTGGAATTTTGTTTTTATCAGCTTTCTTCTTCATCTTAGCAGCTGGCGGTTCTGTGTCTCCCTTCTCCATAGACCAGCCAAAGCACCCACCACACCACCCCCANCTCTTTTTTTTTTTTTACAAGCTTTCAGTTTCTATTTACAACATCAGATGCTGCCTGATTCATGAGACACTAAATAATAAAGCCAATTAAATCTTCAGATTTACTCAGTGGAATTTTGTTTCTATCAGCTCTCATCTTCATCTCAGCAGCTGGTGGTTCTGTGTCTCCCTTCTCCATAGACCAGCCAAAGCACCCACCAGCACCACACCCACTCGCCAATATATTCTAGGGAAGTCTTCTCTCCAGCGTCCAAAGCTGGAACCATCTGCTCCTGCAGAGGACATGCATTTGTGATGCCAAAGGCTCAGCTTCTCTGTGCCCTGGTGTCAGATCAAATCTCAGAGACAGAGTTTTGAGTGAAGTAGAAAACAGTGGCTTTATTTTTGTGCCAGGCAAAGGCGGCCACAGTGGGCTAAATGCCCTCAAAACCTTGTGTCCCAACTTGGGGAAAAAAGTGAGGTATAAAAAACCTTATTTTTTTATTACTATAAAAAAAGTTTTATAGTAATAGTTCAAAGAGGGTGTGTTCAGTCCATGGACATTCTTCTGATGGGTTGGTGGTGAGGTGAGTAGACTTCAGGTCCAGCAGGTCTGGGGTCTACATGTTTGTGGTCAGCATACCATCATTAATTGTTAACTTCTCCCACCTGGAAGGGGTTTCAGTATCTGCCAAACAGCTCAAAGATATTATGGTATGTATCTGTTGATGGGGAAACAGGACCCGGTCCCAAGGCTGCTCTTGACTGTTTCTCGTTGGTCTCCAGCCCTCTCCCTTCCCTAATTAACAACAGCTTGAATCTGTCCCTTGTGTGGGAAATAAAGCCCACCAGCCCCAACCCAAGGAATAGACTTGGAGACACAAGATGCAGCGAGAAGTAAGGCTAACAGTCTTGCAAGATCGAGTGTCTGGTGGGAAGGCTGTAGACCCAGAGTCAATGAGGTTTTTATCCTCTCAGCATGCAAATCCCTCCCCCGGTTCCTCATTGGCTAAGTGCTACAGGGTTAACAATCTTCCCGAGAAAGCCACTTGGATTAATTACTCTCCTTTTGTCTGGATTTACCTATGCAAGTATCCTAAGGGCTCTTACATCAGCAGACTGTCACTCTAGGCTAGTAGTCCTTGAAAATGGACCATTTTGAGTTTTTATTTCTTACAGTTGGAACTCAGGGAAGGTCATGGAGGCCAAATCAAGGCTGTTTCCTATAATCAAAGAAATGGGAGACATAGGAAGGCCTTGTGCCCGGGAGCCCCATCATCAGGCCCTACATGTATCACCTACTTGAGTAGAATAGCATTTAAAGATGGATTTCAGGGCATAGAGGTAGCTAGGAGATTTTAGATGTGAAACAGTGGGCTGAAGACAGAGCCTTGTTTGCCGAAAGCTCCTTCCCCCTACTGCTTTCAAGTCAGTCTGGAAGCTTTGATGAGCAGAACAGAGGAACTCTCACCTGGACCTCAGTTTGCCCTGTTTAATCGTCAACCTCCCCCACCTACACTCAGACCCTGGGTAAAGAGGTTTCCATTGCCACTGATTAGCGCTTCCTCAAAAGATAAAAATAACCTATTGAGAAAGGAAAACAGTCCAAAGTCCAGTCGGTTGGTTTAGTCAACTAACTCATGCCTGACTCTGCGGCCCGCAGGATTGTAGCCCTCCAGGCTCCTCTGCCCATGGAATTTTCCAGGCAAGAACACTGGGCTTGGGTACCATTTCCTTCTCCAGGGGATCTTCTCAACCCAGACACTAAACCTGCATCTCTTGTTTCTCCTGCAGTGGCAGGTGGATTGTTTACCACTAGCACCAGCGGGAAAGCCCACCCTCCACTGCAGCTTAAGGGAAAACATATAAATCTTTGCAAACACCTCCTCTGTCCACAGTAACCCCTAAACATTGTAAGTCTCACAAAATGGTTAGATTCAGCAATACATTTTCTTCTTCTCTGAGAATCCTGCAAATCATCCTTCATCAGAGTGGAGGAATGTGTCCTGTGAAAGCGAAATAGATGCTCAGTGTTCATTTCCAATGTTGATGATTCAATTTCCTAGTTCCCACCCTTGCTCATTCATTTCTACAGCCAACATGTCTTTAAGGTTTGCAGCCAGCCAGTGCTTCCAAACTCATTAGCCTCTGCTACGCAGATAATAGCACAAGCTGGAATCAAGATTGCTGGGAGAAATATCAATAACCTCAGATATGCAGATGACACCATCCTGACGGCAGAAAGCGAAAAGGAACTAAAAGGCCTCTTGGTGAAAGTGAAAGAGGAGAGTGAAAAAGTTGGCTTAAGGCTCAACATTCGGAAAACGAAGATCATGGCATCTGGTCCCATCACTTCATGAGAAATAGATGGGAAAACAGTGGAAACGGTGTCAGACTTTATTTTGGAGGGCTCCAAAATCACTGCAGATGGTGATTGCAGCCATGAAATTAAAAGACACTTACTCCTTGGAGGGAAAGTTATGACCAACCTAGACAGCATATTGAAAAGCAGAGACATTACTTTGCCAACAAAGGTCCGTCTAGTCAAGGCTATGGTTTTTCAAGTGGTGATGTATGGATGTGAGAGTTGGACTGTGAAGAAAGCTGAGTGCCGAAGAATTGATGCTTTTGAACTGTGGTGTTGGAGAAGAGTCTTGAGAGTCCCTTGGACTGCAAGGAGATCTAACCACTCCATTCTGAAGGAGATCAGCCCTGGGTTTTCTTTGGAAGGAATGATGCTAAAGCTGAAACACCAGTACTTTGGCCACCTAATGCAAAGAGTTGACTCATTGGAAAAGACTGTGATGCTGGGAGAGATTGGTGGCGACAGAGGATGAGATGGCTGGATGGCATCACCAACTAGATGGATGTGAGTCTGAGTGATCTCCGGGAGTTGGTAAAGGATAGGGAGGCCTGGTGTGCTGCAATTCATGGGGTCGCAAAGAGTCGGACACGATTGAGCAACTGAGCTGAACTGAACTGAATGCAGATAATCCTGGCATGTGCACACAGAGCCCCACTTCACCCCCAACTCCACAGCTGAGCAGTCCAGCTCTGCCTGGGGCAGGGACGCAGCCTCTCTTCCGCCTGTTTGTTCCTCATGGTCAGTTGCTTTTCCACCTGCCTGAGTGGTGACGACTGCCTCCTCGGCCTGAGAGTCCCCTACTACCTGGCAAGCGAGAAATGAGGCAGACACACCCACCCAGATAAGCATCCAGTTCCCTGTGAGATGCTCTAAATCTTACAGGGGGAAACCATGGAAAAATTCAAAAGATAAATTGATAACTGGAGTCTTTTTCATCTTTGTTACAGGTGGAAACTTTGGAAGCCTGCATTCTGGCTCGACCTGGGGGCACCTTCTCATGGCAGGTGTCACCTGAGCTGGCTGCATCTCCACTGAAACTGAGCAAGACCCTGCAGGGCCCTCCCGGGCACAAAAGCCCCTCTGTGTCCCCCATTTCTTTCTTTCTTTTTTTTCTAAACAACCACTTGATTTTATTTCCATCATAAAAAAATGACCACTTTGGGGGAAACTATAAATTAAGTTCTTGTTCGTTTTAATTTTCTTAACAACCACTTGATTTTATTTATATCACAAAAAGTGATCCCCCATTTCTTGTTTGTAAAAACAGATTTTAGTCTCCTAGGACTTCCTTTAGTTCCAAAAGCAGACTCAAGCAGTTCCTAATGAGGGCTGTGAAGGAATGCAGAAACAAAGGAGAAGCAGTCACAAAACAGTAGTTCAGGGACTTCCCTGGTGGCCCAGTGGTTAGGGCTCTATGTTTCCACTGCAGGAGGCCCAGGTTCAATTCATGGCTCCCCAGGGATGTCATGTTAAAGCCTAGACTCCTAGCTTGGCACCTACAGAATCCTCTCTCCAGGTTCCTTCTACTCCTCGGGTTCCATTTCACAATGAAAAGCTGAACAACTTCTGATATCCCAAGCACACTCTGTATTTCCAGACGTCTAAACCTTTGTTCAAAGTAAAACAGTCTCCTCTTATTGTTGTTGTTTAGTCGATAAGCTATGTCTGACTCTTTGTGATCCCACAGACTGTAGCCCACCAGGCTTCTTTGTCCATGGAATCTCCAGGCAAGAATACTGGAGTGGGTTGCCATTTCCTTCTCCAAGGGATCTTCCTGACCCAGGGGGTGAATTCACATCTCCTGCACTGGCAGGTGGATTCTGGGAAGCCCTCTCACTTACATGCAACAGGCCTATTACTCACCCTTCAAGTCAGCTCCAAGGCCACCTCCTCCATGAAGCCTGCTAGACAGACTGAGGGACTCCTTCCTTGGGTCAGCCACCCGCCGAAGCCAAGCATTCTACCTCTTTCCTGTGCCCCAGCACTTTGCACCATCTTTTGAACACAGAGGTGCAGAATAAATGGCTGGCCAATGAATTCCCCAGTTTCTGATGAGAGGGAGGTTCTGGAGTCAAGCTGTGGCCCAAGTCCTAGACTTGCCACTGACCAGCTGTGTTATCTTGGGTAGATATCATAACTTCTCTGTACTTCAGCTGAAACATCACAACAGTTCCTACCCCAGGGGTGCTGCTGTGAGGACCAGATTAAGGTAAGAAGATGTGTAAAAAGCACTTCCTTGGCTCAGAGGATGTTGGTTCCCCTTGGCCCCCATCTGTTTTGCTTACCTTAACCTCCTGCTTACCTCTCTTTTTTTTCTAAAAAAAACTTTTTTATTTAAGACTTTTTTTTAATGCGGACCATTTTTAGTCTTTTTTAAAATTTTAATTTATTTTTAATTGGAGGATAGTTGCTTTACAATATTGTGTTGGTTTCTGCCATACATCAACATGAATCAGCCATAGGTATACATATGTCTGCCTGGAAAATCCCATGGACAGAGGAGCCTGGCAGGCCACAGTCCATAGGGTTTCAAAGAGCTGGACACAGCTGAGAACACTCACATACATATGTTCCCTCCCTCTGGAACCTCCCTCCCACCTCCCCAGGTTGTCAGAGAGCACTAGCCTTGAACTCCCTGCATCATACAGCAAATTCCCACTGGCTCGCTGTATACAGGTTAAGGTATATGTTTCTACGAATTGCTACTCTCAATTCATCCCACCCTCTCCTTTCCCCACTGCGTCCACAAGTCCTTTCCCTACATCTGCATCTGCATTGCTGCCCTGAAAATAGGTTCATCGGTTTCATCTTTCTAGATTTCATATATATGCATTAGTACACAAGAATTTTTCTCTTTCTGACTTACTTCACTCTGTATAATAGGCTCTAGGTTCATCCACCTCTTTAGAACTGACTCAAATGTGTTCCTTTTTATGGCTGAGTAATATCCCTTTGTATATATGATTCTATATATAGAAAACCCTAAAGATGCCACCAGAAGATTTATAGAGCTAACCAATGAATATAGTGAAGTCTTTACAATATTGTCTCTGTTTTATGTCTTGGTTTTTTGGCNGACTCAAATGTGTTCCTTTTTATGGCTGAGTAATATCCCTTTGTATATATGATTCTATATATAGAAAACCCTAAAGATGCCACCAGAAGATTTATAGAGCTAACCAATGAATATAGTGAAGTCTTTACAATATTGTCTCTGTTTTATGTCTTGGTTTTTTGGCTGCAAGGCACATGGAATCTTAGCTCCCTGACCAAGGGTTGATCCCACACCCCTTACACTGGAAGGTGTAGTCCTAACCACTGAACCACCAGGGAAGTCTCACATTTCTCTTTATAACTGGCAAGGAGAGGCTCCTAAAAATAATATTCAGATGAATATTATTTAGGCTCCCTCCCCTCAAGGCTTTCATAAGTCAAAGACCCTTCCAGCAGAGGAGACAATGACGGGTCTGAGTATGTTACCAGGCCATCACTGTTGGGGGTAGGATGACCTTCTTCTGTACATCACGGGCTTTGATGCTCTTATCTCTACTCCTTCATCTGTTTAGAAATATCTGCCTCCAAGGTCCAGGCAAAATTTCTTTCCCTGGAAGGAGCTCCCAGATGGGGACCAAACACCCTACCCCTTCCCTTCCTGCTCTCCTACGCCACCCATCAGAGAGCCCCCCACCTCTGCCCCACTCATCTGGAATGGACCCAAGCAGACAGAAGGCCCAGATACCTTGGTACAGTTTTATTCACAGACTCTAGACACCCAGGCTGGGCCTGGCACAGTGTTCTTGCCAATGGCAAAAAAAAAAAAAAAAAACACAAAAACTGATAGTGCATGTCCGTTAATACTAACCATTTTAATTTAAATTAATAACATTTCTGGAAGACAAATGCAGTTGATAGAAAATATAAAAAACTTTTAATATACAAATTTTACATCACATTCAAAAAGGCAAGTGTGTGCCTCGTGGCCACAGAAGATGCTGGGTTTGCACACACAGATGAAATCCCGGCTGACACTGCAGCATCGCACAAGCTTCCTAACTGGCTTCACATTTATATCTCCACCCAGCCCCCAAAGCAACACAGACAACCCCCACCACCCCCACCCAGGGGCGCACAGGGCACGCCACACCCCTCAGTGATCACAGGAAGAAAGGCTGTGAGAAGGCAGAGGGATTCCAGGCCCTGTACACGTCTTTGATTTGGTGGTTGGTATGGAGACATCATCTTGGCTACACACCACTCACAACTGGTGGGGAACACAGGATTCAAGACCTCGGGTTGGATGGGGACCAAGGGTTGTGGCTCTGCTGTTTAAAGGCATCAGGAACAGATCCCAGGGGTTTGGAGGTGAGGCTGGGGAGTGGAGGGTCGAGGGGGAGTGGGGGCCGTAGGCTGAAGGTTGAAACTTGGGCTCCATTCTCAGACCCCAGGGTACCTCTGCAGCCCCTGAGATCTTGTCCAAAAGGCCTCCCATCCTCTTCACAGTTGGCTGTGAGGGCTGAATTCACAGTATCTGCTGTCCTTCATGTGTTTCCAAGGCAGACGAGGGGAGCACATGGAAGGGCAGGCATGTCTTCCTAACCTCAAGTCACAGTCACTTAAATAGAGACAGGGTGATGGGGACCACCTGGGGAGCTTCCTCAGTTGCTTCTCTTCAATGACATGCAGGGCAGAGGCTCAGACTGAGCAAGAAGGCATCCCAGGGCCCAGGAGAGGAACGGGATGGCCCCCAGTCCCACCCTCTGGGTTCCTGGCAAATCGTCAGTTTCCTGAACGCGGACACTGTGACTGCTCCGCTCCTGGGCCCCCAGCACTTGCACACGGTAGGCACTCAAAGAAAGCTTCCTGAACTGACCCAAGAGTGTGACACCTTCAAGGGAAAAAAAACCCAGACTGACTGTCCGTGGGCCTGAGCTGAGTGCCATTTACACCGCTGCCGTCCCACCCACCCCTCAGGCCACCTGCTAGTCCAAGGGTTCAGAGGGGAATCCTGAGAGGCGAGAGCCGATGTAGGGGGAGGAGCCTGATGACCAGAGGAGGCGGAGTCACATACCACGTGGAGTGCGCGGAGATCAGGGGAGAGGCTGATCTGGAGGTCAAAGTGATGATGGGGAGAAGCCAAGCGTCCCACAGAGGACAAAAGACCCCCAGAGCCAAGTCTAGCTGGTTCACAGCCTCTCCATCTTCCTCCCCACACACGCAGCAGGCAGGGTTGAGGTGCTGTTGGCTGGGAGGCCCGGGTACCCAGCACACATGTTCGGCTGTGCCCTCCCAGCAGGGCCACCAAGGGATGCTCAGCCCAGAGCCAGGAAGGTCGCCCCACAGTCTCCAGGCCAAGCGGCTCATTTCTCGTGACAGTTTGGCCGGACTCCAGGTTTGGAGCCTGTTTAGACAGGTGTACATAAACCTCGTGGGAGGGCCACGTGCCTTCTCCTCTAGGCTCCAAATGTGGACATGGGTTGTAGGTCTGAAGACAATCTCCACTTTCATCACCCTGGGTCATTTTTGGCTTTGGAGCCTGATATGCCCTAACCTTCACTGAAGGGCTTCTCTGCCATTTGGAACTTTCCTCTTTAGGAATCAGCTTCAAATGAGGACAGGCAGGACCCTCTCACATCCTGGACTTTCCCAAACCTGGTTCCAATAGACACAAGCCTTGGTGCTTAGGAGGACTCTGGAGGGGCTTGCTAGCTGGGTCTAAATGAAAGGCGGGGCACACACCTCCCACCTTATCTAAGAGCTCTGAACATGGCCAGTGGAGGAGTCACAGGCAGGCTAAGGTGTTTCAACAGGACTCAGGTGGGCAGTTACAGAACTTTGGCAAGATCGATGATGGGCTTCTAAAGGGCCAGGGCACCCTGTGACTGGGAGAGTGGGCTCAGAGACCCTGCCTGCCTCTTCTCACACCTTCTACCTTCCCTATTTTCATGGATCAAGCTTTCATGGTATACACAGCTGCTGGGCTGGCCTTAGCGCTGGGGTCAAATGTTAGTTAAGGACTGGGATGTATCTAAACAGTTGAAGCCTTTCATTCCATCTCCCAGCTGACCCGCTGGGGACTTCATGAAAGAAACGGCTCCATAGGCAGTGGAGACCCTGGCTGGGAACCACTGGATCAGTCCAGACGTTATCTGGATTTGATCTGTCTCTGCTTTTCCAGAAGATATGGACTGGATTACAGGGGTCAAGGGTGAACTCAAGCTCTCTGCAAACTCCTGACCCTGTTAATCTAGCTCAGCTCCTGGTCAGGGTCTCACCTGCCCTGAGAAGGAAGAGACCTCTTTGATAGGATGAGAGGTGATGGGATTTAGGGCCAAAGTAGAAGCCTGGTCAAACCCTGTAGTTGTCACCCCCAAGCCCCGCCCATCCTGCCAGGAGACCAGCCACAATCATGATGCTTTTCTTCCTCTGGCCCAGTGTGGGCGCCTCCAGAGGGGAGGGCCCCTTCTGCCATCCTGGCCCACGGTGCCAGCAACCTCTGCACAGACCGTTTTTTTTTTATTATTACCTATTGTACAACCTTGAGTCCAACTCCACACGAACACACATGTAAACATTTGCCGCCTGTCAGGACAGGTCTGGTTGTTGGTGATGTCATTTTAAGAAACAGCAGGCGCAGGAGCAGGCGCAGCTCCATCTCCGGGACCCAAGTGTTTTTGCAGATGAACGGTCTAAACCAAGGCCTCGTGCTCCTGGTTTGCGCCACTTAGGAGGGTGGCTGGCATTTTGAAGAGCATTGTCTTTTTTTTTGTTTTTTTTTGTCATGGTGGTGGTTCGGATGTTTTAGAAACACATTTAAGAAAGAAATACGTCGTCAGAAAAACTGCACAGCTGGCTACATCTTTGGATTACTGGACTCCAGAATGCCCAAGCCAAACCTTTCAAACCGGGGTACAACTTTGCTGCTGTTAATGCTAAAAAGAGGAACAAAAACAAGAGTTACCGCCCTGCAGGTTTTGATCAGAATTTGGGCAACATTAGCTAATGAGCAGGCCAGTTCCAGAAGCTCTGTAGAGGACCCGGCCACACCAAGAAGTGGGAGTGATGATAAGGCCAGTGGCCTTGGCAGAGCTGCTCCTGGTCACACCTGCCCGGGGGTGGGGGTGGGGGGATAGAGATGCTAAGCCTCAGCTCCCTCCTGGAGGGAGGTGGCCTGTTTGTCTGGAAAGTCCCAGCGCCCCTCGTGCCCAGTAACTGATGCGGGCTCATTCTCATTGGCAGCTCAATTCTCAAAGCTCTTGCTCCGAGTGGAACTGGGAGGGAAGAGAAACTCAGCCCCAGCCTTGACAGTGATATCTGCATGCTCCTTCTAGAAATGGTCCTCATACGAGGGGGTGCATCAGGGCCATCTGGGAAGCGGGTTGAAATACAGGTTCTCAGCTTCTGCCTCCAGACACCCAGATTCAGGTCTTGGTGGGTCAGGAACCTGCATTTGGTAAGCCATGGAGGACCCGTGCATGACCTGTCAGCCACACTCTTGCCAAATGCTGGCTTCGGGTCTGGTACTTTCTGTTTACACAGGGCAGGTGGAAGGGGAGTGATGCTGTGGGGGCGGGGGGGGGGGGGGGNTTCAGGTCTTGGTGGGTCAGGAACCTGCATTTGGTAAGCCATGGAGGACCCGTGCATGACCTGTCAGCCACACTCTTGCCAAATGCTGGCTTCGGGTCTGGTACTTTCTGTTTACACAGGGCAGGTGGAAGGGGAGTGATGCTGTGGGGGCGGGGGGGGGGGTGGACCGGAAGCTTTTTCACAGTTGTTTGGAGACAGGCCCCACCCCCTTGCTTCAGGACGACTTTCCCAGGTGTCTGTGCAGCCGAGGACACACCCCTTCCAGCTGGTGTCTTTCACGGCCATAGACCTTGTGATGTTACACCAGCAGCCCACCAGACGGGACCGCAGGCAGCTCTGAAATCATTCCACTCCTTGTTGGACAAGATCCTCGTGGGTTAAGAGCCAAGTAAAACCCCACCTCCTGTCCCGGGGACACACCCTGTGAAGGGCCGGTATGTTGCGGGGTGTGGGAGAGAGGGGATCTCTCTCGTTGAGCTGTTAGTAGGGAGACGGGACCGCCCCACGGAAGTGCTGCAGAGAGATGAAGTCGTCCAGGGAGGAGGTTCTGGGTTGGGGGGAGTGCTGTTAGGGAGACCCTCTGTGGAAAGCTGTTACTCAGGCACACACGGGGCCACAGGGCAGGGCGAGGGCCAGTTTTAACAAACAAAGCAGAAAGAAGTCTCGGCAGAGAGGCTGGGGCGGCAGGATGGCATTCCCTGGGTTAGTGGCCACAGCGCTGTTTGAGCTGGAGTAGAAGTCGCAGTGCCGAGCGTGGATTAGGAGGAAGAAAGCCCCGAAACATGCAAGGCAGCCAGGCCTATAACCTACAGGAGAGACAAGAGGGGAGAGAGCAGAGTCAGAGCCTGAGACCATGGGGAGGGGGCAGGGGGCGTGGCTGAGACCCGGCCAGGGCACAGGGCAGGGGCCCCTCTTTCCCCCTCCAGTCCATGCTTGGCAGCAGAGCAAGCTTGGAAGGGAGCCTGGCACAGAGAACCTCCCCAAGCTTTCCTCTGCAACACAGCCACAGAATGCTGAACAGAGGTCAACCAGCAGGCCCATGGCTCCTCATTGAAACTGACTTCTTGGAGTTTACTGTCTGCTCCCTGCGTTTTCTTCTTTAAGATCCAGCCAGACGGGCTTCTGGAGACCCAGGCCAGCAATCTGAGTTCTTGCCCTCCCTAGAACAAACCATCGTCTGCCATGGTGTGTGGATAGAGGCCCTGCCACATGCTGTGAGTCTGCTCTCAGCCTGGGGACAGAGCAGCCTGCAGGGCCCTTGCCAGTGGCCATGTGAGCTGCCAGAGCATAACTGTTGTTTATGCGAATACCACACGCCAAGAAGGGGAAGCTGGATGCAGAAACAGTAGGAAACAGGATGTGCAAAGGGTTAAATGCAAACAGGCCGAGGATCGGGGAAATGGCAGAAGAAGACACACTATTCCTCCAGGACTGGACAGTTGTTCCTAAAGTCAGGGTGACCGGAACGTCCTTTCCCGTAGTAGCGGCTCCGCCAGCGCCTGGGAGTGCCCCACAACCATTTTGCCAGGCGTGGGAGGAACGCAGTCCAGCAGGTGATGGAGATGGACACCCAGCGTGGGTGGGTGGAGGGGGGCCCGCAGGAATCAGCATGGCAGGAGAGGGGGGAGATGACAGGACAGGACAGCATATCCACCACCCCCAAAAAATAAAAATAAGCAACAAGATAGATGGGGGAAAAAAAAGAGAAAATGAGAATTAGAGGCTTGAGTATATGGAGGTAAAAATCGTTAACAGAAAGCTTTGATATAGATTTGTTGAGGTATGCTGGCATTCTTTCCCTGCAGGGGCTAAAACTGATCACTTTGGGCAGGGAACATCCCTATTTGTGACTCTGTGTCCCATGTGTGGAAAGAGAAGGTGGGGCTCCATGGCCTTTCAGGAATCTGGCACCATCCCCTGATTGTTAGCACCCGCTCAGTGCAGCCTTCTCTTTTGGGGCGGAGAAAATCAAGGCCTGGTTTGCTAAACGAGCCACCCAACATCTGACAGACCAGATCCTTGAACTTCTTATGAGACCAGGAGAGCCCCAGGCTCCCACCCAAACCCAGCTCCCATGACTGCTCTCTTCTGGAGACCCTTCCTCAAGCTCCCAGGGCGTGAGGGCAGCATGCCCACAGAGGCTGGGTTCTTCCCTGGCACTCAGCATGTTGGCATCATTCCCTCCTCCATCCCCTCACCCACCAAATACTTATTGAGTGATTACTACACCCCCGGGACTGAGCTGAGAATACAGAGGTGAGAAGACACAGTCCTGCTCGGAGGACTTACAGCACACGTCTGCTTGTCTTTATCCTAGACCATCAGCTCTGTGCTGGTGGAGGCCCGGCCCTGGCATGTGACCTCAGGGGTGGTGCAGCTGCCAGTAATCTCTGGGAAAAGCCCACGCCTCTGACAGCAACATCCTGTCACCCGCTATTTGTACTGGACTCTCATCCATCTCGGAGAAGGCAATGGCACCCCACTCCAGTACTCTTGCCTGGAAAATCCCATGGGCGGAGAAGCCTAGTGGGCTGCAGTCCATGGGGTCGCAAAGAGTCGGACACGACTGAGCGACTTCACTTTCACTTTTCACTTTCATGCATTGGAGAAGGAAATGGCAACCCACTCCAGTGTTCTTGCCTGGAGAATCCCAGGGATGTGGAGCCTGGTGGGCTGCCGTCTATGGGGTCGCACAGAGTCGGACACGACTGAAGCGACTTAGCAGCAGCAGCAGCAGCTGACCCATCTTAAGTGCAAAATACTGAATCGAATCTTCATTATAAGGTACAGTATTCCCTCACCACATATCGTCATTCCTCAGACAGTCCCTACAACGGGCTTCAGTTGCCACATTTCTTCAACAAGTCCTCCTCACGGGTTCTGCCGGGCTGACCCAGCCTGGGCCTCTCCTCCCCTTCAACTCAAAGCGTGGTTTGGTTTATTTTCAAAACGACCTGGTAAACTAAGTGTCTGTCAAATCAGGCCACAGAAAAGTGATCATTTTAGAGTTGTAAAAAATAGAAAACAGGCAAAAAAAAAAAAGGTGTGACAGAGACCATGTCTAGCTCATTCTGGAAGATGGAGGTACTAACACCGCCACACACATGGGCAGGTGTGAGATCTGGGTACAGCTCTTCCGGGGGCTAGGCTCTTGCTCTCCCTCCAACTCCCATCAAGACAGGCACCACTTGGGACTTCCTTGGTGGTGCAGTGGCTAGGACACCCAGCTCCCAGTGAAGGGGGTCTGGGTTTGATCCCTGGTCAGGGAACTAGATCTCACATGGCGCAGCTAAGACCCGCTGTTGTTCAGCAGCATAGTTGTGTCCAACACTTGATGACACATAAAGTGTCGGTGATGCCACTGCAGCCAAATAAATATTTTAAAGAGAGAGAGAGAGAAGCCCCACTGTATCTGTTCTATCTTCATGTCCTGGGGCTGTGGCAGATTTCACTTCTAGAAAGCGCCTTCCACCTTAAAACAAAGTTCAAAGCTGTGAATCTTGCCCAAGGGTCCAGCCACATGTGACCTGCTGCTTGTTTCTGTACAATCCACAAACCAAGAATGTTTTTTTTTCCACCTTTCTAAATTGTTGGGGCGGGGGGAGGGAATCAAAAGAAGACTACTTCATGGTCTAAAATAATAGGAAATTCAAGTTTCAGCATTCATAAGATGCTTTACTAGAACTAGTCAGCCCGTGAGCTTACAGGTCTGTGACTGCCCGCACACCAAATAGCAGAGCTGAGTCGCTATGACACAGATTGCATGCAGTTGTGTCACTGGTTTGCACACTGCTGGGTGCACCACAAACCCCACTGACAAGTGCTGTCACTTGCGTTTCCCTCTCAGCTTGCAAAGCTGAACTATTTCCCTGTTTAGGCCATGTCTGCCCACCCCTCCACTCTGTCCAGCCGTGGAGCTGAGGCCGGAACAAGGAAGGACTTCCCCAGATTCTCGCAGAGGCAGGGCAGACGTCTGTTTATGAGGGATCTGGCGGAGAGAGCCAGAGGGACGAAGGAAAAAGGGAAGGAAGTAGAACTCAGAACAGAGGGGTGGAGACCACCCTGGCACTGAGGCTGCTGAGGATCAGGATTACACAGAAGGAGGGTGGGCCTCCAGTGTCTAAGCGGCACTTAAACCCTGGAGATGCAGCCCCAGTAACCTGCTCAGGGGGCTCAAAGCTCTGTCGGGAGAGTGCCATTTTAAGCAACAGCCGCTCTGCTGGTTTTGGTGAAGCTCTGTTTTGCCCTTTCCCAGGCAGAAACTTCTTGCTGGGGCCTTAGCCTGGGCCCAGCTTTAGCACTGAGCTGATAACAGTGATATGGAGGTTTTCACAGAGGAGGACGGGAGACACTAGCCTGTGGAAGAGGCTCCGAAATAAATGCAGTGAACAGCAGACTTAGAGAATGAGCTTATGGTTGCAGGGGAAGGATGGTGGAGGGGGATTTAGGGAGTTGGGGATGGACAGGTACGCACTGCTG
The DNA here is from genome assembly GCA_006410615.1 of Neotragus moschatus. Lineage (NCBI taxonomy): Eukaryota > Metazoa > Chordata > Mammalia > Artiodactyla > Bovidae > Neotragus > Neotragus moschatus. Next base: position 2,231,005 of record SJYA01002505.1, on the reverse strand, counting down.
TTTTTAAGATGGATAACTGATAAGGACCTCCTGCACAGCACAGGGAGTTCAGCTCAATGCTGTGTGGCAGCCTGGATGGGAGGGGAGTTTGGGGAGAATGGATACAGTATATGCATGGCGGAGTTGCTCTGCTGAGCACCTGAAGCTACTACAGCACTGTTAACTGGCTGTACTCTAACATAAAATAAAAAGGTTTCAAAAATGTGGTGAACAGAATCCCAGTACCCCTTGGGCAAGGGAATGAGTCCCCTCTGGCTAACCAGCTCTAGGGGATCCCTGGGTAGAAGTCTCGGGCAGACAGAGCAGATGGTGCCCCATCCCCAACACCTGGCTGCAGGCCTGTCTCCGAGGGGTACTTACTCAGCAGACTTCCAGAAGTGCCCAGGGTGTGAGAGCCGCCGGTTCAGCTTGGGCAGCTTCTCCAGCATGTCCATCAGCAGGGGGAAGCTGGGCCGCTCCTGCAGGTCGAAGGCCCAGCAGGCGGACAGGATCTCCTGCAAGGCGAGA
>SJYA01002505.1:2159555-2229008 GCA_006410615.1 Neotragus moschatus | reverse complement strand
CCTGGCTGCAGGCCTGTCTCCGAGGGGTACTTACTCAGCAGACTTCCAGAAGTGCCCAGGGTGTGAGAGCCGCCGGTTCAGCTTGGGCAGCTTCTCCAGCATGTCCATCAGCAGGGGGAAGCTGGGCCGCTCCTGCAGGTCGAAGGCCCAGCAGGCGGACAGGATCTCCTGCAAGGCGAGACGCCACGGGAGGGCATGAGAGCTGGCATGGAGCAAGAGGGGCGCAGCTGAGGCCCTCTGCCCAGGGTCCCTTTGATGCTCCCGGACACCACCCCACCCCAAGCTGATGATCCCCTGACCCTCCTGCCAACACTGAGGTGACCAGCCATGGCTGGAATACAGCCAAGAAATCACTGAACTTCAGAAGCACTCCCAGGCTTCCAGTTAAAATGGAAAGCATGGGCCTGCCTCTCCTCCTTCCTTCCTTGACCTCCCTGGGATAACAGAGCCGAAAGACAGGTCAGAGGAAAGAGGTCACAGACGTTTAGAATGGAAAGCAGAAGGCAGCACGTTGACGGGCGAGACACAGATACTCAGAAGGTGCACAGGGCGGGGCTGCAGCAGAGGCGGGAGCCCGGGCACTGCAGGCATGGAGGCGGGAGTGACAAGACGGGCGGGGCGCAGGGCAGTGGAGTCGGCAGAGCAGCTGTCTCGCCCACCCCAAGTGACGGCAAAGCCCTTCTCTTGCCGCCTGCTCTCCGGATCCACTCATCCACACTGCACCCCCGTTGGCCTTTCAACTCAGGAGAACTTCCTATAAAAGACAGGCCTGCACACACGACCAGGCAGGTGGGGACCCAGCGAGGACACTCACAGCCTAGGCAGCACTTCACCTGGACAAGTGCTAGGTGGTCCCCACTGGGAGGCCTCCACTGCCGTGCTGCCCAGGAAGCCCCTGGAGCTCCTTAGCAACACCTCGCTGGCATCTGTCTGCTCCAGGCTCACCTGACTCATGAGCACATGGCTAAAACTGAAAACACAGCCCCTGGACTCCTGCACGTATCACAGTGCCAGGCGGGGTGAACTTACACACGGCAACGCAGAGAAACCACCAGTCACATGAGGGCAGCAAACCTACGTTGATTTGGCCTCTTGAAAACAAATTTGCTGGGGAAAGCTTGACTGGTTCTCAAACACTCGAGAAAGACACGAAGGAGGAAGATCTGACACTAGCACAACCCCACTGTTTGTACTTTAGGGAGTGAAATTTGTTATATCTTTCTAATAAGTAACATACAGGCTTTATTATCTTTCTCATAATTCAAGAAAACCTTGAGCTTTATTTCCTATTTTTTTTTNCCCTCCTGCTACCTCCCTGCATAGGCCATGCTGTCTGAGGATCAGAGCAAAGAGAATGGAAAGAGTTGGATTTAGATTCTTGGCTTGGTTCTGCCTGCTGAATCCTCTCAGAGTTCTCACTGATCAAATGAGCTGACAGTTGGGGTCCTCCAACTTCACACTGCAACTACAGGAGAGCTTGGGGTTCAGAGGTTTTCCTGTCTCTCTGCATGAAAGGCATTACTTGAACAGGAGCTGGAGGCCCCTGACTTAAAGCCAAATGGCCAGGAGCCACCAAACACCTAGACTGGTGAGAAAGGTCTGACACCTCCTTTGCATTTTCCTGTGGTTCTCTTCTAACCACAATTTATCCAACAGACGCACATGAGACCTATCACTTATAGTCTGGCGGGAGCCCAAATGCTTTTCCTACATACTCTAGCTCAGATTTTTAGAGTAATGCTGATTGTACAGAGAGACTTGGAAGACGAAAATGAGGCCCAGAAAGGGCAAGCGCCTTGCTTTGGGTCACACAGCAATGCAAGGACAAAGTGAACTGGCAACAGGCTTCAGGTCCAACCTCTGTAAAGTGGGAGTAGCTCAATAGCGGGGAACAGACTCTGCTCACCCTGCTGTTCACTATCCTTGCCCTTCTTTCTTACCAGAAACCTCCCTCCTAGGAAAAGGACTGAATTCCTATAGACTCTACATTCTTCCTTCCTCCTCTTCTCCAAATACCACAAGCCACTTCTCTGTATGTACCATTCCCTGGCCCCATTTCCTGATTCCTTATGTGCTAACCTTAAACTTCAGAACTCCTTACAGTTTCCAGAAAAGTCCTGCCATTCCTCTCTGCCTTTATACAAGGTGCTTTCTTGACCCAGAATTCTCTTACCTCCTTAGTCCACCTGGTAAACTTCTATTCATCCTTCAAAGCCCACCTCAAACAGTCCCTTCTTCTAACAATGCTTTGCCTGATGCTTCCTTATTCTTCACAGAGAGGGCTGATATGCTTAGATTACAAACCGATTTGGGAACTCTCAAATGAGTTCCTTTGAACTGCGATTTGACCTGAGGCCAAGAACCAAGTAGCAAGCCTAGTAATAAACTGAAACTGTGGAGTTTGTGCCCCTCTCCCACCTCTGCCACCCTCCGCTCATCACCTGCAATGCTTGCACTTCACTCCAAACATCATGCTTTTCTGGCACACCTGGCAGGCCTGCGACAGCCAGGACTTGGTGGAGAACCTGCAGGGATGGACACATGAAAATGCTCAGAGAGCCAGGATGGAGAAGCGTCCCCACAAAGCCACAGGGAAACCAGAAGAACTGGTTCCACCCCAGACACCCGGGCACCCTCTCAAGTGGAGGGCAGGGACATCCAGGGCCACTGCTTTCCTCGGGCATTCAGATTTCTCAGCCACAAAGTCTTCATTGCCAAAGCTGATGTGGTCACCGATGCCAGCTCTCTGGCAGGCAAATTGGCAAAAGCAATCAAAATTACAAGTGCACCCATGGAGCAATCCCAGTCCCAGGAATTCATCCAACAGATACTCCCATGGGTGTCCCATGATGTACTGACAAGGTTACTTACTGCAGCATGTTTGTGGCAGAAGAGACTAGAAACAAGCTATGTTGTTTAAGTGTACAGGTGACTGACTGTATAACGTATGGTCCATGCATACAACTGGGCACCAAACAGTCGGAAAATAAAGTAAGGAAGCTCTCTTTATGCAAATGGGGCATGATCACTAAATTACACTGTCAGTGAAAAAAGGNTGTTTAGGTGTACAGGTGACTGACTGTATAACGTATGGTCCATGCACACAACTGGGCACCAAACAGTCGGAAAATAAAGTAAGGAAGCTCTCTTTATGCAAACGGGGCATGATCACTAAATTACACTGTCAGTGAAAACGGAAGGTACAATGCTACATGACTCCATTTATTTGAAGTTCAAGTACAGGAAAATCTAATCTATGATGACAGAAGGGAACAGCATCTCTGGATGGTAGCACTATGGACTAAGAAGAGCCAAAGAGAACTTCTGGAGTGGGGACGTTCTAAATCTTCGTATGGGTGGTATACGTGGGTGTACACATATGTTAAGCATTTGTGTACTTAGCCCCATATAAATTACGCCTCAAGTTTAAAAAGAAAAAAAGCAAAGTATAGAACAGTGTGTATAATATATGCAATATTTTTGTGAAAATAAAAAAAGGAGGTGGAAGAATTTACATATGTATTTGATTGTACAAAAATATCTCCAGGGGGACACAGAAGACTGCCAAGATCTGCCTATGGGGGCCGTGGGGGGTGGGGGGTGATGACAGCGGCAGGAGGGGACTTTTCTCATAAATACACATCCTCTGGAGGTTTGAATTATAAATGCATTTCCATCCAAACTAAATTTTTAAATAATCCACAAAAGATACACTGAAAAGAAGGGTGGGGTGGAGTGGGTGGTTGCCTCCCAGAGCAAAAGTCCGAGGTCTGTGCACAGGATGGGGAGCCTCAGGGCAGAAAGAACTCACAGTTTTGGAGGACTAGATTTTTAAAAGCATAGGATATCATAGTAACGACAGAACAAATAGCAACAGGACTTGGGGAACAGTTTGTAATGCATCCATAAACATTAGCTCACTCCTGGGAGTGACCACCCCAGGGAGTTAGGCAGGTCAGGGATTCTCAGGACACAGACAAGCAAACCAGCTCAGAGAGATTAGGTGACTTTCCCAAGGTCACACAGTTGGGCTGCTGTGCAGCGGGGGCAGACCTGAGGTCTCTGAATTCAGAGCACGACTCTGTAAGAGAAACCACTGGGACGGAAAACGAGGGAAAGAGCCGGGGCTTCGGGGTCAGACCACATCGAGTTTGAATCCTGACAACTGCTGGCTGTGGGATGGGCCCAAGTCTTTGCAAATGAGGCTGACACTCTCCCCTGACAGGGCTTGAGGAGAATCATGTGTGCCGCGTAACGTGCAGGGCCTGGACTGTGGGTGTGAACGTCACTGCTTCTACTGGCCAAGATGGGAGCCTCCAGGCCTAAGAGAAAGGCACCCCCCCCCTTGGAATGACTTTTTTTAAATATATATTTATTCATTTATTTATTTGGCCATGTCAGGTCTTTGTTGCATCCTTCGGATCTTTCGTTGCAACAGAGACTCTCTAGAGTGGCTTTAGTAGTTTCAGGCTTAGCTGCCCGACAGAATGTGGGGTCTCAGTTCCCCAACCAGGGATCAAACTGCAATGCAGTCCACTGCATTGCAAGGTAGATTCTTAGCCACTGGACCACTAGGGAAGTCCCTGGAATGCCTTTTAAGCAGCTCTGATTCAGCTTCTCTGGGATCCACACAGTCTCTTTGGCCTTTAATCTCCTGTGAACACGGGGGTTAGGGGAGCAGCTCAGTGGCACTTGAGATGGCCTCCACTAGAAAATCCTGAAAACAGGTTGAAATGAGAGCTGGGGACTCGGCCAGAGAAGGGGCAGGTGCTGGGGAGGTTTGGGGGTGTGGAGTAAGCATCATAAAATATTTTTTCCCCTATGATTAGACCAAAGTGCTTCAGAACTTCTGAAGCTGAGAGGCTCAGATCATGAATTTAAAAATCCAAGAGAGTGTGACCATGATGGCCCATACTCAAGACCAGAGCCAGGGTGGGCAGGGCCACCTGGCGATGCCATACAGGATGGATGCTGCTGCCCGGGGTCCAGCTGGAACAGCCTCAAATCCTTCGTGAGACCAGGTGCAGCCAAGACAAAAGTGAAACAGGGCAGCCTGCTGACCCTGGTGTCCCTTACTTACCTAAGTCAGCCTGTCTCAGGCCAGAGCCAGGGGATCAACACCAAGTGCTTCCCAGCGCTGGATGCATGAGGCTCACACGCTTGTCACCACCTTTTATCCTCTCGACAGGACTGGCAGCAAGTTCCAATCACAGAGAGGGAAACTGAGGCTGGGAGGGGTTACTGGCAGGGAAGATGGCACTGGGTGTGCTTGAGGGAAGCCCTTCACTCAGATGGCTTCTCCTGGTGCCAGGGACTCTCCTCCCAGAGGGTCTTGGGGATGGGCATCCGGGCCCTGGCTTGGGACTGAAGTACCTGGGCACCAGCCAGCAGTTTCAAGAGTGTCTCAGTGGCTGTGAGACAAACTACTCAGGCAAACTACTCAACCCCTCAGAGCCAAGCCTGCCTCACGGGGCAAGGATTCGGAGCTGGCCTTCCTCACAGGCCAGAGTGCAGCACACACTCCGGGGGAAACCAAAGGCCCTGGCAAGTTGCAAGACTCTCGACGAGCACGTCCAGCCACGTTCACAACTTGTTTAATGGGGCAGCCAGAGGACAGGGATCCCAAAGGACTGCACTGCTGGCCGTCAGCGGGGAGACAAGATGCTGCTCAGACCTGCTGTTGGCAGCATACACCAGCCTCACGAGCATTGAGGCCGAGGCCTCTGGGTGGTCCATGTCATGGGTGGGCCCTCACCAGCCACACCACCTGCATGAGCATCAGTTTCCGGAAGTTGGTAGAATCCTGAGTGACAAGCCAAGAACCTTACGAATGGAGCCTGGCGTTTCATCAAGCTCTAGGAGGCTCTGACATGTGGCCAGTTTTGTCCATGGAAGTGATGTCATGCCAGACCCAGGGGGATGCTCTCGGCTCCCTGTTTCTCCTGGGACCTGTGTTTTCCCTCAGCAGATAGAGGAGACTCGAGGAGGGGCAGGGGAGGACCAGCGAGTCCAAAAGGGCTGTTGGTGACAGGCAGGGGCTCCAGGTGGGTGCCATGTCCACAGAGGAATGGACAGACAGACCGCTGTCTTTCTGTGAGACAGAATGGACTGACAGACACACAAAGAGCCCTGAGACACAGGGTCAGGACAGAGCTCCAGCGATGCAGTGACCCGCACCAGCGGGGCTCAGCCTATACAGGTCTCAGCCCAGCTCTGTGCCCCCTCCCCACCCTAGCCCCGCCAGGCCTACCTGTGTGTCACGGAGAGCCCGATGTCCCTTCGTACCATCTGCGGGGACCCATGAGGGAGATCTGCAGGGAAAGAGGCCAGGTGGGCAGGCTGAGGAGTCCTTCCTACCTGGACGGTGTGTACCNGTGCCCCCTCCCCACCCTAGCCCCGCCAGGCCTACCTGTGTGTCACGGAGAGCCCGATGTCCCTTCGTACCATCTGCGGGGACCCATGAGGGAGATCTGCAGGGAAAGAGGCCAGGTGGGCAGGCTGAGGAGTCCTTCCTACCTGGACGGTGTGTACCTGGGACCTGCTGTCTCAGAGATCACAGGCTGGGAGGTGGGGATGGAGACCAACCACATGGTTGGGGGGTAGGCGGGGCAAAACCAACCACATGGCAGAGGGCCGTTTTCCTGAACCTGCCTCTAATCAACAGAGGGATGGCCAGGCAAGACCAAAGCAGGGCCAGTGTGGTTACCCCCACCCCCTCACAGATGCTACCACCTAGCCTCTGCAGACAGTTCGGATACAGCCCCTGGGAGATTTCTAGCTTTGGAGGAAGACAGGCTTGTGAGGCAGAAGGCAAAGCCAAGGTGAGGCCTGCAGCTCAGCTCCCCCCATCTCCTGCACTTCCTCGTGGAGGCAGCCACAGGTCATCAATTCTTCTTGCTACACAGGTGGAAGTTGCCTGACCCTTGGCGGAGGGGGTGAGGCTGGAAGCCGTGAAGCACACCCAGCTCTCCAGGCAGAATGGGCATTTTGCTCTGAGCCACCACTGCCTGATTCCAGCAGGTAGAGAGAAGACGACGTGAAGCTTCACCCGTTTCCATGTGGCCCAGCCCCAGCCAGGCACTCAGTCTGAGCCTCGGGGGAGGTCTCAGGCCATGAGCTCTGCATGCTTTCCAAGAGGGCACCCTGGCCTCTCTCTCCAGCCCTGGCTTCCTTATATGAATGGGCATCCCTGGGGTTGGTGGTATAACAGGTTGGGCAGTAGAGGAGCAGCTGGAAGCAATCTGTCACCCACCAGCAGCCCATATATCTAACTCCCTCTCCCCTCCTTCACCAGAGACCCCCACTCCTCCCCACCCCACCTTCTACCCATACTCAATACTGCCTATCTCCTCCTAGAGCAGGGTTTCTCAAAGGAGCCCATGGATGTGCTGCAGGGGGTCTAGAACTCCTCTGGACTGGTATGCAGATGATGTAGGGCAGGGGTCCCCAATCCCTGGGCTGTGGACTGGTACTGGACTGTGGCCTGTTGGGAACCGGGCCACACAGCAGAAGGCGAGTGACAGATGAGACAGCAAAGCTTCATCTGCCGCTCCCCATTGTTTGCATTATCACTGCCTGAACCGTTCCCCTGCCCACCCCCATGCCACCGCTGTCCATGGAAAAATTGTCTTCCAGGAGTCTCTGCGCCAAAAAGGTTGGAGATGGTTGATGTAGGCTTTTCCTTAGCAAGAAGGTCTAGATTTTTATCCAGTTATCAAAGAGATCTGTGACTCAGAAAGGTCAGGAACACAGTGCTCTAGGGATCTGTGGCCATCTCCACCCCATGCTGGCCTGGCACACAGCTGGTGCTCAATAAGTGGTGGTTCACTTAAAGCTGTGTACCAGATACCCAACCACAAGAGAAGGGCATGAAGGAGGTACTGACTTTCCTCCTACAACAAGTGGAGTTTGATGGGGACCTCTGCCACCTGCTAATGGTTGAACTCACAGTCTCTCCAGCACGTCTGCCAGAGGGCTGACTCTTCCCAACTCCCTTGTCCGGGGGCAAAGTGGGCCAGGGTGGGACACCCCACCCCAGTCAGTAGCCAAGGCCATGAAAGCATATGGATCTAAAAGGGCTTAGGCTACCCAGACTAGGAGAAACAGACAGTGGGATAATGAGATTTTGATCACCTATCTCTGAAGACAATCTGTGGTTGATTAGTAATGTCTGCCACAGGCCTAGGCCAGGACAGAGGTTGAGATGAGGTGGTCCCTGATCCCAAAGACATCCTACAATTGATTACTAATGTCTGCCACAGGCCTGGGATAGGAAGGATATGAGATGATGCTATCCCTGATGGAGGTGAAACACTGGTCCTAAAGGCCTCGTCGTCCCACCTTCCCAGCAAACTGGGGAAGCAGCCTCACTGTTGTGGTCCCTGCGTCACTATAGCAACCAGGAAGATGGATGTCCTAGGGATGCAGATGCTGGATTCTCCTCCAAGGCTCTGTGAGGGGTCCTGGGAGTTTTCCACCTGTGCCCTGGGGACAGGGAAGGGCAGTCTCCCTCCTTCCTTGCCCTATACCTCCCTGGTGGTCCTGCATTCAGATCCATTTTGGCAAAATCACTGTCTGTTACCCCAGTCCACATCTCTCAAACCCTGTTGACAGTCTCTTTACTCTATTTAGACAGTATAGGATAGTACAAAAACAAGCTGCTATTTTGCTCAGGCAAAAACCAGATGCCTCTGTGTCTCCACAGAGACAATTAAAAGCAGACTCCAGAAGCTGTTTTCCTCTGCTTTGACTCTGGAGAGAGATGCCCTGCAGCACAGCCATGTACAAGAATCAGCTCTCAACCCAGAGGTTGAAAAGAGACTTGGAGCTTGCCTTGGCATCCTTACCACCCCCCCCTCCAAGGGGACATCCATACCCTGTGATCTCTCAGGCCTCATTCAGAGCTGACCACATCCTGCCTCCAGGGATGTCCCTCTCCTGAACAGGGTGAGGGTCCCATGACGTCAGCTGGACTTTGCAGATGGCTACCATCCATCTACACTGGACATAAGGAACCTCTCTCCCAGGAGCACGGCATCACCATGGCAGCCCAGCAGGTAAACAACTCCTGCCAGAGGTCACCTGTCGGGGTGGCAAGGTGCAAGTGGGGCCCACAGACTGTGACATTCTCACGGCGCCTGCTTCTCAGGGCAGCTGGGGGCTGCGCTGAACCACCTCGTCATCTGAAGGTTCCCTGTCCTAAGAGCTACTTCCTGGGGTGGAGCACAGCATCTCTGCTTCTGGACCACAGAAAGGCCAGAGGACTAAGAGAGGGTCGAAGAAATCCACCCCCGATGGGGACAGCGACAGAAACAGGACTCTCGGGTGGCAGAGGGGATGAAAGTGAATCCTTCTTACCAAACCTGGAGGAGACAAAAAAGAGAGAAAGCGGGATTATGTCACCGTGCTGGCCTGGTGTCCCCCAGAACATCAGTTCTTGGGCAGGAGCAGATACAGTGCTTGGATGAGGACTTTGAGCCTCTGTGTGGGGCTGAGCTGGCTGAGTGACTGGGGACTTTCCTCAACAACAAGGGCTAGAGGTGGGCGCCTCCCAACTCCCTACTGGACAATGGAGCCATATACTGTGCTTTTATACATTCGATTTCCTAGCCCCCGCCAGCTACCTGCATTGTAATTAGAGTTCATTCCTTTTCACAGCTGAGCAAACAGGCTCACAGTCTCCCAAGTTCACATGCTAGTAGGTGGAGGAGCCCTGCCCAAATCCCTGGGAGGAGGGGTGCTCGGACCAAACAGGAGGGCGGCTCAGGGAGCCAGAGAAGAAGTGGCTGGGGCAGGAAGCGAGGAGGCCAGTTGTTAAGAGCAGAGAGGCAGCCCCGAAGCAGGGCCTGAGTGACATCTCCTAGGGGTGCCGCTGTCCCAGGGACAAAGACAGCTTGGAGCCCAAGGCACTAAGTCCAGCCTCAGGGCTCATTCATCGAGGGCGGCAGGGTGGCCTGAGTACTCACGTCAGTGCCAGCTTTGGTCTTTGTGGGATTCTGACTCAGAATCCCAGGGCGCAAGGCCCAGTTCACCAGCACGGGGATCCGAGGAAGTGGTGTCATCTGCCTGAGTCTCTGTTCTCCACCCAGAGCCCCTCTAACACTCTTTTCAGGAAAAAAAAAAAAAAAAAGAGGAAGAGAGGCACTGGGTTTTGCCCACTGAGACGCCCTCTGAATGACCCACATCCGTGTGTCCATATGGCTGTTATTGCTGTGCTTCCGAGAGAAGATCCAGAGGTGGATGGAAGGCTCAGCCTCTTTTGGGGGTCAGGAAGGAGGGAAGCCCCAGGCCCCAGCAGGATAGTCTGATCAGGAGTGGCAGGTAGGTCACAGCTAGATTCCTCTCCTTGGGTGACATACACTCAGAATCATCAGACTTGTCCAAAGTCTATCCCACAAGGGGCCCAAGAGAGTCTGCCCTAGGGTGGCGGAACAAGCCCACTTGAGACCCAAAACGACCATGTCAGGAGAGAGGCCAGGTTCCCAACCCTCAGAGCACAAGAAGGTAAGAGGCACCCAAGGAAAATTACCCCTTCCCTTCCACAAGGGTATATAGACAAGGGCAAATTTTACAATAGAGAAGGACAAAGACCTAAATATCCATCAAGAGGGGAGAAATTAAACTATACACTGGAAAGAGGCTTTAAAAAGCCTAAAAGATCAAATAGCTTGAATAACTATAGATATATACAAAACTGATAACCTGATTGGTTCCTGAAAGGAAAAGGAAAAATGGTAGGGGACAAATTTAACCTCTACAAAGTTCTATGAGAACTGGACCACCGTGACTGTCACTAACTATTTAAAATACATAGATCAAGGCACTTCCCTAGCAGCCCAGTGGTTAAGACTTTGCACTTTAAATGCAAGGGGCATGGGTCCAATCCCCGGTCAGGGAACTAAGATCCCACATGCTGCGGCCATAAGATAAAATACATAGATAATTTTTTTTATAAATAAATAAGAGAGTAAGGTAGTTCAAGATGAACTGATACTTAGTTCTCAGAAATAAAAATAAGTTGAAAAAATAGGTTATAGCATAAAGTACATAGTATTTGATAAATATTAGAAGTTTCAGCAAGATATTCTGGTTCCCCCTTCTGGGCATATAGGAGGATGACACTGTTTGGTTCTTTTGTTTGGGTAGGGCCATAAATGGTGGGTAGAACTTTTGGGAAAGAGCATTTAATTGCTCACTTGTAACATGTCAAGTTTTTTTTTTTTTTTTTTTTCCGCCTCTGCCACAGTGGGATGTTCTAGACAATGTTCTGGCCTTAAATCTGGAATGAGGCTGACCTGTGATGGACAGGTAGCATGAGCAAGAAATAAATCTCTGGTTATTTGAAGACCCAGAGACCTGGGGGTATTTGTTATTGCAGCATACTCCAGTCTATTCTGACTGATACCTGGGATCACTTCGAGTCAGTGTGTGTGTAAAAAGATATCTAATAGAATTCAGCCCAAACTGTTAAGGTATTATTGCTCATTTGAAGGTTTTTTTTTTTTTTTTTCTCTGCCACAGTGGATGTTCTAGACAATGTTCTGGCCTGGAATCTGGAATGAGGCTGACCTGTGATGGGCAGGTAGCATGAGCAAGAAATAAATCTTTGGTTATTTAAAGATCCAGAGGTCCGGGGGTATTTGTTATTGCATCATAACCCAGTCTATTCTGACATGTCTGTGCGTGTGTACAAAAAAAAGAAACCTAACAGAATTCAGCCCAAACAGCTCAGGTAGTCTGGGTAGCAGACTGAGAGATGGGGGCATCTTTCACTTTTTGCGTTGCGGTTTCTATGTTGGCCAATTTTGTCCTTTAAAAATCGACCTTATATTACCTTTACAGCGAGAAAACTGTAGTCAGAACTTTCAGTAGGTGGCAAATTCGGCACCTGCCTGGCAAGGACACTTACCTCATAGGAGAGACCTCGTCAATGCGGTTCCCCAGCTGAGACTCGTGGGACTTGCTCCGGGTGAGCGTGGGCAAGCTGGGCAGCAGTTGGAAGACCTTGCGGCTGGGAGGGGGCGGCGTCCTGGGTGGCTTCACCTTGGCGTGCCGTCGGAGCTGGGGAGTGGTCGGCGGGGTAATGAAGCTGGGCAAGGCGCGGGGGGTCAACCGGCCGCTGGTGTGCAGGGAGATAAAGGGGTCCGACAGGCCCTCACTGGGGCCGGGGTTTGGGGAGTCCGAGGAGGGCAGAGCGGACACGGAGACAGAGCGTGGGCCCTGGGCACTGCTGCCCAATCTGCCCAGCTGGGAGCTCCCTGGAGGCCAGGGCAGGCTGGCTGGCGAGAGGGTGTCTGCGGGAGGCCCAGAGCCACTTTCCCGCCGGGCATCAGACGAACTCCAGCCTGAGTCCTCTTTGTGCTCCCCGCCTGTGGGCCAAAGAGTCGAGTCACGGGTGGCTGCAGCCAGAGGGAATCACAGGTGAGGCGGCCAGGACCCACCCAAGAAGCACAGTCCCTCNATCTGCCCAGCTGGGAGCTCCCTGGAGGCCAGGGCAGGCTGGCTGGCGAGAGGGTGTCTGCGGGAGGCCCGGAGCCACTTTCCCGCCGGGCATCAGACGAACTCCAGCCTGAGTCTTCTTTGTGCTCCCCGCCTGTGGGCCAGAGAGTCGAGTCACGGGTGGCTGCAGCCAGAGGGAGTCACAGGTGAGGCGGCCAGGACCCACCCAAGAAGCACAGTCCCTCAACAGAGGCTCCAGCCGCCAGCCATCACCATTTTATAAAGGCCACTCGAGCACACACGCTATCTGGCTGACTGTCAGCACACCAATGCAGATACTACTATCCTCGACAGATAGAGAAGAAAATGGGGCCCAGAGAGGGACAGGGCGGGGCTCCCGCTGGCAGGTGTGTGGAAACCCACCCCTAAAGTGAGTGATCTCAGAGAGGGAAGTGGTGAGTGATCTCTAAGAGTTAGGCTGTGTAGGGACTTCCCTGGTGGTGCAGAGGTTAGGACTCCACGCTTCCAATGCAGGGGGTATGGCTTTGATCCCTGGTTGGGGAACTAAGATCCCATATGCCACTCGGGGTGGCCAAAAGTAAACAAATAAAAAATAAAGATGCTTTTNCAGAGCCACTTTCCCGCCGGGCATCAGACGAACTCCAGCCTGAGTCCTCTTTGTGCTCCCCGCCTGTGGGCCAAAGAGTCGAGTCACGGGTGGCTGCAGCCAGAGGGAATCACAGGTGAGGCGGCCAGGACCCACCCAAGAAGCACAGTCCCTCAACAGAGGCTCCAGCTGCCAGCCATCACCATTTTATAAAGGCCACTCGAGCACACATGCTATCTGGCTGACTGTCAGCACATAAATGCAGATACTACTATCCTCGACAGACAGAGAAGAAAATGGGGCCCAGAGAGGGACAGGGCGGAGCTCCTGCTGGCAGGTGTGTAGAAACCCACCCCTAAAGTGAGTGATCTCAGAGAGGGAAGTGGTGAGTGATCTCTACGAGTTAGGCTGTGTAGGGACTTCCCTGGTGGTGCAGAGGTTAGGACTCCGCGCTTCCAATGCAGGGGGTATGGCTTTGATCCCTGGTCGGGGAACTAAGATCCCATATGCCACTCGGGGTGGCCAAAAGTAAACAAATAAAAAATAAAGATGCTTTTTTTTTTTTAAGAGGTTGTAAAGGGATAACTCTCCTCTGAGAAATTTCGATCATCAGGAAAAGGGGCTGCACGGACCTTCTGAAAGCAAACTGCCCTGGGAATTTGCTAGAAGAGAGACACAGCTAGAAAGAGATCAACAGCCACTTCCTTTAGAGAGAAACCTGTGAGTGACTTTGGGCTGCTCCCACGGTGACCCTCTGTCTGAGGCTCCTGAGGCTTTGGGGCTCTGAGGGCTCCAAATCAATGACATGTCTGTCCATTCATGCGAGCACTCACTGTATGCCGGATGTCAGGGCATAAAAAGGCACGTCTGCAGTGCATGCAAGTCCAGTGAGAGTGATGGACACTCAGTTCGGTGTGCTGTGTGCTGACCCAGAGACACATGGAGACTGAGGGGATACAGAAGAGGAGGACCCTAAATATCTTGAGGGTCAGGGGGCTTTCTAGAGGAGGTGGCACCTGGGCTGGGCCAGTGAAGGGAGAACTGGAGAAGGTGTACCAGGGAGAGGGAACAGCACATGTGGGGAGCACAGAGCATCTTGTGGCAGCTACACAGAGTCCCACGTGCCTTGAGAAGTCAGGACACAGGACAAGCCAGGGAGAGGTGACGGATGAAGCTGGAGGGTCAGTCCACTGGGGACCAGCTCCAAAGGGGCCTTGGATGTCTTGCCAAGAGCTTGAGGCTTGACCTTACAGGAGGCGGGGAGATACTGAAGCGGTGGAGGCACGGAGAAAGGACACCAGTCTACAAACACCCTGTCGTGGGAAGAGGACGCCTCCTTCCTTGTATTTATCAATAAGTGGAAAGCACAGGAGGGGAGATTTTGACTCAAGACAAAATGAACTTCCACCCTGTAATTCTTCTGCTTTGCAGCCCTCAATCTGCCCAGCATGGCGAGGTTGATGAGATTCAGAGAGCCCATGTATACTGCCAACTTCACACAGCAAAGTAAGAAATGGGATGGGAACCGAGCCCTTGATCTCAACCACAGCCCCGGACCTCCTCCCGCAAAGCTACCAATTCTGAATGACCTGTAACGACACAGCCTTGGGAGTGAATGAGCTCTCTATCATCAAAGATGATAAAGCCCAGCCCACCGAGTCATCTATTAGGGATGGTGGAGTGATATGAATCTTCTCAACTCAGAGTTTGTCTGTTCCATCCTCTCCTCAAATGCCCTTCCTTCTACCTCACTGCATGGTGACTTCCTATTCATGAATCAACTTGGATGAGTTAGTCTGTGTATTCCTTATGCTTGCCCCCTTAGAACTGTGGCCAAGACCTACGCATGCACGCGTGTCCAGTTGCGGCCTGACTCTTTGCAACCCTATGGACTGTAGCCCGCCGGGCTCCTCTGTCTATGGGATTTTCCAGGCAAGAATAATGAATGGAGTGGATTGCTATTTCCTCCTCCAGGAGAACTTCCTGACCCAGGGCTTGAACTCGGGTCTCCTGCGTAGGCAGGCAGATCCTTTACCATTGAGCCACCTGGGAAGCCATTCCAAGACCTACACTTGAACTTAAATACTGCTCTTGTTGAGGGGATAAAAGAGTGAGTTCCATGGATCTATGCACTGGTCTGCCACCAAAGGAAACAAGCCCCCAGTTCTTCAAACTGTCTATTTAATCACCATTGCTTTAGCCAACTCAGGGATGGCAAATGGCTCTGGTTTTGCACGCGGACACTAGTCGATTGGCAGTGGCTGCTTGACAGTGACTCTGGAGTCACTAAGCAGGAGGAGCTCAGGGATTGACTAGTGATGTCTGCTATGGATGAAGGATGGGGAGATTCAGCAATCATGAGCCTACCCTGTTCACCAGCCACAGGCATAAAGAAACATCCTTTATCACCTTTCTTAAGACCAGAGATGTGGCCATTTCCCATCACCCCACAGGCCTAATACTGAAAAATACATACTAATATGTGCCAGGCTCTGACTAAGCAGATGAATTTAACTCATTTAATCCTCCAACAAGTCCATGAGAGGAAGTCTTGTTAGTATGTCCATTTTACACATAAGGAAACTGAGGCACACTGAGCTTAAGTAACTAGCCTGCCAGGAGCCATGAAGACTGCCTGCAGGACCTGAGGGACAGGGCGATCACAGGTGCCACCCAGTCCCCAGCAGGTGCACAAGTGCGGCCACTGTGGGGCGGGCCCATCCACCTGCCTGCACCCTGGACTTGGGTGTGGCAGGTCCCTCTTGGAGACGTAGGACACCACAAACTAAGATGNGAAGACTGCCTGCAGGACCTGAGGGACAGGGCGATCACAGGTGCCACCCAGTCCCCAGCAGGTGCACAAGTGCGGCCACTGTGGGGCGGGCCCATCCACCTGCCTGCACCCTGGACTTGGGTGTGGCAGGTCCCTCTTGGAGACGTAGGACACCACAAACTAAGATGGAATGAGAAAGAGCACCTGGGAAGGACCCTCTGCCCAAGCCCTGCGCTGGGGCACTCTGGGAAAAGCATCTTCTAAGGAAGAAACCTGAGGGCATAGTCCAGCTCGACTGAGTCCAGCTCTGGTGTGGGATCCCAGACAACTCAGCCAAAGCCTCTGATGCTTCAGCTACAAAGGGAACATACACCAAGCGCTTCATATGTTAGTGATCTTCCGATCCTGGGATTCAGGATGGACAGACAGCAGCCTTAACACACAGAGGTCACCACCACCCAAAGGCCAGAGCCTCTTCAACTCCTTATAACACAGGCATAAAGAGGGCAGACTGACAAGGTCCCCCAGATCCTCAGCTTGGGAGGCAAGTACTTTTTTTTGACAGTTGTCTGAAGGAGACTGACAGCAATGGCTAAATTAGTCACGCCGCTAATCTACCTCCAGGTAGATTAGGTATTTAGCACATCAGAAATATATTTTCTCTTAATATAAAGAAAAAGATAATGAAATGTGCTTGGGTGGCCAGGGCTGAGGCTCGAGTCACAGTTCTGTGTCCTGGGGTAAGCCTCTTCCCCTCTCTGGGCTCAGCCTCCTCTGTAAAATGCGGAGATAAGAATGCTATGTCCCTGTCCTGTTTACTTACTGGCACTTGCCAGAGGCCTGATGTGTTGAGGTTTTCCAAATCAAGTAAAACCCTGGACTCTTGTGTTCAGAGGAAGACTTGATACAATGAGACCAGGGAAGAAATTAAGCACCATCTTCTCTGGGGAAAAAAAAAAAAATCAAGCTGAATATAAACCTCAGAGCCTTTCTTAAGCTTCAGGCAGCTGGAGATAAGACAAGAAGCTCAGCTAATTGAAAAATGGAGCTAATTCCATTCATTAGGTTCATTTTAAAGGCTTATCTGTGTGGTCATGGGAGCGCTAAGTCCGGGCATTTGAAGCTATTTCCAGGGTAAGATTGAGAAAGCCTGCAAATAAGTTCCTGAGGAACACTATTCATCATGCCAGGATTACACACTTCGCCTGGGGCAGCCATGTCCATACTCACAGCTGAAACGTGTACAGTTTCTCTCCGCATGCTTGGCTCAGGCTGAGCCCACACCAGCGTGTGCCTTCTGAGCACACAGCCCAGATGGGGATGGAGAGGCAGGGGGAGGGTGGGGATCGTAGGTATGGGAGAAGCAGGGAGAGGGTGGGGAGAGGGCTGGGCGGGGAGGGGGCTGGTGAGAAGGAAGCTAGGGAAGGGTCACATAGCCCTACCTACAGAGGTGTTCCACAGAGGGCAAGTCATGCAGCCCCGCCCAGCAGACCAGCCTAGGGTTGGTAACGATGGCTAAAGCTTCACACTGGCCAGACCAGTGGGACCTGGAAGCCTTCTGTCTCAGGGAAAGCCTCTGCCTTGAGTGAGGTCCATCAGGCACTTTCTGAGCGTGGACTCCAGCCATTCCAAGCCGACCCAGAGACCCTGGTCACACCGGCCCCACCCAGCCCCTCATCCACCCCAGCAAAAGCCCTGGTGCCCTGGGAACCAGGCCAGGCCTGGGAGAGAAATGCAGCGTCCGGGCTGGGGGGGAGGGCGAGGCGGCTGACGGGATTGGCCCAACCTACCCAGGCCTGTCACCTTCCGCAGGCAGGTGAGAGCATACTGCAGGCGGCCACACTCCTCGGCGCTGGCCCCGCAGCGCCGGAGCGTCTCCTTCACCTTGGCCTCGTTCATGTCCAGCAGGGCATCTAGCGTGAGTTCACGGAGGATCTCCTGGGGAGGCACAAGACAGGCAGAGAACTGGGTGAGCAGTCATCCTCCTCGCGGCCAGGCCCAGCCTCCTGCTGAGTGGCAGGGGCCAGCTGCTGGGGCCGGCCTCCGACCCGCAGCCACCACTTGTCTGAGGACACCAGCAGCCAACCCCGGCCCCCACCCCCAGCATCCCAGAGACAGCAGCTGAAGCCGAGATGCCAGAACTTGGGGATGGGGGCTGGGGAGAAGAGAAGGAAAAAAACCAGAAACGTTCTGATGAGGGCATGTTGTCCCTCTGGTCTCTTTGTATTTATTCCTCTGGACAGGAAAATGATGAATCATGACAACTTTGGAGAATGACAAGTACTTCAGATAAAGATGGTTCTTTACAATTTTGCTATATCTGAATCAGACCAGATAGGATTCAAATAAAATTAGCTTCCAAGAAAAGGATTACAAAGAATTAACCCTCACCAATATCTGTGTTTGGAGAAGGAAATGGCAACCCACTCCTGTTTTCTTGCCTGGGAAATTCCATAGACCAAGGAGCCTAGTGGGGTACAGTCCATACGGTTGCTCAGGCAGGACTGAGTGACCTAACAACAGTAACAAAGATCTGTGCAGGTCTTTACTACCGGGGCTTATCTGATTCTCAGTTGGACTCTTCCAAGGTTTCAAGGTAGCGAAGAGAAGCGAGACACTCAAAGTATATAAAGGAATCATTCAAACTCTGAGGATGGAGGGGGCTATGTAGAAGGAACAAGATGGCCTCAGTGGACAGAGTGCCCCCCGCCCCCGCTGTCCAGCAAGAAGGGAACCTTAGGTCTGAGGCTACAAGGAAGAGGGTTCTGCCAATGAATGCCCTAAAAATACTTGGATGTGATTTCTTCCCAAAGCTTCCGGGTAAGAGGCCCGCCTGGATGACACCCCAACTTCAGCCAGGCAAGATGCTAAGCAGGGAAGCTTGCTGAGTCCTCGGGGATTCTTCCATAAAGTCTTCCTTCCGAAGGACTGTGAGCTAACACATGCCGGACACTGTAAGCAGCTAAGTTCGTGGTAATTTGTTACACAGCAAAGAAAACGAACACAGGGACTTCCCTGGTGGTCCAGCAGTTAAGAATCCTTCTTGCATGCAGGGGGGCGTGAGTTCGATACCTGGTTGGGGAACTAAGATCCCACATGCCCCAACTAAGCCTGCATGCTGCAACTAGAGAGTCCACGCACCACAAGGAAAGATCCCAGGTGCCACACTGTGATGCGGCATGGCCAAACAAACAAACAATAAAACCATTACAGACAGCAAGTGTTTGAATCAAGGCCTAACCAACTCCGAAATTTCTGCTCTTTCCTCTCG
Organism: Neotragus moschatus; assembly: GCA_006410615.1. NCBI lineage: Eukaryota > Metazoa > Chordata > Mammalia > Artiodactyla > Bovidae > Neotragus > Neotragus moschatus. The sequence goes on along the minus strand of SJYA01002505.1, from coordinate 2,209,919 downwards.
TCAAGGAGAGGGGAAACCCGTCCAGCTCTGAGTACTCTGAGCCACATGTCATACAGAGCCTGAAGTGGACACAGAACAAGGGCACATATCCCTGGCCCTAAGTGGCTTGTGGAGTGACTGACATGAAAATAAGTTATTACTGGGAATTCCCTGCAAGTCCAGTGGTTAGGACTCTGTACTGTCACTGCTGAGCCCCGAGTTCGATCTTTGGTTGGAAAACTAAGATCCCACGAGCCACGAAGAGTGGTCAAAAAAAAAAAAAAGATGAAAAGAAAAGAAGTTCTTGCAACGCAACATGATATGGACCAGCATCCGGAAAGCTCAAAGAGTTATGGGACCAGTGAGGAGATGGGACGGGGGGGTGGGGAGGGGCGGGAGAAATTGTTTCCGGAGTTTCTATAACAGGGAAAGCCAGACAACCCACATCAAACGATTCATATAAGCTTTCAGTTCGTGAGAATCTAAGTTGATTTTCACTGATTTTTATTAGCGAACTGTGTCTAATTTAACACAAGCAATGTTGCGGTCAGTCAATCCATGGTGCTATAAATCTTAGACTCAAGTGTCAAAACAAAACCTGATGAAGATACCAACTATGAGTCATTGGGGCAATGGTTTGGGGACTCTGTGATGCCTGGGGGCTGGGGCCACATCTGAAGCCTGGCATGTGGCCTCTGGTGTCTGGCTTCGTCCCCTCTCCTCATCTTTGGTCTTGTGTGAATATTCTTCCATCTCCAGGGTTGTGGACAAGAAATCTCATGGCTTTTTAGAATGACTCCAAAAATTAGAAATAAACAGATACTCCCAGAGCGCCAAGAAGCTCATCAGTGGTTTGGACAAACCCTTGGTGGTGAGAAATCCTTCCAGATGATAAAATGAGAACGTCACAGGAAACCCTTGATAAGAACAGCACAGAGAGCAGGATGCTTAGATAAAGGTCCCAGGGCAGAAGCTGTTATTCAATCCATGTGTCTTCTTCTATTGCCTTCAACAATGCCCTTCATCAAAATGCAGTTTTGACATCTTTGCCCCTCATTCCACTGAGAGAAGCCATTTGGCAATATTGTCAGGGAAGACCAAATGGAAGTGGACGTTGCCCTTCACAACACAACCTTCCACCTCCCCTCGGGGTGGCCTCTGTTCTCACCCACACGTGTGCGTTTTCCCAAGGCTGTGATGACTCAGCAGTTCTCTCGAAAGTAGAGATTCCAGTATCTGCTTGATTTGGGGGTGGAGGTGGTATTGATGACGACAAAGACAAGCCTAGGAACCCAATCCCCAATCTGACTACAATGCAAAAGCGGATTTTTTTTTTTTCCTTTTATATACGTTTCCTCCCCACCCAATTCAAGTTTCAGTTTCTCCGGCATAATAACTACATTTATTATTACAAACTATTTGCTAGCACTTTACAAGATGTCCAGGGCTTTGTGTACTGACTCCACTCAAAACAATTCAGCAAGGAGATGCCGCTAAGCCTGTTTTATTGAGGCTCAGTGACCTCACGCTATGCAGCTTCATAAACGGCGGCGCCACAACCCAAACCCAGGTGTGTCGAGTCCAAAGCACCTTTAGTTACCCTCCACTGTCACTCATGAACTTGGGCAAAGCAGTTACTCAGGGGAAAATGATTTTTTTTCCAAAGTAAATTAAAGGAACTAATTTCTACCTGCTTTCTGAAAAAAAAGAAAAAAAACTGTATTGTAAAATGGAAGTCCTTTGTTATTAGCAAGTGAAGTAACCCCCTAAATAAGAGAAATAATAGGTTCAAATTCATGGTCTTTAAAAAAAAAGAATGAAAAGAAAAAGCATTCCTTTATAGCTTTGAATGAGCTAGAAGGTTCGTCTCCATCCCCGGAGGCTGCAGGGATCAGTTCATCCGATGGAATAAGGGAACAGGATCTGCCTTCCCTTCCCCCCTGTGCACTCTCTTCATGCTCCAGTTCAAACCAGGGGTTGGCTAGACAAACTGAGGAGGCGTAGGGTACAGAACACTTTCCTGGAATAGAAGAGCGAACCCAGGGTCCCGCTTGTACAGGAGCTGCCCAGTATCTCCCAGGACAAGCATCACTTTCCGGGGAGTGAACTATATATGTCTTCAGTGAAACGGGAGTGCTCAGTACACCAGCATCGCTAGGATTTCTGACTGTTTCTTCTGCTTTCTAATCTCTCCTCCCTGCAAAGTTGGATCATTGAAGTGGGGAGAGGGAACCACCCTGTTCTGCCTAAAAGCTGCAGTCAGTGACATTATCCACCAGTTAGCAGGTTATCTGGTGGAGTTAGGGTCTCAAACACACAAGCATCAGGACGAGGTTTCAGAAAAAATAAAGGAGGTNGGGATGCAAGCTTTGCCTCTTGCTACAGACTAAACATATGTTCTCCCCAAAATTCGTATGTGGAAACTTAATCCCAATGTGACAGTATTAGTAGGGTCTTTGGGACGTCATGAGTGTGGAGCCCTCAGTTTGTGATTAGTGCCCTTATAAAAAGCACTAGAGAGCTGCCTGGTCCCTCCCACCATGTGAAGACACAGCAGAAAATGGTCCTCTATGAACCAGGAAGTGGATCCTCACCAGACACAGTATCTACTGGCACCTTGATCTTAGACTTCCTGGTCACCAGAAGGGTGAAAAATAAATTTCTGTTGTTTATAAGCTGCCCAGCCCACTCTATGTTATTTTTGCTACAGCAGCCGGAATGGAATATAAGACATCTCCCCAGAAGGTTACTGGGAGGACTGAAAGAGACTCTCCACGTAAAGCTCACAACTCAGTGCCAGGCACATTGGCAACACTTGCTAAACAATCATAGTATAAATTCACGAATAAATAACATTAAAAAAGAAGAAAAAGAAAAGAAAAATCAACCAACAAAAAAAGGCCAACTGGAAGGAAAGGTATCAAAATGTTTCCAGCATTTCCTCTTGGTTGTAAGATTATGATGTAAACTGTCAATAAACAGTAGTATTGTTTTCTTTAATTTCTACACTTTTCATACTTTGAAAAGGGATATTTGTGTAAATTATTGGCTATTAAGAAAAAACAAAAAGCACCCTGAAAAGCCAAGAAGCAATCATTACCTCTGTGTAGGGTTCCAGAGGACCTATTTTCTCTGCTTTTGTATACTTTCTAAAATAAATATTTTTTATTTTCACAATGAAGAAAATGAGGCGTTATTAAAAACAAAAACCGGGACCTCCCTGGTGACAGGGCAACTAAGCACACGTGAACTACTACCACAACTACTGAAGCCCGCATGCCTGGAGTCTGTACTCCACAAGAGAGGCCACTGCAATGAGAAGCCCTCACAGCCCAGTGAGGAGCAGCCCCCACTCACTGCAACTAGAGGAAGCCCACACAAAGGGACGAAGACCAGCGCAGCCAAAAGTAAATATTAATTTTTTAAAAAACTGAGGAATAGGCTCACCTACTACAGCCTAGATATAAGATCTCTGAGGACCCCCTGCCAGAGTCTAGGCGTTTGATGACCCATCTCTGAACCTAAGGCCCTTCACCTCCTATACCAACAAAGGAGTTCTACTCTCTGTTGGGAAAAGCAGGCACAATGGCACCCAGAGATCCCCCCCAGGGGAAAGCCAGGTGAGCCAGCCCCAGGGAAAGCCCCTGGTGAGGGCGAGGGTGGGGAGCTGCAGTAGCAACAGTTGGGAGTGAGTGTATGCTTGTGCTTGCTTCTTCCATCAGCAGGGTGGTCTTTCCTCCAAGACACATTTCCCAAGTGCAGATGGCGTTGATCCTTCAGGCTCACCATCTTTCTGCCTAAGGGCTGATCCTATGACCTAGTTTTGGCCATTGGGAGGTCTCTGTCTTATTAGCTCTGTGATTGGTTCTGATGTGAGCACATGACTAAAGCCAAGCCAATCAGAGCCTTCCCTGGGATTTTTCACCCACAGTTCTAGGGTAAGAAGCTCTTAATAGGCAATACCGCTTACTCTACTGAAAAAAAGTGAGGTTTAGCTCCTGGTGCCCTTCAAGCCTGCCATGTGGAGTGGGCCTGTCTGAGAAGTGTGCTCTAAAGGCATCAGCTGGGCTTCTGCATCCAAACTTCTTGGACTTTTCTTACCTAAGCTGATAAAAGACTGTTTTCTTCAAGCCAGCTTGTATTGGAACTTACTAGAGAAAAGTTTTAACTAGTTGTAGGAGAACATAATAGCTTTTACTTAGTAAGGGCTTACTATGTGCCCTGGTACCATGTCATTCTCCACCTATTTATCTATCCATCCATCCACCCATAAGCAATAGACAGCTACTGAATAGCAAGTGTGGGCCAGGAACCTTACTCAGCATGGAGGATACAGCAGCGAACAAAATATATAGTCTCTTTCCTTAGGGGGCTTATATTCTATCAAGAAACAATAAAAAAAATTTTCAAAAATAACTAAAATACGTAATCAAGATTCGTGAATAAGTGCTAAAAGGAAATAGCATATTGAGACAAAGTGGTGGCTGTGGGGGCGGGGGGTGGGGTGTGCATCTAATTTTAGACAGGACAGCTTCTCTGAAGAGCTGACTTCTAAGCTCCTATCAGAGGATGAGAAGGTGCTAGCCATGACAGTATAGAAATTTCAACAGAGGCCCTGGGCTATGACAGGAAACAACCTGACCTGTCCTAACATGAGGGGGAGAGTGAGAAGGGGCAGCAGGAGACACAGGAGAGGGCAGATGCGGATACTCCAGAGCCTTGAAGGCCATGGTGAGGGCTCTGGATTGTACGCTGAGTGCAACAAGACACCAGTGAAGCACCCTACTCAGAAAAGTGAGGGGGTCAGACTGGGGCTTTAAGAAGAATCACGCGGGAATTCCCTGGTGGTCCAGGGGTTAAGAATCTGCCTTTCAATGCAAAGGACACCAGTTTGATCCCTGGTTGGGGAACTAAGATCCCATATGCCACAGGGAAACTAAGCCCTCAAGTTGCAACACAACTCGAGGTGGTGAGCCCGCACACCCCAACTAGAGAGAAGCCTGAGCACTGCAGTGAAGAGCCTGCATGCTGCAGAGCCAACACAGCCGAATGACAATAAATAAATGAATATTTTAAAAAGAAGACAGAGGTCCATATAGTCAAAGCTATGGTTTTTCCAGTAGTCATGCACAGATATGAGAGTTGGATCATAAGAAGGCTGAGCATCAAAGAAATGATGCTTTCAAATTTGTGGTCCTGGAGAAGACTCTTGAGAGTCCCTTGGACAGCAAAGAGATCAAACCAGTCAATCCTAAAGGCAATCAACCCTGAATATTTATGGGAAGGACTGATGCTAAAGCTGAAGCTTTAATACTTTGGCAACCTGATGCAAAGAACGACTCACTGAAAAAAGACCTTGATGCTGGGAAAGATTGAAGGCAAAAGTAGAAGGGGGTGAGATGGTTAAATAGCATCACTGACTCAATGGACAAGAATTTGAGCAAACTCCAGGAGATAGTGAAGGACAGGGAAGCCTGGCACGCTGCAGTCCATGGGATCACAAAGAATTAGACATGACTTAGTGACTGCACAACAACAAAAAAAAGACGACGAAGAAGAAAAATCACTCTTGGCTCATGAACAAGGAAACAGAGGGAAGGGCAAGACTGATACAAAGAGCAAAGCAGGTGCTGATGCACAAGTCCATGACGCAGCTAGGACTAGGGAGGTGGCAGTGGCAAAAAGGAGACGTGGATGGATTGGGGATATATATTTGGAAATAGAGATTTGCTAGTCAACTGAATGTCAAGGTGGAAGAATCAGAGGAATCAGAAATGACCCCTTAGTTTCTAGTTAGAGCAGCCAACAGACTAGTAACAGGCTCAGAAAGGTAAGGGACTTATCCAAGATCACACCATTGGCAAGTGGCAAAGTGAAGCTTATGTCTGCCTCCCAGCACCAGGGGCTAGGCTAATTCCAGGGGTCATGCCCTTAAGCAATCTTGCTTTCTAATCTGTTGCCTGCTCAAAGGCACAGAGCTGGAAGCAGGAGCCACTGAAACTTATATGCTGATTTTTTTTTAAAAGGAAGAGCAATGGGAGAAGAGACTTTTTCTTTAAGATAATTAAAACAGTGTGGTGTCGACACNGCTAATTCCAGGGGTCATGCCCTTAAGCAATCTTGCTTTCTAATCTGTTGCCTGCTCAAAGGCACAGAGCTGGAAGCAGGAGCCACTGAAACTTATATGCTGATTTTTTTTTAAAAGGAAGAGCAATGGGAGAAGAGACTTTTTCTTTAAGATAATTAAAACAGTGTGGTGTCGACACAAGAATTTCCCAATATGTAGCTGGGCAGATCTGTTCTAGAGTAATCTTGCCTTTGAGGTAGTCCCCACAGAAGGCAGGCCGACAACTCAGGAGCCAGTGGCCCCAGAGGAAGCGACAGGCATATGGTCTTGCTCAAGTCTGCTTGTTGCCAAGGGAAACCAAAGGCAGCTCAGGAACCCCAGACCTCAGCAGCCCCCAAAGACCTCCCCAGAGACCCCTGCAATTCAACTTTCACTAGCTCAGATCAGAGAGTTCCTGAGATCGAAGAGGCCAAAACTCTTGGATAATCTCACTTAGCTGCAGTCATTCATCAAGAACACTTCCTATATGCCAGGAACTGGAGACTCAATGAGCAAGACACCCGGGTCCCTGCCCACGTGGCACTTCCAGTCTCATCGGGTTTTGCTGGACTTGGTAGCCCAGAAATCTAAAAGACTGAGGAAATGGGCTCCCTATAAAAATGCTCAACCAATACGGGCTAAGCAGAGCAATCGTCTCAGGATTTTTCAGGTATCTAGGAACCAGGAGTACCCCTTCACTCAAAGCTTAAAAGAAGGCACTTTGGCTCATAATTAGAAAAATAAGTCACTTCATTCATGGAAGAGGGTGATGTCTGCAAGTCTCGTAAGGACAGGAACTCATGGGCAATGTCTAGATCAGGACCTGACTCACAACAGGAGGTAAGTGCGTGTTCACTGGGCGTGCGCATGCGTGGACGAACCGGCAAACCGTGAGCCGGCATCCTCTGCTCTCTCTGCATCCTGCCGTGTTTCATCCTTTCCTCCCCGGGGCCTCATCACCATGGTTATTCGGAGATGAGTACATCTCAGGCAAGAATGCACTTTGTTCATCAAGGAATCCCCTGTAGTAATGAATCTGGGTACCTGCCACAAGGTAAGTAAGTGATCACTGGATGTTGAACAGGCGGTTGGAAAGGAAAGAAGATTGAGGAAGGGAAGAAGGATGGAGGGATGAAAGAAGAGAAAGGAAGAGTGGGGAAGGGGAGAAAGGAAGGCTGGAAAAAGAGAGAAAAGAGACGGAGAGAGAGGAAGAGGGTATGGGGAGCAGGGAGGGGAATGGAGAAGGAGGAAGACCGGAAGAAATAAAGATCAATTCAACCACGCAAGACATATAGCAGTCCAACACCGCCCCTGCCCCCAGGCTGGGCTATTCTCGGTCAGACGTCAGGGGACAAAATCTGTCAGGGAAAGGAAGCCTGGCTTTGGAGTCACAAGAGTGTGAGTTTGAATCCTGACTTGGTCATCCGCCTCCTGTGTGACGCTAACATGTCACTCAACGTCTCTGAGCCTCAGTTTGCTCAGCTATAAAGTAGAGATCCTAGTGTTTACCCCAACCCCCATCCCAGGGATTAAAGAGGATGACAGCCATAAAATGCTCCCTTATAGTTTGCCCTCTTCCTTCTATATCTGGCTTTAGGTCTTCTCCTGACTAGCTGGGTGATGCCCATAGGCCAGTCCACTGTCCAGGGCTCCACTTGCCAGCCACACTGAGCTGTTACTGAGATCAGTGCCAGAGATCTCAATTCCTCTGTATGCAGGCAGCCCTGGGCCGACAGGACTGACAGCCAGCCCAGATCCCCGCAGGCGGCGGAGTGAGGGTGTGGGCCACATTCCAAGGATACTCCCAGCTGCCAACGAGCAAGGCAGTCAGGATGGCGGGGCCTCAGGCTTCCAGAGGGAGAGGGCAGGGATGGGAAGAGGGCGGGAGGAGAGGCGAGAATGGCAGGATTCATGTGTATTAAAGCTGAACCCAGAAGCCAAATATCCACTCGCTTTTCTGGTCTAACCTTCTACGGCCTCCTGCTCCACACGGCCTACCTCCTGGGGCCCACAGAGCTGCAGCCACTCCCAGCCAATGGGAAGGCAAGATGGTAGCAGAGGTCAGGCAGTTTTCTTCTCCATCCCCAAGAGAAGACCTGACTTTAGACACAGGGAAACATGGAAAGAGGAAAGAGAAACCTGCCCAGCGAGGGCCACCACATAAACCCCTTACCGGACCCGCCTGCATTTTCAATTCTGAACACGCCACCAGCAAGAGCTTTTTCAAGGAGTCTGTGGACCGTGGCTGCAGCCCTGGAATTCAGCCTCTGCATCCCCCATGCTCCCTGCTAGCACTGGTCCCAGCCAGCGCTTCCACTTCCTTTAACAACTTCCAACAGGGAAATTGCCGAAGGGAAAAAAAAAATGGCTCCATGCCAGCAGGCTGTGAAATCATTTCCCCAGCTGCAGCCAGAACATGAAGCTGTGATTTTTAGTTTTTAACCTGAAGATGAGGAAGAGGGTGAGAGGAGGGCGGAAATAAGACAGTGTGTGACTCTAGACACCCAGAGAGGGGGCCCTGCCTCTACACTCACTCACCTGCCCACTCTCTCATCTTAACGACCCCAACCATCCAGATCTGCTCAGGGAGGGCACTCCTATTCCTCACCAGTCAGGGGCTCCATCTCACTTTCCTGTCCAACTCTTTGCGACCCCATGGACTGCAGCCCACCAGGCTCCTCTGTCCATGGCATTCTCCAGGCAAGAATACTGGAATGGGCGGCCACATCCTCCTCCAGGGGATCGTCCTGACCCAGGGATTGAACCCACATCTCCCACGTTGTGGGCAGACTTTTTACCGTCTGAGCCACCAAGGAAGCCCAACTACCAAGGAAGTCCAGGAGGAGATCTACTTGTCTTCAAACAACCCTAAAGTTCTCTCTCTTCCTCCCTCACATATACACCCTTCCATGATCTCCCAGGTAAAAACCCCAACCCTTACATTCCACTCATGGAGGTTCCCATGAACCAACCCTGTTTCCTCACTGATTCCTTCCAGATCTTTGCAAATTCTTCCTGGCAAGGATGGCACAGCTCTGTCAACCCCAAGGTCTTGCAGTTTCTGTTCCCTTCCTTCCCGTCTAGCTGCCTGCTAGCACCCATGGTGAGTTTGCCCACCAGCTCCCACGGACCCCAGGCTGGCTTCCATCCGGGGACTCAGCACCGGCTGTTGACTGTGCCTCTCCCCAGCCTGGGAGCTCCTGGCCCTGGAGAGAGAGTGATTAGAGTCCCGGCTCCCAGCACAGGACCTAGACCTGCACTGCCCTGTCACAGCAACACCCAAGTAGCTATTTATATGAAAACCTAACATGACAGGGGCTTCCCTGGTGGCTCAGACGGTAAAGACTCTGCCTACAATGCGGGAAATTCAGGTTCAATCCCTGGGTCAGGAAGATTCCCTGGAGAAGGGAATGGCAACCCAGTCCAGTATTCTTGCCCAGAGAAATCCATGGACAGAGGAGCTGGCGGGCTATAGTCCTTGGGGTTGCAAAAGTCAGACATGACTGAGCGACTTACACACATACCGACATGACAGAATAAAATTTAAATTACGGTTTCTCAATTGCACTATACATATTTCAAGTGCTCCCTGGCCACATGTGGCTGGTGGTTACCATGGTGCCTAGAACAGAATGGAATGCTTCTAGCATCACAGAAAGTTCTGTTGGATGGCATCACTCTAGACAAAGGTGTGATGGTTGGGTAAATAGATAAAGGCATCTCCAGAGCTGCCTGTCTCCAGCATCTGAGAAGAAGGGGTCGGGGTCACACAGGTCAGAAGGGCCTGCTGCAGGCTCTGGAGCCGGAGAGGGCTGGGGTGTGTCCCTGGTGGAAAAAGAAGGGATAGTCAAGAGTCCCTTCATCCACACCAGGACCCCAGAGGAGCCACACTGCCCTGTGGCCACTTCCATGTCCAGCCCCTCTCTTCATAGAGCAGAAAGGTGTTCTTTCCTGAAAAATGTATGACCACAAACTGGTGACCGCAATCTTAAAGCTGAAATAATGTTTAGATAACTCTAGAAGGACAAACAGCTTCCCAGGCGGCAGTAATGGAACAGAACATGTCTGCCAGTGCAGGAGACCTAAGAGATGTGGGTTCAATCCCTGAATAAGGAAGATTCCCCTGGAAGAGGGCAGAGCAACCCACTCCAGTATCCTCGCCTGGAGAATCCCATGGACAGAGGAGCTTGGCGGGCTACGGTCCATAGACAGAGCTGGACGTGACTGAAGTGACTTAGCACACATGCATGGAGAGGGACGGACGGACCCGGGAAGGAGGTTTTGAAAAGGAAGGAGGAGGTTACGCATGGACATAGGGCTACACTGAAGTCCCATCACACAAAAACCATTCCCAGAGGCCTCAGGGAGCAGTCCTGGCAAAATCGTCTTGAGGGTGTTGACTGCACCAGTGCACCCCCCATAGCACAGCGGAAGGAAATGCCAGGCTTCATGGATTTGGATCCTTTCTCCAAAAAACTGAACAGAAAAAAGACAGACACCCCGTTTTCAAGTCTGGCACCCCTAGCCTGCATCCCACTGTGACTTTTGCTCATCCCTCAGTCACTTTTCACCAGCAAATATACACCAGGGCTTCCCGCATGCCAAGCACCATGCTGCCTGGCACACAGCTTCTACTGGGCACAAGCTGATACCTTCTGGAGGACTCCAACACAGCCATTCCTGAAATATTGAGGAGAAACCCAACCTCTTCCTATTCTGTTGCTAAAGAAGAATGAAGTGGGCGTCCCTAGTGGCTCAGTGGCAAAGAATCCGCCTGCAAATGCAGGAGAGAGGGGTGGGTCTGGGAAGCTCCCACATGCCCTGGAGCAACTCAGCCCGTGCACCACAACTACTGAGCCTGTGCTCGAGAGCCCAGGAGTCGCAACTACTGAGCCCACGTGCTGCACCTACTGAGGCCCACATGCCCTGCAGCCCATGTTCCACAACAAGTGAAGCTACCTCAGTGAGAAGCACGGAGAAAGTCTGCAAGACCCAGCACAGCCAAATAAGTAAATAAAAATTTAAAAGAAAGAAGAATGAGGTGGGTTTGCATGGACCAACACAGAGATGAAATTCAAACTAAAAATCTCAGGATGATACCATTCTATGATCCTATGTTAGCATCTTATATATATTTTAAAAAGGGGGGGGGGACAAATATGTATGTGAATAAAAACAATGTGGTGAGACTTCCCTGGTGATCCAGTGGCTAAGACTCAGCACTTCTAAAGCAAGGGGCCCAGGTTCAATCTAGATCCCGCATGCCACAACTAAATGAATACATGTTTAAAGAGAACAACATGGTACCCTGGACTGGAACCTAGACCAGGAAGAGGACAAGAATGGAAAAACTAGTGAAATCCAAATGGAATCTGGAGTGTAATTAGTACTCATAAACCAATGCCATGTTCTGAGTTTTCACAAATATACGCTGGTAATATATGATGTTAATGACGGGGGACGCTGGGTGAGGGGTGCAGACGGGAACTCTGCACGGACTCTGCAACTTTCCTGTAAATCGAAAACTATTCCAAAATAAAACATTCATTTAGGAAAATAAGCGGTGGTTTCGCTGACATTTAGAAGTCAAAGGATTCTGTCTGAGTTCAGCTGTGGAAAGGGGCNATGACGGGGGACGCTGGGTGAGGGGTGCAGACGGGAACTCTGCACGGACTCTGCAACTTTCCTGTAAATCGAAAACTATTCCAAAATAAAACATTCATTTAGGAAAATAAACGGTGGTTTCGCTGACATTTAGAAGTCAAAGGATTCTGTCTGAGTTCAGCTGTGGAAAGGGGCGTGGCTTTCATGCCATTTGGAACTCTGGTTTCTGAAATGTGCACCTGCCTATCTAGGCGGCACATCACTTTGTCGGCAAAGGTCCGAAGAGTCAAAGCTATGGTTTTTCCCATAGTCATGTATGGCTGTGAGAGATGGACCATAAAGAAGGCTAAGCATCAAAGAACTGATGCTTTCAAACTGTGGTGTTGGAGAAGACTCTTAAGTGGGGCAGCAAGGAGATCAAACCAGCAATCCCTAAGGAAATCAACCCTGAATATTCATTGGAAGGACTGATGCTGAAGCTCCAATACTTTGGCCATCTGATGCGAAGAGCTGATTCATTTGAAAAGACCCTGATGCTGGAAAAGATTGAAGGCAGGAGGAAAAGGGGGTGACAGAGGATGAGATGGTCAGACGGCACCATCGATTCAATGGACGAGTTTGAGCAAGCTCCGGGAGACGGCAAAGGGTAGGAAGGCCTGGCATTCTGTAGTCCATGGGGTTGCAGAGAGTCAGACATGACTGAGTGACTGAACAACAACCTATTCTAGAACCAATCTGGCTGAAAGCACGTAGGATGCATCCGGGCCTAGCAGAGTGGAGTGGGAGCCAGTCAGAGTCCACACAATTGCTGGGTTAAGAAACACAGGAGTGACAGCCATTAAAAAGAATGAAATAACGCCATTTGCAGCAACATGGACGAATCTACAGAGTGTCATACGGGTGAAGTAAGTCAGACAGACAAGGAGAAATATCAGAAATAATGCACGACATCCCTTGCATGTGAAATCTAAAATGAAATGACACAAACGAACTTACTTANACACCAGACTCCCATGGACAACAGTGAGCTCTCCCAATTACGCAGATCACCGCAACACGCAATCAGCAACCCTGGTCGCAATAATAATCTTATCTATCTATTTTTTTCTCCATGTATGCAGCTTGTAAAAATCCCGGTTCCCCGCCAAGGATCAAACCCACACCCCCTCCATTGGCAGCTTGGAGTCACAACCACTGGACCGCCAGGCAAGTCTCTCTCTTCTGTTTACTTAGTACATTATCCTCTTCTCTCCCTGGGTTCTCAATGAAAATTCCGGGAGGTAAGCATGGTGTCCCAACATTCACACAACCCCAAAACCCCTAGGCATACCATTTTCCCACAGAATAGCTCTGTACAACCAAAAAGGTCTCAACCCATTCAGACTCTTGATGGGAGACAAGAAGAGCAATGTCAAGATGTGGGTGCTGGGCAGCCTACCTGGCTCACTCAGATCCAGTCATGTCCAAACCGTCCCAGGCAGTGAGTCCTCTGAATAAAAGCCACAGACTTCCCTACACTCTCCACACTCTCCAGCCACGATGGGCCACCGCCTCTGGTCCTCTGTGCAAGAACCTACCCTCTGGGCTACACCTGGCCCCTGCTCTGAAATCGTTAAGACCAACTACCACCCTGCCCGATGCCAGGGGGCTGCCCCTTTCAAGGAGACCCCACCATGCTTTGCAGAGTGAAGCGAGGCCCTGAAGCCCCCTGCACACCTCCACCCCTTCCCCCGGCTCACTCAGCCCTCCAGCCAGCAGGCACAGTTCACCGACCAGCCTCCAGCTCACCCACACCTATGGGACCCAGACTCCTTCCTCCCAGGTGGGCTGCACAAAATATTCTTAAGAGGACGCCCATGGCAGTCTTTGCTAGTGCCATAGTCCTATGCTTTCATGCATGCTAAGTTGTTTCAGTCGTGTCCGACTCTTTGTGACCCCATGGATCTCAGCCCTCCAGATTCCTCTGTCCATGGGATTCTCCAAGCAAGAATACTGGAGTGGGTTGCCATGCCCTCCTCCAGAGAATCTTCCCAACTCAGGGATCAAACTCGTGTCTCTTAGGTCTCCTGCAACCGGAAGGCGGGTTCTTTACCAATAGCACCATCTGAGAAGCCCAGGTCCCTGTCTAACCCATCCCAAACTTCAGAAAGTCGCCAAAGCTCTCAGGATTTACTCCAGCCTTTCCCGGACAGTCCCTGAAGCTGCAGCTCCTTCCTGGGCACTAGCCAGGTCTGCCAGGGCCTCAGGAGGCTCCTCTTACTTCTCCCATCTCCTCCCTGAAACTGGAGTGCACTTCTGGGGACCCCCGGCCAACCCTGCCAGCTAAGCAGTCTGGTCTGGCTGCCATGGCCAACGTGTTGCGAAATGATTTCTGAGATAGTAAGGAAGGCTCTGGAGGTCATGAGTCGGCTGATAGCTCCCCTGCAGGCAGGACCAGGCGCTTGGCTCCAAGAGTGCCTTGGCCCTGGCACTGCTGAGTCCCACGGAGCTCTCGAGGGTACCCAGGGGAGCTGCCGTGAGCAGGCAAGGGGCAGAGCCAGCGTGCCAGGGAAAGCGGGGATGAGCAGAGGAGAAAGTGACCTCAGTTCCCAAACCGGGCATTTCGCAACCAGCCATCCTTTACTCCCTCCACCCCGCGCACCCGTGCTCTCCCTCCAGGAGAAGCTGCCAGACACGTGCATTTGTTACAGAGACAATCTCCCCACCAAGCCTCCTGCCAGCAACCCTGCCCTGACGTCAAACTCGGAGTCGGAGAACATCAAACACAAACAAACAAGTCTGCCCCAGACCACAAGTGGAGCCGTTCCCAAGGAGGCCGGGGGTGAGAAGGCCACAGCTGGAAACTCAGGGCCTCCCGCCCCCTTCCTTGGCTCCACTGGGGCTGCAAACTCTAGGGCCTGACAACCGGCGGCAAATAGGAGCTTCAAACCCCGACCAAGACAAAATAGGATCAGTCTTTGGTTTTGCTGATGGCTGAGTACCAGGGACCAGTACAGCAGAGGGTGCAGGGAGACCCTTCCCAGAGGCTCTGATGACTTCGTTAACTTCCTCTGAGCAATCAGCATCCCCAGTAGATAGCATTGTCCATTCTAATTGCTGTGGTTCTGGGTGTTAAGTAGGCAGGAAAGGAGGGACCAGTGAGGCTCAGACGTACCTAAGAGGCTTCTGGAGAAAGAGGGAGCTTGAGCCAGGCTAGAGTGGACACCCAAGGACCCTCGTTTTCTCGGCAACACCTGCCACTCCACTGAGGTCCTAAGACTCAGAAGGAAAGGTTTCCAAGAGAAAGGCATTCCCTTGACCTACATATCCTAAGACAGCTCCTACCTGAGAGGCCAAGGGTGGGCCAAGTGGATGTGCTCTAGAAAGCAACGGTGGCCTTAAGGCGCCAGCGCATGAGCAGTGTTGGGGCTGCCACGGCAGGTTTGCTTCCCACGTCGATTCAACACTACAAGCGCCCAATACCCCCGTGGGTTTTTCAGAACCAGCGGTCCTCAGGGGCTGCAGGAACAAACTGGACTAAATCATGAGAAAGCCAAACACCTGCTTCAACCCCTAACTGCCCTGGGCCTGAAATGACGACACGAGGGAAGGAAGAACCTCTATACATCACCCACTCATTCAACAAATCATCGGGCGAGTTGGTCTGGGCTCCCAGCACCAAGAGGCACAGTGACATGGCCATAAGCAGCCTGGCGCATAAGCTTGAAGAACTGATGTGTGAGATGCATTGTCAACTAGTGACAGATGTGTCCACAGACAGAGCTGACCGGACGGAGGGAGACAAAGAAAGGGGAGAAGGTATGCCCACCGTCGGAGCACCCCGGATGGCGCCAACACTCAGTGCATCTGCAGAGCAGCCGTGGAGAGCAGGTCAGGAGACACAGGGGTTGAGGCACCCACAAACCAGACCCCTTAATCGACACAGCCTGTGTCTCAACTCAAACATACATACATGCCTGTCTGAAGTTCACCAGCCCACAGAGCCCAGCTTAGCTCTCAAGCCCTGGATGACAAGAGGAAATCCCGGAGAGACACTGCACACCAGAAGGGACCTGGGTGTGAATTATCAAGCAGAGACCTGGAAAAAAGGCAGAGGCTGCACCTAACGACAAAGGTGGGTTTTTGCCAGTGGGCCCACTTCAAACTCTGATCAGAAAGCACCTGCAATGTGTAGCAGGATGTGTCATATACTGGGGAAGCAGGTCTTTCTTTCCAGGAACACAACTGTTTGCCTAGCAACTGAGACCATCACAGAAAAGGAGAAAGAACCGTGCAGGGGTGAGGGGCCAGGGCAGGGGAGCTCCTCGAATACCGGGCCTGACAAATGTGATGGCCATCTCCCCTGGCATGATGGGTGCCATGTTAGGTGCTGCTCACTACCCATCTGATAGCCATGCCTGACCTCTTCTGCACTTGTTGGCCGATTTTGTTTAGGGCAGCACCATGCCCAGTGATGAACTGATCCAAGTCAGCGGTTCTCAACTCTGACTTTACATCCACGTAATCGACCTAGGATGGGATCCCGCAGGGCTCTTTTGTGATCTGGGCCCCACTTCCAGCTTCCTTTGAAATTAACTAGATATGGCAGGCCTGGTCAATGAGATTTGAGGACGTGTCCACTGGAAATGCCCGGAAAGTGTTCCCCTCACAAATGGGGCAGTTTCTGGGGCTTCCCACAGCCCTGCTTTGAAGATTAGAATAGCCAAGAGTTGAGCAGAGACACCTCTGTCCAGCTGCTAAACACATGAGCCACCTAACTCCAAACTCTTCATTGCAGGAGAGACTTAAGAGTCTGTTTGTGGAACTCACATTTTCTGTTTCTGCTGCTGCTGCTAAGTCGCTTCAGTCGTGTCTGACTCTGTGCGACCCCATAGACAGCAGCCCACCAGGCTCCTCCGTCCCTGGGATTCTCCAGGCAAGAACACTGGAGTGGGTTGCCATGTCCTTTTCCAATGCATGAAAGTGAAGAGTGAAAGTGAAGTTGCTCAATCGTGTCTGACTCTTAACGACCCCATGGACTGCAACCTATCAGGCTCCTCTACCCATGGGATTTTCCAGGCAAGAGTACTGGAGTGGGTCGCCATTGCCTTCTCCAACATTTTCTGTTACTTGCGATCAAAAGCAGTCTTTACTGCTAACATTTATTAAACTTGCACTATCTCAAGTTCAGTTCAGTCTCTCAGTCGTGTCCGACTCTGCGACCCCATGAATTGCAGCACACCAGGACTCCCAGTCCATCACCAACTCCCAAAGTTCACTCAGACTCACGCCCATCGAGTCGGTGATGCCATCCAGCCATCTCATCCTCTGTCGTCCCCTTCTCCCTCCCAGCACTATCTCAAACCTCCTTCTAAAACCTTGTAAGTCTTCCTGTTTGCTTCTGGAAAACCTACAGAAGGGAAAAAAAAGTACCTCTCCATTCCTCTTGGGGCCCAGTGCTACCCACAAGCACTCCTCCTAATGTCTTCGAAAGTTTCAAAGAGCAACTACAATTTTATTAAGCCCAAGTTAGCCTTTTTTTTTTTTTTTTGGTTTGTACTTTTTATTTTCTNGGAAAACCTACAGAAGGGAAAAAAAAGTACCTCTCCATTCCTCTTGGGGCCCAGTGCTACCCACAAGCACTCCTCCTAATGTCTTCGAAAGTTTCAAAGAGCAACTACAATTTTATTAAGCCCAAGTTAGCCTTTTTTTTTTTTTTTTGGTTTGTACTTTTTATTTTCTTGCCATGACCACTCTGAGGGAGGGACCATGTGGAGAGACTCTGAGCCCGTACAGAGAGGGATGGTGGGCCAGCTAAGACCAGCCGCCCAGTCATCCTCACCAAGGTCCAGAGGTGTGGGTGGGGCCCTCCAGATGGGGACAGCTGATGCCACATGGAGTATGCCACCTGGGTGCTGCCACAGAGGTCTGTGGGATCCCAGGGGGACTGGGTCTGGGAAGTGGGGGAGCTGAAATCCTAGAAAGACATCAAAGAGGAGATAATCCCTGAAATAGGTTCATTAGGGCGGGAGGGTGGGTGTGGAGTGTGACACACGGACAGAGGGTAAGGGGCAGGGACAACACCTAGGTGGGGGGCAGAGAGGAGGAAAGGCCAGAGTTACAAGAAAACCTTTTTGGGGGAAAAAAAAAAAAAGGGGCTATATTTATATGGCAAGTAGCCAGAGACTAGAGGGGATGGGAAAGACGGGAGAGCAAAGTCAGCCAGGGGGCAGGGCCAGCTCATGCAGACCCCAGAAGGTTCTGGAAGGTCCAGGAAGGCCACACTAAGGCATCTGCACTCAATCTTGCAGGCGTGGGGAGGAATACAAAGGCAGGAACATGGTCAGATCTGCATTTTTGAATGATCATTCTGGAAACCGTGTGGAGGACAGATTGAAGTGGGTGTGGAGAAACCAGAAACAGGGAAGCCAGTTAAGGAGCCAAGGCAATTCAGCAAATGAGAACAAAAGGTAATTTAGTCAGTGGCTGTGTGGGTGGAAAGGAAGGAGCAGATTCTAGAGATGTTTTATTACATTTTTTACTCTAAGACAAGACTTCCCTGCTTGCTCCTCCAGAGAATTTCTGGCATACCAGCACCCTGGAATGCAGGAAGCCCGTGAGCTGAATTTCTCCAACAAATGAGTCTACACGTGTTTGATTTCTTGGAGCTCTGTGCTTCAGGGGGGAGGGGGCCAGCTACCGGTCAGAAGGCTTCAGGCCCCAAGGTCTAGCTTGGCCCAGGCACCTCAGCCCAGGTGGCTCCCCACTTGAGGTCTGCCCCCTTCTCCACCTCCCAGGCAGAGGGGTGCCCTGCACCCACCAAAAGTAAAATACTCATTCCCCAGAATCTCCATCTTCAGCTCCTCCTGAAATCCCCAGAGGAGATCAGACAGAAAGAGGCTGGGGAGACGCAGAAACTGCCAGGGCGGCCAGGTCCAGGAGGAGCATCGCCAGCCTGCCCCCTCCAGGCCACACGCCGAGCACTGCATCCCCTTCCAGGAGAGCTGCCCAGGTGTTCCAGCAAGAGAAAGAGGGAGCTCTCCCCATCTTCAGTGGGAAGATCATGGGGATCAGAGCCAGAGAGAGACTCAAGTTCAAATCTCACCCCCACCTCCTACCAGCTAAAGGACTGCAGGCCATGGATCATGCCCCTGAGCCATCATTTCCTCTGTTGTAAATGAGGGGAAAGATTGGCCTCCAAAGATCACTGTGGAGACAAAACGATAAGATGTATCCAGCAGCTGGCATGCCCATACGCAGCCGGTATGCCCACAGGCACCTGCAAATATCTACTCCCATCTCCCGTCTCTGTGACCTTAGTCATGGGTAAGGCTGTGGCTTTGATGACTGGCAGGGAGCCCGGGACAGGGAGTGGGAGGAGACCCCAAAAGGTGAGTGTCCAAATGGCCAGCGCGGATTACTGGTCTGCTGAGATATCTGCAGGCTCCCATGGAACAAGGCAGAGATCTGGCTGTAGAATCAGTTCTGAGCACAAGGTGGGGTTGGGGGTGGGGTCAGCATTACCCCCACTTTTACAATCCATTCTGTACCATCAAGGTCTAAGCAACACCTCTGGCACTGAGCCACCACCCTGAGTTCCCGGTGAGACCAGGATGCCCCGCCAGTGATGGGACTGTCTGTTCTAGCTTGAAGCGCACCCAAGAGATGACATCAGATCGTGTACGGGTCAGGCATCTTGGGCAGATGCGTCTCAGTTTACAGCCCTCATCCTAACCTACCCTCCCCACAGGCCCACGAGGACCATCCTCATCCTCAAGGCTCAGAGGCTAAGTGACGTCCCTCAGATCACACGGTCTTTACTGCATTGAGGCACCAACTCCACACCCATGCTTTTAGAGATATGTGTGTGTGTATATATATATATGCATTTTACATATATATATGTATGTACTTATATATTTTACTTATATATGTATATATACACATATGTTTTTATTTTTATATATGTATTTTATATATACATATATATGTTTTATATATATACATATTTGGAGAAGGGAATGGCAACCCACTCCAGTATTCCTGCCTGGAGAACCCCATGGACAGAGGAGCCTGGCAGGCTACATATAGTTCATGGGGTCACAAAGAGTCGGACACGACTGAGGGACTAACGCATATATATATATATTATTTTAGACGTATTCCCAGAGAATGACCTATCGGCAGGAATCAGGGTTTTTTCCTGTTTTCTTTGGCCACCCTGCGGCATGGAGGATCTTAATTCCCTGACCAAGAATTGAACCTGTGCTCCCTGCAATGAAAGCTTGGAGTCTTAACCACTGAACCACCGGGGAAGTCCCCACAGCCACGATTTTCAGTCCAATTGTCAGTGCTGTCACCCCTCCCCCAAGCCCCCAGAGTAGACAAAATGGTTTTAATTTAATAGACTAAAAACGAGCTCTCAGCTGAAACAGTGGGACTCCGTGGGGATACTACTGGCTGGGACCCCTCAGACATCTCTCAGGAAAGGAAGACCAGGGGTGCTTGGCAAGTGTATCCATACCTCTTTTCACCAGGGATCTGCCAAGACCATTCGACTACCCACAGCCTTCTCTGTTATAAAACCTTCCCAGCTCTCTTCTTAAGAGACCATTTTATCTGGGCAGAGCAAGATAAGGACATACGGGGCTTAGGTAACACAAGAAAGAAATCGGACCTGGAACCCGGGAACGGAATTGCAGTGGGGTTGAGGTGACATCAGCTGTGGGACCACCCTCTCCAGCACACAAAGGCCCAAAGATACAGGATCTCTGTCCCTAAGCCCTGTGCTCGTCCCTCAGCTGTAATGGGGCTGACATCACCAACACTATCATTGGTGGAGAGTGAGAAAGGGCTCAGATAGCAGAATGTCACTACTGAGCCAACCCAGGAATGTCAGCCCAGCTCTCCCTAGAGAGATGGTCAGACCTGGGTTCACATCCCAGCTCTATTGCTGGCCAGTGGCATTGAGTCAAGTTATTCAGCCATTCTATGCCTTAGCTTCCTTATCTGTAAAATGGAGGGATAAC
Organism: Neotragus moschatus; assembly: GCA_006410615.1. Taxonomy (NCBI): domain Eukaryota; kingdom Metazoa; phylum Chordata; class Mammalia; order Artiodactyla; family Bovidae; genus Neotragus; species Neotragus moschatus. Next base: position 2,189,222 of record SJYA01002505.1, on the reverse strand, counting down.
AGGACTACCTTCACGGAAGGAGATGCACGATGCTGGGCACTAGGCTTCAGTATCACCAGCGTGTGTGCTCAGTCACGTCCAGCTCTTTGTGACTGCATGGACTGTAGCCAGGTTCCTCTGTCCATGGAATTTTCCAGGCAAGAAAACTGGAGTGAGTTGCCATTCCCTCCTCCAGGGGATCTTCCCAACCCAGGGACCAAACCCTCATCTCTCGCATCCCCTGCATTGGCAGGCAGGTTCTTTACCACTGGTGCCACCTGGGAAGCCCAACACTAGGCCTGGTAGATGGTTAATACTCACAGGCAGCCATGTTTATCAAGAAAATTCCGGATCGCGCTATCTTTGAAAATAGTTAAATTTAGTTAAAATTCTGACTTGTTGATTCCCTTTAGGTTTTTGAGCATGTTCCTGAGTGAGTCCATACACATGGCAAATTGCAATGTGTCCCCCCTAAAAGGGGAAAATGCAGACAAGGCCAGGAGAGGCTGGAACGCACTCACTGCAGAGCCTTCCTGTTCCTACTATTCCTGGCAGGTCAAGAGCAGGCAGCACAAGCGGACCTGTTGTGACAGGAGCCCCAGTGAGCTGACCGAGCAGCAGAGTGAGACAAACCAGGGCAGCTCTTAAGATGCAGGCAACCTGAGGCAGCAAGCCCAGGAGGGCCTGGGAGGGGTGGGCAATGGGGTCCTGGCACACAGGCTGTCACAGGAGCTGTCCTCCAGGCCCCAGGCAGAGGTGACACAGCTCACACACACACACACACACACACACACACACACACACACACCTGCCATCCTAGACAAGCTATGGCTGAACAAAGAGGGACCCCATTTCAAAATAAACAGAGCAGGTGGGCTGCCAACTGCCCAAGAAATCAACTAACCGGAACTTGTTGAAGAAACTAGATAATAATAGCGAACACTGACAAGGGATCTATCATGTGCCAAGTATTGGTTTAATTGGTATATATGGCTTCCCTGGTGGCTCAGATGGTAAAGAATCTNCTAGACAAGCTATGGCTGAACAAAGAGGGACCCCATTTCAAAATAAACAGAGCAGGTGGGCTGCCAACTGCCCAAGAAATCAACTAACCGGAACTTGTTGAAGAAACTAGATAATAATAGCGAACACTGACAAGGGATCTATCATGTGCCAAGCATTGGTTTAATTGGTATATATGGCTTCCCTGGTGGCTCAGATGGTAAAGAATCTGCCTGCAGTGCAACAGACCCAGGATCAGTCCCTGGGTCGGGAAGATCCCCTGGAGGAGGAAACGGCAACCCACCCCAGTATTCTCGCCCAGGAATCCCACGGACAGAGGAGGCTGGTGGGCTACAGTCCATGGGGCTGCAGAGGCGGACAGGACTGAGCACACAACACAAACGAAGCACAAGGTCCAGTCTCCAGTCACAGGGGTAGGAAGTGGCAGAGCAGGGGCTTGAGCCCAGGTCCACCATCTGCCCCTGGCTCTGCTACCTCCAGGAGTGCCTCAGCTACTTGAGGCCCCTACCAAAGTCAGGCCAGCGCTGGCCACCGTGGTAGGAGGATTCTCATTTATACAAGGACCCAGAGACTCCGGGAGCCAACCCAAAGTCATCGAGCTGGTCATGCCAACAGCCAATTTCAACCTGATGAGGGTGGGGGTGGGGGGGATGCGGCTGATGCCCCATGCTGGGTTTGACCTTATAGAACACCCCAGCCCAAACCTACAGTTCAGACAAGGACTTTCCCACCGTGCGGACAGACACATCAGCGACACACTGCATACAAACCCAGGCGAGGCTCTGCCACCTGGCCAGCAGGCCTGGGGAACCCGTGGAACCCGGGAGAGAAGCCACCAGTCTCCACCCACTTCCTCGGCACAGTTCCCTCCTCTGGGGCCTGGCCAGCCACCTCCTACTCCCTCCTAGCTGTCCACAGAAAGAACCAGACCAAGACCCTACTGCTGGGTCCCCGATGGCAGGAGCTCTGCGTATCTGGCATTCTGGTATAACTGCTCAAGGCGAAGAGATACATACAGGCTCTTGCATAAGGACCGATTTCGCTCACACACAGAACTCGGGGACAAGTGGTGAGCTCTGGGGGCCGGGGTGCACCAGCGGCCCACACCGCCGGGCAGGACAGCGCATGACTCCGAGGAGGCGAGTTCTCCCATGGCCCATTTCCAGGTGACCCAGATACTCTAATTCTCCATCCAGGTGGAGGAGGGCTCACCTGCACAGAGAACAACCTGGAAAAATCCTAGAGGGCTCTGGACCTCCTGCCCACCAGTCTTTTCAGCCAGTCCCCACTAAGGACCAAGGCGGGGGTCAGCAGGGGGCTCAGTTGGCAGAACCAGACCCTTCTTGAGATCTCTCAAATCCTTTTAAGTAACAAAAATCCAAAAATTTTCTACAATGAGAAGAACCTTCAAGATGGCCTCACTTGTGGGGACTTCCTTGGTGGTCCAGTGGTTAAGAATCCACCTTGCAATGCAGAGGACATGAGTTCAATCCCTGGTCAAGGAACTAAGATCCCACATGTCATGGAGCCACTAAGCCTGTGTATCCCAAATAGACCATCTGCACGGCAAGGAAAGATCCTACACCATGCAACCAAGACCCGGGCAGCCAAATTAATTAATTCATATTTTACAAAGATGGATACCCAACAGCAACAACAAAATGAGGTCCAGAGAGGGCAGTGACTTGTCAAAGAAGCACAGGAAGTTAGAAGGCAATGCCAGGACAGAACCCAGGCCCCCAGGCTCCTACCCAGGGCTCTTTTCTCCTTACTGGACAATAGAAGGTCTGGGTTCAACGTGCTGTATGAGAGAGACGCTTGGCTGGGCCTCCAGTTCTCTATTTTTTATTTAGCAAATTAGGAACTGTTTAAAGAAGTTTATACACATTAACTCATTTCATCAGAGGAGCGAGATGCTATTACCATCCCCACTTGGGGATGAAAGTACAACACAGAGATAAAGTAACTGTCAGGGGCAGGATGTGAACTCAGACAATGTTACTCCACCTCCCGGGCCTGGACCGTTGGCCCAGGTTGCCTTTGTGACTGCAGCCCCTCAGGGTAAACAGTTGGTTAGGACAGTTGTTCTTCAGAGAAGCAGGGCCCTGAAGATGACTCCAGGACTGTGCCCATCCCAGCAGCCCCCCTGGACTTGCCCAGAGAATGCAGGGAACAGACCTGCCACCCAGGATGCAAGTCTGGGACCAGCCAGAGAAGGGACACTGTAAAGTCCTGTCTCTGTGTGTGTGTGTGTCTGTGTGTGTTAGTCGTTCAGTCATGTCCAACTCTTTGAGGCCCCTATGGACTGTAGCCCACCAGGCTCCCCATGGAATTTTCTAGGCCAGAATACTGGAGTGGGTAGCCATTCCCTTCTCCAGGGCATCTTCCCGACCTAGGGTTCGAACCCCAGGTCTCCTGCATTGTAGGTGGATTATTTACCAACTGAGCCACCGGGAAAGTCCATAAACTCCTCAGGGGCCTGGAATGCGGGGACCAGAGTTTACCGCTGGGAAGAGCAGCTTGGCTGGGTCTGAGGCCTGCGGCCCCTCCCAAGGCTAAACACCCCTCCCCTGCACCCCGGGCCTAGGGGGAGAGGAGCAACCGCTCTGCAGCCCCCAGGCCCTGACCCCAGAGGCCATGATTCTGCACTCTTGTGCAGACTCCTCGAGGCTCAAGCACTTGAGTCTTCTTTCTGAAAAAGGAAGCCATTTCTCAACGAGGTTGCTACACGCGGATACTGAGAAACACAAGCCAAGAGGCAAACGGGGCACTGGCCCCAAAGGGAAGAGACTGAGGGGGAGGGACTGGCGTGGGCTGGTGAGCCTGAAGGTGCCCTCGAGGAGACAATGTGCCTGATCTTGTCCACTCCTGTTCACCACTGACACGATGGGAACAACCCAAAGACCCAACCGCAGAAGCATGGCTGAGTAGGTTATGGTAAAACCACTTAAAGTATTACAAAATCTATTGAACACACTGACGAGAAACATGGGAGATTTTTTGTATCATTCTATTGAGAAGGCAGGAAGAAAGAACTGCACTATAGATGTAGGGGGGAAAAAACAAAACATTTTTGCCTGGGAAATGCATCTATGAGAAACATCTATTGCCAAGTGAGTTGAGTATGGGGGGCAGGGAGGGAGGGCTGCAGGGAATCTTTTCTTCCACTTCTCTGTTTTCCAAACGTTCTGTAATTACCATATCCTGGTTTTATTAATATAAGGCGATTGACAATAATAATNGAAAAAACAAAACATTTTTGCCTGGGAAATGCATCTATGAGAAACATCTATTGCCAAGTGAGTTGAGTATGGGGGGCGGGGAGGGAGGGCTGCAGGGAATCTTTTCTTCCACTTCTCTGTTTTCCAAACGTTCTGTAATTACCATATCCTGGTTTTATTAATATAAGGCGATTGACAATAATAATACATTTTGCCTTTTTTTTTAGTACTTATTCATTTAACTATTTGGCCGCACCGGGTCTTAGTCTCAGCACGCAGGGTCTCTGGCTGTGGCATGCAGGACCGCGTCCTATGTGGCAGCAGGTGGAGTCTTAGGTGCTGCATGTGGGATCTAGTTCTCTGACCAGGGATCAGACCCAGGCCCCCTGCATCAGGAGCTTAGAGTCTTAGCCACTGGACCAGCAGGCAAGTCCCATTAATAATACATTTTAAATTGTCAAAAAAGGGTGGTGGTGATTCTCTTCCAGCAAAAAAGAGAAAAAGTCTGGGTAGGCAGCCAACCTCAAGTCCTATCCGGAGCAGAGCCCTGCCCGGGGCTGCCACACCCAGCCTTCCCACAAAGGCTNGTCTTAGCCACTGGACCAGCAGGCAAGTCCCATTAATAATACATTTTAAATTGTCAAAAAAGTGTGGTGGTGATTCTCTTCCAGCAAAAAAGAGAAAAAGTCTGGGTAGGCAGCCAACCTCAAGTCCTATCCGGAGCAGAGCCCTGCCCGGGGCTGCCACACCCAGCCTTCCCACAAAGGCTGCTACAGCTTGTTACTCCACCTGCCCAGCTGGGTCTCAGAGGGAGCGGAAAAACTCACTGATTCCGAAGGGAAAGGGGAGGAAGGGAAGAAAACGATTTGATGAGATGGCATTCATTTCACCAAAACATTTAACTTAATTTTTAAGAACAGTGTGTGTCCATCCATTCATTTAAGAATATGGAGTACCCACTATGCCACGCCCTACAGGTAATACAGAAAGGGGTAAGACCCATTTCCCACCTGAAAGACTAGATTCTAACAGGGGCCGAAGATACCAAGTGGCAACACAAAGGGGTATTTGACAAGCGGTTCTATGATGTGAGCTGTAGTGAGAACTCAGGGATGGGAAAATAAAAAATCATTTCCAGCTTCCGAGAAATGACAGGTGGCAGACAAGGGTTCATGGCCAAGGTAGGCTTTGAATTTGGTCTTGGAGAATGAGCAGGTGTCCAGAAAAGGGTCAGNTTTCCTTGTGGCTCAGTCGGTAAAGAATCCGCCTGCACTGTGGGAGACCTGGGTTTGATCCCTGGGTTGGGAAGATCCCCTGGAGAAGGGAAAGGCTACCCACTCCAGTATTCTGGCCTGGAGAATTCCATGGACTGTATAGCCCATGGGGTCACAAAGAGTCGGACACGACTGAGCAACTTTCGCTTTTCACTTCCCCTGGTGGTACAATGGATAAGAATCTGCCTGCCAGTGTAAGGGACACAGGTTCGATCCCTGGTCCAGAAAGATTCCACATACCACAGAGCAACTAAACTACTGAAGCCCAAGAGCCTAGAGCCTGTGCTCTGAAACAAGAGAAGCCACCAGGATGAGGAGCCTTCTACTGCAACTAGAGAGAAGCCCCGACTCACCACAACTAGAGAAAGCTCACCTGTGGCCAAATAAATAAATAATAAATAAGATAAATAATAAAAATATTTTAAGGACTTTATTATATTTTCTGCGTCTAAGTAATTCAAGTATTTGCTGTATCCTGAGTCCACCTTTTGTTTTTTGTTGCTGTTGCACTGGGCGGCATGTGGGATCTTAGTTCCCCAACCAGAGGCTGAACCTGTGCCTCATACAGGGGAAGCATGGAGTCTTAACCACTGAATCACCACGCAAATTCCCCGATAAATTACCACCTTGATTAAACAAAAACCTCATGTCCGAGTCCTCAGGACTGCCCTCTGCAGTAGAAGCCCAGCCGATTTCCACTTGCTGACTACCCCAAGTCATTATCGGGAGGAGGCCTCTTCTACTCCCCACTCCCACCCCCAGCAGCAGTGTGCAAGGCCCAGAATCGAGATCTGCAGCNTAAATTACCACCTTGATTAAACAAAAACCTCATGTCCGAGTCCTCAGGACTGCCCTCTGCAGTAGAAGCCCAGCCGATTTCCACTTGCTGACTACCCCAAGTCATTATCGGGAGGAGGCCTCTTCTACTCCCCACTCCCACCCCCAGCAGCAGTGTGCAAGGCCCAGAATCGAGATCTGCAGCTCAAGGCTTCAGGATCAAGTAAGCCCAGGAGAAACGCCAGTCTCACCACTTCTAGGCCATGTGACCCTGGACAAACCACCCAACACCTGAGCCTCAGTGTCCTGGCTCGAAAACACCACCCGAGGGGATGATACATGTGTCCCGCCACAGTCCCCACTCAGAGCCAGCTCCAGTGAATGGCAGCTCCCTCAAACGGCTATACAGCTAAGGGATATGGAAACTCCTCCCCAGCACTGTGGGGAACTATGCCTTTTAGGGAGACGGGAGGGGGTCTCAATAACACTTTTCCTCCTCTTTGAACATCACAACCTTAAGGCTGCCCCACTCCTGAAGACAGAATTCTTGGCTGACCTCCTCTCTCCCATAGGAACTAGCCCAGAACGTCCACTGTTCACCCAGATGCCCACCTCCCTCCACACCCTGTGGGGGCCCAGCAAGGGCAGGCTCTGGTCGCCCAGGACAAGACCTGGTAGAGAGTAGGCACTCTACCAGGTGATGGATGGATGGGCAGAAGGACTGCAAACACCAGAATTACACACGGCTTCTCTGATTTTCTGGGAGAACATCTGCAGTTCTTAGAGAAAGTATGGCAGGAAAACCTTCAGGTTTACAAACCTTTGGGCATACTTACAAAACAAGTACCTTGGGTCTTTTCTTTTTACTTTAAGAATATTAAAGTTCATGCTGAATTTCACAAGTGGAACTTCCCCGCCCAGCATTAAGTGGCTTGAGAAATGAAAAGGCGTAGCCATTGCTTCATCTTGTTGCTAACTTAATCCAGTCAAGCTGTTTCACACCTCCAGGGCTTGGCTCCCAAGGATCCCTCACCTGGAATGACCCCCTACATAGACTCTGAGGTTTCAAATCCTGTCACCACCACACTAACCCATCCCGGACTCCTTAGTAAGAGTAACCTCCCATCCGTGGGGCTCCCTCTGGGGAGCGCATCCCTAACAACTGCTTTTCTAAGTCATCCCCCAGAGACTAGTCTGATTCTAAGACTAGAAGCTCCATGAGGGCTCTTGGCCTCCTCCCCTCAACTTTTCTAATACTTATTTTTATTTATTTGTTTGTACCAGGTCTTAGCTATGGCATGCAGGACTTTAGTTTCAGCATGTGGAATCTAGTTCCCCAACCAGGGATCGAACCCAGGCCCCTTGCATTGGGAGTGCGGAGTCTTAGCCACTGGACCTCCAGGGAAGATCCAGGTGTCTTTTCTGTTTCTGCATCAAGAACACCTAGCCTGATGTGGCAGCACACAGCAAGTCCTCATAATGACTAAATGAATAAACAGCTTGAATTGTTGGACTGCTTTAGCTTCCTTTAGTATGTCCCTGCCTATATCTGAAACCACTGCAGGCCCCCACATCTTCTACTCACCATCCTAGCTTATAACACTCACAACAGCAGCATACAGGATGGTGGTTTAGTCGCTAAGCCGTGTCCGGCTCTTGTGACCCCATGGTCTGTAGCCCGCCAGGCTCCTCTGTCCATGGGATTCTCCAGGCGAGAAACTGGAGTGGGGTGCCATTTCCTTCTCCAGGGGATCTTCCCGACCCAGGAATCGGACTCAGGTCTCCTGCACTGCTGGCAGAGTCTTTACTGACTGAGCTATGAGGGAAGCCCCAAACATGGGGACTCAATTGTAATCCACTCAGCCCCTTAGCAGGGTTTTCCAGTTTGGAAGTGAGCCAAGGGGGTTTTCCCTAAGATTGCCCAGGACAGTCAGGTAGTTTTCAAATCTCAGGGGTGTCATCCAACTCCAGGTAAAAATCTAGCCAATGGAAGCTACATGGCCGTTCTGAACAGGTGAGCATTCACCTGTGATTTACCACACCAGAGAAGTGGAAGCACGTTACAGAACAGAGCATGCGGTGGTCCCACCTTTTTATTCTGTATTTTCTTTAATATTTACTTTTATTTATTTAGCTGGCTATACCGGGTCTTATGACCTGGCTGAGGGATCTTTAGTTGCAGCATTCGAACTTGCATGTGAGATCTAGTTCCCTGATGTGGGGTCTAGCTCCCTGACCAGGGATCGAACCAGGTCCCCTGCCTTGGGAGTGCAGAGTCTTAGCCACAGGACCACCAGGGAAGTCCCTTTCTTGAACCATTTAAAATGATGAAAATACACTGTGGTGCTCACAGGAATAAGTTTCTTACTAAGGGATGTTTTACTCTATTTGAAACTTGTTTCCTACAGTATCTATGAAATTGTGGCATCTGCTGTTAGCTGGCTTCCTATGTCCATTCTCCCCATTTTCCTGAACTGTGGGAATCCCTGATTTTGCTCAGAGTAACAATGTTCTCAGCTCTGAAATCAGCAGTTGCCACATGTCCCAGTTCTAGCCAATGAAATGTAAGGGGAAGCCTATTGGTACTTCCACGAAGTTAGTGTCCCTCATTAAAATGGGTAAGGCAGCTGGCAAAAGCGAGCTTCCTTCTCCCTTTCTTCTTGCCTAGAATGCAGATGTGAAGCCTAGAGATACAGCAATCATTTTGAGAGCATGAGGGGAAAAGGCCGTATGTTGAGGATGATAGAGCAAAAGGACATTAGGAATCAATGTGGAGCCCTAGGACTGACTGCCTGCCTCTAGACCTCTTGTGTCATGAAAAAAGCACTGCATATTCTGTTACCATCGTATGGTGGTAATGGGATTTGTTTTTCCATTTTCCCATACCATCTGTTTTCCATCGTATGGAAAAACCCAAATGAACTTTTTGGTCAAGCCAATAATTCCCTTCCTTGTTCAACCCAGTGTTATTTCTATTTGCTAAACATGGAGCCAAGTGAACCCTAAGTGACACATTAATATCAGATTATAATTCCAAGTTGATAAAGATGACTCCTAATACCTTACTGTGTTCTTCCAAGAAGCTGCAAAAGTGTTTTTGTGTGCTTGGGGTACCCCAATAAAACACAAGCTGGCGGACCGTTACTCACTAGGAGCTTGTCTAGCTGCTGCAAGTGGCAAATGGCCATTAATTGGTATTGTGTCTTTGCTAAGCTGACATGCTCTTGCAACTTGGAATTTTGTTAGGAAACAAAAAGTGCTTTATGGCAAAAGCGTTAGTGCCACAATGGGACCTTTCTGCTTTGATTATGAAAACACATTAAGAGCTCAGCTGCCCTGCAAGCAGTGGCCAGGAGCCTCGGCTGAGGCCTCAGCCTCCCTGACAGTTCTCCACTCAGTATGCTGGAAGGGGGCCCAAGCCACTCAGGAGGAAACGAGGCAGGCAGACACTCAAGCTTACAGGGCCAGGCATTCCGGTCCACCTGGAGGCCTGTGATGGACAGGCTGTGCCCACAACACTGCCTACATGCCCCTGACCATGCTGCTACATGCCACTCACACCTCACACCTGCAGAGTTACCCACGTGCAACATACATGGGATTTAGTGCCCTGATCTCTCATCGCCTGGAAAGGTGATACGGCCCCAGTGGGAGCCCAGAGACAAGTCAGGGTGTACAGAGGCAGGACAGTGAGGAAAGTGCTTCCCACACTGCTGAGCTCAGCCAACCCTCCCCACACACTGACAAGGCCACTGTGAGGACAGACCGACTGTCACATCATGTTGTGATTCCACTGCCAAGTATCACGTGCACACACACACACACACACAAAGGCTTATCAAGAGACATGTCCAGTGCTGATCCCAGCAGCATTTTTGGGTGACATTTCCAAACATAAATAAACCAAATGCATATCAGTAAAACAGAGACAAAAATTTTGCAAATCATTCAGTGGAGTGATATACAACAACGGACATGAATAAATGATACCTACATGCAAAACTGCAGGGCTTCCCAGGTGGCACTGGTGATAAAGAGCCCACTTGTCAATGGAGGAGACTTAAGAGACATGGGTTTAATCCCTGGGTCAGGAAGATCCCCTAGAGGAGGTCACAGCAGTCCCAGTATTCTTGCCTGGAGAATCCCATAGACAGAGGAGCCTGGCGGGCTACAGCTCAGGGCGGTTGCAAAGAGTCGGACACAATGGAAGCAACTTAGCATAGCGTTGTGCAAAAGAAGCTAAATACCAAAGAATACGTAACGATTCTCCATCTAGAAAGCTCAAAAAAACAGGCAAGACTAAATCACAGCGCTTAAGGGCACATCTGAGTGCTGAGATCACTGTGTTGAGAAGTAATAAGCACCTGAAAAGATGCTCAACATGGCTAATCAACAGAGAAGTGCAAATCAAAACTATTAATACAATGAGGTAACTCCTCACCCTGGTCACAATGGCCATCAACAGAAAGTCTACAAATAAATGCTAGACAGAGTGTGGAGTAAAGGGAACCCTCCCACACTGTTGGTGAGACTGTAAGCTGTTGCAGCCACTATGCATAACAGCATGGTGGTTCCTTAAAAAACTAAAAATAGAGCTACCATATGATCCTGCAATCCCATTCCTGGGCATATGTCCAGAAAAGACAACAACTCTAGTTCAAAAATATACATGCAGTCTCACGTTCGTAGCAGCACTATTTTTAATAGCCAAGACATGGAAGCAACCTAAATGTTCATAGACGAATGGATAACAAAGATGCGGTACGCACACACACACACACACACACACACACGCACACACACACACACACACACACACACAGAGGAAGATTACTCAGCCATAACAAGTCACTTTAAAATGCCATTTGCAGTAACCGGGATGGACCCAGAGACTGTCATACAAAGTGAAGTAAGGCAGAAAAAGACCACTAGCGTATGATAGCACTTATATGTGGAATCTAAAAAAAGATACAAATGAACTTATGTACAAAACAAAAATAGTTTCACGAAGATAGAAAACAAACGTACGGTTATCAAGGGGAAGGGAGTAGGGAGGGATAACTAGGAGTATGAGATTAATAGATACACACCACTGTGTAGTGGTAAATAACAAGGACCTATTATATAGCACAATATCATGTAATAACCTATAATGGAAAAGAAACTGAAAAGAATATATATATGTGCAACTGAATCACTTTTATATGTATATAATTGAATATGTATGTATAATTGAATCACCTTAGAGCAGAAATTATCACAAATCAACTATAATTCAATAAACGTTGTTTTTGGAGAAAAAAAAGTCAGGCCAGTGTCACTGTGCTGTCCTAAGTCACTTCAGCCCTATCCAACTCTTTGAGACCCCATGGACTGTACCCAGCCAGGCTCCCCTATCCATGGGATCCTCCAGGCAAGAATACTAGAGTGAGTTGCCGTGCCCTTCTCCAGAGGATCTTCCCAACGTAGGGATCAAACCCGAGTCTCTTAAGTCTCCTGTGTGATTCTTGGTAGTAAGAGAAGGGGTTAGGAGCAGGAGAGTTCTGGAGTGCTGGCAGGGTTCCCTTTCTTGCTTTAGACAGTGGTTGTGAGGGTGTTCACTTTGAGATAACTCCTTGAGCTGTGCATTTATGCTTTGTGTACTTTTCTGAATCTGTGTTGTATTGTGCAACAGAAACAGCCAAAAATTAGAAGTGAAAAAGAACGATGAATCGATGACAAATCCGGCCTGCTCTTCAGAAACGGAGGGGAGCCCGTATCAGTGCCAAGTCAAAGATTCAGCATTTCGTCCCTCTCTGATGTCTCCAGTATATTCAGCTCTAATTGTAAGCTCCTTGGAGGAAAGAAACAGCTTGGAACACATACTTAACTATGCAGATTAGGGCATGTATGCTAAGTTGCTTCAGTCATGTCCAACTTTGTGATCCTAAGGACCGCAGCCCACCAGGCTCCTCTGTCTGTGGGATTCTCCAGGCAAGAATACCGGAGTGGGTGGCCCTGCCCTCCTTCAGGGGATCTGCTCAACCCAGGGACTGAGCCCAGGTCTCCCACACTGCAAGCAGACTCTTTTCCAGCCGAGCCATCAGGGAAGCCCAACTAGAACAGAAAGCACTAGGAAAGTCACTGCAGGAGGAGGAGGTGGACATTTTGCTGGGTCATCAGAGCAAAGTTTAGAGCCCAGTCCATGGTCAGGACGTGGACAAGGAGACAGAGGTCCAGGGTCTGGCCCAGTCCCAGCCCTGAGAGGGGGCCCAACCTAACTGAACACCCACAAGATTATTGCACACTAGCAAAAAGCCACTTTATTATTTTATGGTGAGAAATTGCCACCTTGGGTTCTGCTATCCTAGAAAGTGTGCATAAATCAGTGTGTTCTCCTCCTGGTGCACAGGCTTATTATCACACTTCAGCAGATGTCTGCTAGGTGAGCTTGTCCTTACCTAGCACCTAGTTTGAGAACTTCCATATTTAGTGGGATCGAAGGGGAGGGGCGGGGGGTGGGGGGCGTGTGGAATGCTTGCAGCTAAGCATAGTGATGAAACGCACAGAAGTCTAAGGGCTGGGTGCCTGCTCCCCTGAGCAACCTTGTTGGGCACTGCCAAGGTTGACTCAGGACCCTTCCCCTTTTCTAAGCTTCCATGGACGACCAAGCCATCTTTATTTTCTTTTCTAGTTGTTTTATTTTTTTACTTTTTATTTTATATTGGAGCGTAGCCAATTAACAACATTGTAATCGTTTCAGGTACACAGCAAAGGGACTCAGCCATACATATACATGTATCCATTCTTCCCCAACCAAGCCACCTTTAAATCATACAGTCCCTGGCAGTCCAGTGGTTAGGACTCAGAGCTACCCGTGAGGGCCTGGGTTCAGTCCCTAGTCAGGGAAACTAGGATCCCACAAGCCTCAAGATGCAGCCCCCCACCAAAAAATCATACATTCTCTCTACTAAGATATCTAAACTGAGCCACAGTCAAACCCTGCTGGCCCGGGGACCACTCCCCATTTCCCCACCGAATCCTGTTGGAAACTTTGCCCAGCTGTCCACAGGTTCCTCACAAGTGGACTCTGAGAGTTCCAGGGGGTAGGCTATTGAACTTCCTTCCTGAGTTCCAGTCCTGGAGTATGTCCTGACCCTCCTACCCATTAAGGGATGTTAAGCTTCTTCCCAGCAGAGTACAGCAGCCTACAGTCCCTGGCGCATCCTCGACTACCCTCCAGTCCACCCTCCACCATAGCAAAGCTACCTCGAGGTGCTTACCTACCACCACCCCAGAACCCTCAAAGCACTCAGACTGGGAGGGATATAAAAGCAGAGACCCTTCCTGGCTGAGTTGTCATGAAGGTACTGACCCTCAAATGTCAGCTCCCTAAAGGTGCTCTATGAATGACAGCTTTCCAGCCCCTGGACTTCCCTGGTGGTCCAGTGGGTACAAATCTGCCTGCCAGGGCAGGGGACACAGGCTCAGTCCCTGGTCAGGGAAGATCCCACATGCCACGGGACTACTAAGCCCATGTGCCACAACGACTAAGCCTGAGTCCTAGAGGCTCTGAGCTGAATCTACTAAAGCCCACACACAGCAATGAAGACCAAGTGTAGCCAATATATACACAAAATTTCCAGCCCCAGCCCGCTGTCCCCACCACCATGCTCCTTGTCTCTCTCTTCACAGCCAACCTTTCTGCATAAGCAAGATGTATTATCACTAAAATCTCTATCCCGTCTTTCTCATTCTTTTGCTAAGAAAGAAACCAACAGCAAAGAAGCTGCTGGTAAGGGTTTTTTAATCTAGAGAATTTCTAGATTATTCTTCCTTCCCAGGGCTGTGTGTGCACAGGTGTGATCACTGCCACCTTCTGAGACCCCGTCTTCTAAGATGAAACAGTGGAGGTCCTGCCCACGGTCGGGACAGCTGTGAGCATCGGGGCAGTGAAGGCGCTCTGTCATTTGAGACGCCGCACAGTTACTGGGGCCGAACAGCTGTCAATATGGAGATCACACTGGCCCGGGAGTGCACCCAGGAGGCACTGCGGCATGCTCAAAGGATTAAAACTCATCCGCAGCTCAGAAATGAACAAGTGGTATTCATCCACCTTAAAAAGAAGCTAAGCAAGCATACTCTTGATGGTCTTCAGCTAAGCAGATCCCATCACGCCCAAGCATTTAGGAAAATGGAGACTACAGAGTCTCTGTCAGGCACATGCCAGGCACACAGAGTCACGTTCAAAGCCTCTTCAACCAGCCCATTTTACAGACCAGGAAGGTCTAGAAGGTTACCTTAAGCTAAGACCATTCAGCTATTCAGCGTCAGGACTCAGATTCACTTCACCCTAGCTCCCATTTTCTTTCCAATTCCATTTTGTCTGGAAGACACCCATGACACTATAGACAACGACCCTCACATGGCTCTTACACGCTTCACCAAACCCTAGTACCTGTTCTCCCTTGTCCCTTACAACCCTCTGGGGTCTGTTCAGCACCACCAACATTCCCATTTTACACATGAGGAAACTGAGGCTCAGGGAGGTGAAGTGACTTGCACAAGGTCATGGAGACCAAGGAGGGCAGCCCCTGGCTAACCAGGCTAATCAGGGGTGGTCTTTCCCCGACTGCTGGTTCTGCCATGACTCACTGCCCTCAGAAGGGAGGGTGGCAAGTCCACAGAAGAGGGAAAACCACAGTGGTTATCTCTAGTCAGAGTGGAGTGGGCAGTGAAGAAGTGGGCCCAGGTGGATTTTTCTGGAGACAGCTCAATTCCCTGGATGATAGGAGGAAGATGTTGAGGGCGCTGGACTCCGGTTTAAATTACATGATACTCCTAGCCCCTGGACCAGGGGCTAGAGGCCAAGGCTGGATTTTGCCTCTTCTCCATAGCACACACCTAATAGAGGTCTCTGACCTCTTAGACCAATATTTATTCAGTGTTTAAAAGGCACTTGACTGTGAAGCAGAGCTGTAGCCAAGTGCCTGCAACCAGAAACCTAGGCCTTCCCCCCTCACTCTGCAGAAGATGTGCTGGGGCCTCAGGGCTGGCTGTCCAGCCTCTGAGCACCGGGGTTCTCTCAGGGTCTGTTCAAAATGTAGACCCAAACTCAAACTCAGTTAACACAGGAAAGAAGGCTGGGTCAACACAAGCACACATGTCCCCTCTCCCTCCAGGATGGGAGCCCTGAATTGAAAGCCAGGATTCTATCTACCCCTACCTTCCTCCGCCTCCTGTGACCAAGTGTCTGCCGCTTTGTCTTCGTCATGAAACTGAGGGTCAGAGGAGGCAGAGGGACTGAGTCCAGAGAGGAGTGGTGTATGGCAAAGAGCAGGACACTAAGTTAGACAGGACATTCGCTATAAGCTCTGACACTTATCAGACAGCAGGACCTCAGGCCTATATGTTACTACTCAGTGCGGAGAAGGCAATGGCAACCCACTCCAGTACTCTCGGCTGGAAAATCCCATGGACAGAGGAGCCTGGTAGGCTACAGTCCATGAGGTCGCTAAGAGTCTGACACGACTGAGTGACTTCACTTTCACTTTTCACTTTCATGCACTGGAGAAGGAAATGGCAACCCACTCCAGTGTTCTTGCCTGGAGAATCCCAGGGACGGGGGAGCCTGGTGGGCCACCGTCTATGGGGTCACACAGAGTCCGACACGACTGAAGCGACTTAGCAGCAGCAGCAGGCCCTCAGTGATCCTCATCTGCAAAATGGGCACCATGGCACCTCCTAGCCCAGTGGGAGGATTCAGTGGGATGATAAAGTACCCAGCACAGGGCTTGGCATGTCATAAGCAACCAGTCAATGGTAGCCAATATTCTAAGTGCCCAGAATCAGGATTCTAGCCAGGGCTCAAGACGTTAACGTCCAGCGTGACACCCTGGAGCCCAAGTCCATGCCTTCCAAGGTTCACCCTAAGCCATTCAATCCCACTGAGAAGTTCCCTCAGTGAACTGACTTCTAGGCCTAACACCCAGAGGTGTTACCAGGGTGGCGGCCACAGTGAACTCTGCCCCAAGGCACCTGCTCCTTCTCATCCACGTCGCAGGTCTGGCAGCAAGAGGCATCAGGCACATGGGGACTGGTGGGTGCCCAGGTGGGTTTCAATTTCCACCCACTCTAAGCCCTTCATGGGGCAGGACAGCAGCTTCCAGTCTACACTTGAAAACAGTACTCTCCAACCAAAGTATAATACTAGTCCCCAAGGAGCTTTATACTTTTTTGTATAAAAATAAGCATAATTTTATAGTATAAGTATAAATTTTATACTTTCTAGCCAACATGAATGGGCTTCCCTGGTAGCTCAGCTTGTAAAGAATCTGCCTGCAATGCAGGAGACCCGAGTTCGATCCCTGGGTTGGGAAGATCCCCTGGAGAAGGGAATGGCCACCCACTTCAGTATTCTTGCCTGGAGAATTCCACGGACAGAGGAGCCTGGCAGGCTACATTCCATGGGGTCAGAAAGAGGCGGATAGACTGAGCGACTAACACTTTCCCTGGTGGTCCAGTGGTTAAGAATCTGCCTTGTAGTGCAGGGGACATGGGTTTCCTCTCTGGTCGGGCAATCCCACATGCCTGCACGCCACAACTACGGAAGCCTGAGCGCGACAACGAGAGAGACCCTGCACGGAGACAAAAGATCCTGTGTGCTGCAACCAAGACCTGACTCGGCCAAATAAATAATTTTTTTTTTCAATGAGCTGCAGTCGACTCTTTTGTTTGTGCTAAATCTGCCACGTATTAGAAGACATGCCAGTTTAGACTAAGCCCCATTTTAGGGCTCAACAGTCCTCTGTGGCCAACAGCTACCACATTGGAAAGAGCAGAAGGAACATTTCCATTATCGGAAAAAGTTCTACTGGACAGTGCAGCTGTCCTCCTTCACCAAGTCCTGGGGGTTGCAAGCCCTCGGGGAGTGCTAGCTGAGACCTAGCTGGGGAGTGGCCTGGGTGGGGCTCATTTTTCCGAATTACACAGGGGGCTGATTTCTCAGACAGCTGGGGGCTGACAGGAAATACCTGTTTGTCTGCCTAAGAAAAAGTTTTCCCCTCCTTCTTCCCCGGGCTTGGGCAGGGCTGGGGGGTTTCCAGGGCACCTGCAGAACCCAAAGCCGTGTCCCCCCAGGGAGCTGAACCCACAGACCCACAGAAGAGAAAAATCCAGCTTAGGGCCTGGGGGCGGAGGGAGCAGAGAGACAGAAGATAAAGGCTGACCCTCAGCAGGGCTCCGGGCTGCATCTTAACTGGACAAACACCAAGTTACTGACTATAAAGGGAGAGGGCTGACTCCAGAGGCTCCCAGCTGCCAACCCCCAGGACTGCTCCCTCCAGAGGGACAAATCCACTTCTGTCTAGATGACCACATTGTCAGGCAACCATGAAAACTCTAAAAAGTATGCCTTTACCAAGCTAGATCTTCTACCTAGACCATTTCTTCCATGACAGCAGCAATGTCACTCCCCTGCTACCCGAGGGAGTGCGCCAAGTCAGATTAACTTGCCCATGATGGTGCTGCAGAAGACTCTTGAGAGTCCCTTGGACAGCAAGGAGATCAAACCACTCAATCCTAAAGGAAGTCAACCCTGAAGATTCATTGGAAGAACTGAAGCTGAAGCTCCAATACTTTGGCCCCTTGACACGAAGAGCCGATTCCTTGAAAAAGACCCTGATGCTGGGAAAGACTGAGGGCAGGAGGGGAAGGTGGGGACAGAGGATGAGATGGTTGGATGGCATCAAAGGACATGAGTTTGAGCAAACTCCAGGAGAAGGTGAAGGACAGGGAAGCCTGGGTGCTGCAGTCAAAGGAGTCAGAAAGAGTCGGACGTGACTTAGTGAATGAACAAGACGGCCCGGCCAGCAAGGGCCAAGGTCACACCGAGCCAAAGCCCACCAGACCCCAGGCCGCAAACACATTATGATTCTACTGCTCCTGGTGTGTATTAATAGAACAGTTATTTACTGGGGAGAGGGGCAGGGAGTAACATCATCAAAAAGTGTCTTTGCTTTTTAATTAACCATTACCAGATCCATATCTGCTCCAGACAAGGATAGGGAGAAAACACAGAGACAGAAAATCAGTTTAAATTAGGTCAGGGGCCATAAGGCAACTGCTTCCTTTTTAACACTGTTACTTTGTTTACGTAATGCATCTTTTTTTTTTTTTTTTTTAAGGCAGCTATATTCTGGGAAGAGGGGAAAAAATGATAGAAATACCAAGAAAACCATGCAGGTAGCTGTCCTGGTCACCCCCAAGGTCTGGAGTCCCACCTTCCCCACGGCAGGCAGGACTGAGGCTTGAACGATGTTTGCATGATGCTTCCAGTAAGACGGAAAACAGAATTGTTTACATCGAAGAACTGGGCAGAAGCATGGTTGGTGGCAACCCCATAGTGACACCAGTAGTGAAAGCAAAAATGACAGTTGCTCAGTCGTGTCCGACTCTTTGCGACCCCGTGGACTATACAGTCCAGGTCTCCTGCGCTGCAGGCGGATTCTTCACTACTCTTCACTAGCTGAGCCACGAGGGAAGCCCAGTGACACCAGTACCTGGCACAAAAACATGAACGGCCAGTAGATTTTCGGTGTCCCGGGCACCTCCAGTGGCTCAGCGGTAAAGAATTCGCCTACAATGCAGGAGACCCCAGTTCGATTCCTGGGTCGGAAAGATCCCCTGGAGAAGGGGTAGGCTACCCACTCCAGTATTCTTTGGCTTCCCTTGTGGTTCAGCTGGTAAAGAATCTGCCTGCAATGTGGGAGACCTGAGTTCAATCCCTGGGTTGGGAAGATCCCCTGGAGAAGGGAAAGGCTCCCCACTCCAGTATTCTTGCCTGGAGAATCCCATGGACAGAGGAAACTGGTAGGCAACAGTCCACGGGACTGCAAAGAATCAGACAAGACTGAAGTGACTAAGCAGGCAGGCAGGCCCTGTTGGAAGCATTTTGCAGGTATTAAATATACTCATTCATCTGAAACTCACAACAACCCAGTTGAGCTAGGTACTGTGATCACCCAGTTTAATTGATAAGGCAACTGAGTCTCGGGGAGATGAATAACTTGCTCAAGACCACACAGCTAGGGAGTGGCCGGGCTGGGCTTCAAGCCCCAACAGTCTGGCTCCAAACAGGACCTCTCGGCCTCTATGTTGTGTATTCAGACTCTTTTAACAGTAATAATAACCTCCTGGCTGCCTGAATCTGCGTGAATCACCCAGCTGAGGTGGAGACTGCTGGTACCTCCGCAGATTTAAGATCCAGGCCTTGCTGGGTTAGTGAGGGCAGTGAAGGGGGAGGGGACTGACTTACAGGAAACACGCCCGTGCACCTGCAGGCACCGTGGGAAAGGCAGTCTGGCCGGGCAAGTGGGCTGCACTGCGGAAGCCACACGGGTTAGGATCAACCTGTGAGGCTAGGAGCACCTAGAGGGAGAGGCTGGGTCTGCAGGAGGCAGAAAGACAAACCTCTCTGGCCCATACCCGAAGCAGCCAAATGGACAATCCCACCCCCAAGGGTCAGCAGAGCCCACCACTGCTGCCAGAGCTGTGCCCAGGCTCCCGCCCCATCCCCCACCAGGCCCGAGTTCCTTGGAGAGCTGAGTTGGGTGGCAAGAGACTCATCTGTGATTCCTCCCGTTTCTCCCTTTCTAAAGCCAGGGAAATGCTACGAGGCAGAGCCATGCAGCAAGACAACCTTCACCAAAGGCAGATCCGGCGAGCCCTCCTGATGATGCCCCTTTTGTGGACGGGAACACTGAGGTGCCTGGGAGTGTGAGTCAAGCTGACTTTGTTCTGCGCTGCTGGGAAGGGCTCTGGCTCTGTGCCAGGATAAGCCGGCTCCTGGCACCAAATGATCATCCCCCAAGCTTCCGACAAGCACAACACATGAGCCTTCAGAGCAATTCCAGGAGGTAACACCCGCTTCCCAGGGTACATGCTGCCCAGTTAGGCAGTGGCTCCCCAGGCAAAGCCGGGGACACCAGAGGCCCTCTCTGGGGGCGCGTGCACACTCAGTCATTTCCTCCTGTCTGACTCTTTGCAGCCCGCCAGGCTCCTCGGTCCAGGCTCCTCCAGGCAAGAATACGTGGGTGGGTTCCCACGCTTTCCTCCAGGGCATCTTCCTGACCCAGGGACCAAACCCGTGTCTCCTGGGTCTCTTGCACTGCAGGTGAGCTCTTTATCCACTGAGACATCTGGGAAGCCAGGAGGCCCTCTCCAAGACCTGCTGAAGGAAGACAACCCACCCTAAAGTCCTCCTTCTTCACGGAGACCCCAGGATTGGGGTGCTTCCTGCACATGAGAAACTCACAGAAAAGTGAGAAGTGCCCAGTTCCTCCATCCTCTCCACTCAGGTCCTAGCTTTTGTGGTACCCACCCCAGAAAGCAGGCTCTGTGTCCCCGCTGGCCACTTCCAGTCATCTCTTCTCCCAGAACCCTCAGAGCCCTCAAAGTTGTGCCCCCATCATGGCACTGCTCACTCCCTACCCCATCCCCCAACCCCAACTCAATTCACTCAACAAACGTCACTGTGCCAGATGCTACAAGAAGCCCAAGGCAGTCAAAGGCGGACTTTGTCCTCCAGGCATTCAGAGACCAGCCAACTGATTAAAAGCCTCTCAACGAGTTCCGTAAGCACAGCTTCGCAGAGCCACGGTTTGGGCAGGGTTTCTTGATCCCAGTAGGAGACTCAGATGACTGGGTAAGTCACTTAACCTCTTTAGACATCAAAGAGGTCTAGATGGGCCCGGACAGATCTTCTAAACCCCCTTCCATTCCTTCTATGAAGCCGTCAATCTGGCAGCATCTCTCAACCTCCCACAGGGCTAAACACAGTATCTTCCCAAGAGTGAGCAAATCCATAAACACCTGATGCTTGAGTAGCCCTCATCAGTATCCAGACAGAAACAAAATCACATACCACCTGCTGGTTCAAATCCTAAGCTTCTTGTGTGTATGTGCCAAGTCACTTTAGTCATGTCCGACTCTTTGCGACCCCATGGACTGTAGCCCACCAGGCTCCTCTGTCCATGGGATTCTCCAGGCAAAAATACTGGAGTGGGTTGCTATGCCGTCTTCTAGGGGATCTTTCCAACCCAGGAATCGAACCCTCATCTCATGTATCCTGCATTTGCAGGTGGGTTCTTTACCACTAGCACCACCTGGGAAGCCCCCTAAACCTCTTAGTTTTGTTCTCTTTAGAATACATCAGTCAGGATCTGATAGAGTATATCACGGTAATAAAACAACTCCCAAAGNCGTCTTCTAGGGGATCTTTCCAACCCAGGAATCGAACCCTCATCTCATGTATCCTGCATTTGCAGGTGGGTTCTTTACCACTAGCACCACCTGGGAAGCCCCCTAAACCTCTTAGTTTTGTTCTCTTTAGAATACATCAGTCAGGATCTGATAGAGTATATCACGGTAATAAAACAACTCCCAAAGCTCAGTGGCTTAAATAACAGTATCTTTCACTCAGTACTTCTCAGCTGGCAATAGTGGTAAAGAACCTGCCTGGCAAGGCAGGAGACATAAGAGATGCGGGTTTGATCCCTGAGTTGCAGAGATCCCTTGCAGAGGGCATGGCAACCCACTCTAGTATTCTTGCCAGGAGAATCCCATGGAGAGAGGAGCCTGCAGGGCTACAGTCCACAGGGTTGCACAGAGTCAGACACGACTGAGCAACTTAGCACACACTCACACATTTCTCATTCATCCTGCACATCCATGTGAGTTAATCAGGAGCTCTCCCCCTGGCTTCCTGACTCCAAGACACAGGCTGATGGAGCCTCTACCAGCTGGACGCATTGGTGGTTGCCATAATAAGTGGGAAGGAATGTGGCAAATTACACCTGAGTTCTTGAAGCTTTCAACATTAAAGTGCCATGGTACTTCCTGCTCACAGTTCTCTGACCAACATAAGCCACATCTCCAACTAAGAGAAGGAGGGAAGCGCAATTCTCCCACCGGTTTTGTGGGGAAACCAGAAAGAGATGATGAATAGTACCAACGACCACAAGCAGGGTTTGAGCAGGAGTTAAGAGTGTGACGGGATAAATACTGTCTTTTTCTTCCCTTTAGATCTGAGTTTCTCAACTGGCCCCTACTGATACTGGAGATGGATAATTCTTTGTCACGGGGGTGCTGTCCTGTGCGTAAGAGGATACGTAGCAGCATCCCTGGCCTCTACCCACAAGATGCCAGTACCAAATCCCTTCCCAAACTGTGACAACCAAAAACGTCTCCAAGGGAACCTCCCGAATGGTCCAATGGCTCCCGATGCAGGGGGCCCAGGTTTGAACCCTGGTCAGGGAACTAGATCCCGCAAGCTGCAACTAAGACCCAGAGGAGCCAAATAAATAAATAAATAAAGTTTTAAACGTCTCTGGACACTGCTAAATGTCCCCTAGAAGCCAAGTGGCTCCCAGCTGAAAACTTCTGCTTTAGACTTACAAGAAGCATACTATCCCTTTAAGTGGAAAATAACATCGTCTTCCGGTAAGATTTCCCACTCAGAATTAGCTTAAAAGATAGGTTCCTCAATTGCTAGGGATAATCACTGAACCCTCTTTACAGGATCATTGTGAGGATTAAATCAGCAAGTGCTGGTAAGGGCCTGGCACACAGGAAAGGTGAGCCAGCGGTGACGCAGTGTGACCTGATCAGTGCTCCTGCCAGCATTGCCGCCCCCATGAAGATATGGCAACGGCCAGCATAGACTTCCCAAGACAACGGCAGACCACTCACTCACTCAGCCCAAGGACATTCCTACCTCGGGCAGGAGTCTCACTCCCTCGGCCCAAGGTCATTCCTACCTCCTGGCAGGGGTCCGAGTCTAGGCTGGGAGACTGCTGCAGAATTCTTGCCATTTGCAATCCAGCACCCACCGCTCAAAGTCAAACAACATCTGTGTCATGATTATGCCAGACAGAGGAGGCAGAATGCGCTGACACTCAAGTGTGGGCAAACACGGAGAGACGATAAACGAGGGTCTACAGCCAGTGATGCGGTCACCCGCCGGCTACAATGACCATCTGTGAGGCTTGCACACAGCTCCAGGCTGGCCCCACCCCTCCCAGCATCTGCAACCCAGCCCCCACCAGAGTCAAGTAGCCTTTTCACCCAGGGCTGAAGGGTAGGGGTGGGGGTGGGGAGGGGGAGGGGAGGAGAGGTCGGGGTTGATTTTAAGCCAAAGGAAACACAAGGCACATGAAGGAGGGATGACGGATTTGAAGATGTTAAGCTTACACGAATGCCTCATTTGGATCACAAGCTCTCTGAATCGGCAGATGGGCCCTTCGTATTCACTGAGGCCAGTGTCCTCCACCCTGACACCTGTTTCTCGGCAACATGTCCAAGGATGAGCCCAAGGATGGTCAGGTCCAACTGGGAGGCTCTGATGGGTACAAGGTTCTCTCCTGGGCATTGGTTAGGGGCATGNGGCAGATGGGCCCTTCGTATTCACTGAGGCCAGTGTCCTCCACCCTGACACCTGTTTCTCGGCAACATGTCCAAGGATGAGCCCAAGGATGGTCAGGTCCAACTGGGAGGCTCTGATGGGTACAAGGTTCTCTCCTGGGCATTGGTTAGGGGCATGAGCTCCCGAATCACAGACGTGGCTTGGGATTCCAGCTCTGGCATCTCCTGTGTGGCTTTCACCAGCTCCTCAGCCTTGCTCATCCCCAGAGTCCCCGCCTACAGCTACGCAGTCTGAGCCCTGCACTAAAGACACCAGACCAGGGGGCAGGCTGGTGGGAGGAAACCAGCCCACATGACCTCACCAAACCAGGCACCCTGGCCTGGTTCACCTGAGGGACACCCTTTAGTAATTTGCATGAAATTGATGGTTCAGTGGTAAAAGAATCCGCCTGCCAATGCAGGAGATGCGGGTTCGATCCTTGAGTGAGGAAGATCCCCTGGAAAAGAAAATGCCAACCCACTCCAGTATTCTTTCCTGGGAAGTCCCATGGACAGAGAGGCCTGGCAGGCTAGACTCCATGGGGTCGCAAAAGAGCCAGACATGACTTAGCGACTAAACAACGAGCATGGATTTGCCATAGGGGCCCAACTGATACTCAGTTCCTCCACTTCAAGACGGGAATAAAAATCCCTCAACCACCACTGAGGTGTGATGAAAATCAATGACACAAAGTGTTCTGCAGTGCCTGGCATACAGAAAGTGCTCAGTGATCGCTGCATGAAAATTAATGTAACTATCAATGATGACGATGTTGTACGTTATAACCTTGGTCAAGGCCTTACCTCCAAAGCAACCAGAACAAACCTAAATGCCCCCGTGTGGGGCAGCAGTGAGAATTAAATGAAACAATGTACAAGAATCGCTTAGCATAACAGGAATGGCTTCACAAACATTGGCAATGCTTGTTAGAGACATGCACAACCTTGGGTCTGAATTCTGCATCCTGGAGCTCACACAACCGTAATCTTAGCAAAATGCATGGCACAGAGGAGGGGTCAGAAAAACGTCAGCCACTGTTATTACATAACTTGCATACCTTTTGATTTGATTTCAGAATCCTGGAGGTTCATGTAAGTGTGATCTCTTGGAAAGATTGTGCCAAGGATTCAGAGTGAAGCCATGTGACCTGGGCTGGACCTGGCAGGGTCAGAACTGTGACCAGTGAGCCCCCTCTCCCCTCCTCCTTGCAAAAGGACAATCCAGGCCTTGTCTTCCCATTTCTCATATCTCCATAACCTTAATTACCCTGTCAACCTCCTTCCAAAATGTAGCCTCAGTTTTTCCAAACTTTTCTGTTGTTACTATGTTATTTGTTGCTGTTCAGTCGCTAAGCTGTGTCCAACTCTTTGTGACCTCGTGGACGGTAGCACACCAGGCTCCTCTGTCCTCCACTATCTCCCAGTTTGCTCAAATTTGTGTCCATTGAGTCAGTGATATTATTTAACCATGTAATCATCTGCCGGCCCGTTATTCTTTTGCCTTTAACCTTTCCCAGCATCAGGGTCTTTTCCATATAATGTTACTACTAGAACTTTAAAATATTCTTTTAAAAATGATTTCTAACTTAATCGAATACTAAAGCGGAGTACGCAAAATAGAACACAAATATCAAATTAGGCCTGACTGATCCATCTGAGCCGGGATGATGTCTGAACGTCAAACTTTGATTGTCATGGCCTAAGCCCCACCTTCACTTTGCTGGCAGGCAGACAGCCTTGCCTTTGGAGCACAATGGCAACTGAAATCTGTCTTGTTCACACTGTCAAACCTAGACTATTCCATATGTACTTGTGCACCTGTCGCTTACTGGCTGGGTGGCTTTGGGAATGTCACTTCACCTCTCCAGCCTCAACTTTCATCATCTCCAGGCCCACTCCTGACTCTAACACTAAAGAGCAGGCTTCAAGGGTACCACTTAGGAGCCTTCTGATCAGGTGCGAAGCTTTACATCCCCAATACTACAGGAAACTTCACTCGGGCAGGTCAGCCTACCGACCCTATACCATTGACCCTCAGGATCCACAGGGGATTGGCTCCAGAACCATCTGTGGGGACCAAAATTCGAGGATGCTCACGTTTCAGAATCAGCTCTCCAAATCCACAGGTTCCATCTTCACAGATTCAACCAACCAGGGACAGAAAATACCGTAGCTGATCCATGGCTGGTTGAATCCATGGACTGGAATCCACAGATATGAAGGGCCCACTATACTCTTTGTAAGCTGGATGGTCACCCACCCTGGCTCAGGACTACCCGTTAGGAAACATGCCTTTATCCAAGTGCTGCAAAGAGTCTCCAGACTGACTCAGATCCACCAGCAAGAAGAGGGCAGAGGGCAGTACAGGCATGACAGATGACTTCAGCCTCTCCCATCATCACCAGTCCTCCCAGACTACCCTCATAACAGGCAACTTAAATAAGAACTTGGATGCTTGCCACCTTCTCAAACCCCCTTTGCCCTCCTTCCAGGGAGAAAGCCTGACCAGACCTCTTCTACATCCAATTTCTGCTTTAAGGGGTGGCTGATGAATTGACTCTGAAGCCATACACATAGCTGTATCCCCTTCAGTTCCTATTTCCACATCTCTCCATGAGGATTTTCACTGCTCCATTAGACTCGAGCAGCCCAGGAAGAAACAGCACAGATGCTTGGCCAAATGCTTAGTGGAGAGGCCTCGGGCACTCCCCCACCTGGCAGTCAGCCACCTACCAGAACAGGAAAGGCCAGCCTAGCATGCCTCATTCTGGAAGGGAAAAAAAAAAGCCATCACCTTGACCCAAACTGGGCTTCATACCTGCTCACAAAACAGCTGCTTAGTCATGTTTTGGGGAAGTTTCTTGGTGAGCCCAAGATCACTGGACTAGAGTTTCTAGAATTCACTATTTCCTAACTTCTTAAAAGCCAGGACAACTTTTGCCTCCCCTCCCTGCAGTCTTCAGGAGCCCGGCTCTCCCTTGAAAGCTCCTTAAATTGACCAAAAATGATGGATGACCAGGTTCCCCAGTGCCCAGGATGACACAGGGGTGGCCTCATTGAAAGCAGCTGGAACAAAAAGTGAGAGGAGACAGAATTTGCTGGTAGTCCGGTGCTGAGGACTTTCCTTTTACTGCAGGGTCACAGCTTCCAACCCTGGTCTGGGAACTAAGATCTTGCATGCTGTAAGATGCAGCCAAAACACAGCAATGGAGACACAGACATAGAGAACAGACTTATGGACACAGGGTGGGGGGCGAGGAGGAAGGAGAGGGTGGGATGTGTGGAGAGAGTAACATGGAAACGTACACTACCCTATGTAAAATAAATAGCCAGTGAGAATTTGCTGTATGACTCAGGGAACTCAAACTGGGGCTCTGTAACAACCTAGAGAGGTGGGATGTGGAGGGAGGTGGGAGGGAGGTTCAGAGGGAGGGGACATATGTATACCCAGGGCTGATTCATGTTGATGTTTGGCAGAAAACAACAAAATTCCGTAAAGCAATTATCCTTCAATTTAAAAATAAATAACTTTTTTTTTTTTAAGATGCAGCTTAAACAAAAAAAAAAAGGAAGGAAGAAAAGGAAAGGAAAGAAAGCAGCCAGGGTTCTCCGGCTGTCTCCAGCTCCGTTCACTTGCTTCTGGGTGGGTCACCCTTGCTGCCCGGGGACCTAACAGAACAGAGAGGCCACATGAGCTGTCATCCTGTTCCCCTCCACCTTCCATCCCCCAAAGCTCTCCACCGCGTGGCCTGGACCGAGCTGCAGCTTCCTGTGGCCTTACTCTTCTCACTCTGAATAAACCCTAAACTCAGACCTGTGAGTTTTCTCTGCAGACACACCAATTTCTGTAAAGGCCTCACACATCCCTTAACCTCTTCATTGTGAGCAACCCCAGGTGTGATTAAGGTCAACCCCAAAGTCTCTACCAAGCCAGTGCATCTCCACCACACACCAGAAGCACCTGGGGAGCATTTAAAAATCCTTAAAGCCAGGCCCCAGCCCCACTGATTGGGGGTTCTCTGAGATGGAATCCAGGCCTCAAATCTTCAACAGCTCTGCAGGTGACTCCCACAGGTAGTCAGAGCTGCGACCCACAGCCTTTGATGGGACCATGAGCTGAGACACTAGTGTATATGGGGATCGTCTGGCGCACACAGAGGCCCTGCTAAGTGGGATAGGGCAAGTCCAGAGTTTTTGTCCCCCATCAAGGTCCCCAAGATTTCTTGGGCTCCAAAATCACTGCAGATGGTGACTGCCGCCATGAAATTAAAAGATGCTTGTTCCTTGGAAGAAAAGTTATGACAAACCTGCTACTGCTGCTGCTGCTAAGTCGCTTCAGTCGTGTCCGACTCTGTGCGACCCCATAGACGGCAGCCCACCAGGCTCCCCCGTCCCTGGGATTCTCCAGGCAAGAACACTGGAGCGGGTTGCCATTTCCTTCCCCAATGTATGAAAGTGAAAAGTGAAAGTGAAGTCGCTCAGTTGTGTCCGACTCTAGCGACCCCATGGACTGCAGCCTACCAGGCTCCTCTGTCCATGGAATTTTCCAGGCAAGAGTACTGGAGTGGGGTGCCATTGCCTTCTCCAATGACAAACCTAGACAGTGTATTAAAAAGCAGAGACATTACTTTGCTGACAAATATCTGTCTAGTCAAAGCTATGGTTTTTCCAGCAGTCGTATATGGATGTGAGAGTTGGAACATAAAGAAAGCTGAGTGCTGAAGAATTGATGCTTTTGAACTGTGGTGTTGGAGAAGGCTCTTGAGAGTCCCTTGGACTGAAAGGACATCAAACCAGTCAATCCTAAAGGAAATCAACACTGAGTATTCATTGGAAGGAATGATGCTAAACCTCCAATACTTTGGCCACCTGATGCAAAGAGATGACTTATTAGAAAAGACCCTGATGCTGGGAAAGATCAAAAGCAGGAGGAGAAGGGGACAAGAGAGGATGAGATGGTTGGATGGCATCACCGACTCAATGGACATGAGTTCCAGCAAGCTCCAGGAGTTGGTAAACAACAGGGAAGCCTGGCGTGCTACAGTCCATGGGGTCGCAGAGTCGGACACGACTGAGTGACTGAACAACAAAGATTCCCCAGGTGACACTGGTAATGGCTAAACTTTGAGAACCACCAGACTGTCTGGAAAACAGGACATTAGACACTGTTTCAAAATGAGGTTTGGGACTTCCTTGGTGGTCCAGTGGTTAAGAATCTGCCTGCCAGTGCAGGGGACGAAGGTTCCATCCCTGGTCGAGAAAGATCCCACGTGCTGCGGGGCAACTGAGCCTGCTCACCGCAGTGACTGAGCCAGCGCTCCAGAGCCTGTGCTCCACAACAAGAGAAGCCACGGCAAGGAGAAGCTCGCACATCGCAACTGGACCATAGCCCCCACTCACTGCAGCTAGAGAAAGCCCGCGCAGCAACAAATACACAGCACAGTCAAAAATAAGCAAATTCATAATTTAAAAGGGGTGGGGGTGGACAACTGGGTTTCTTCCTTGGAAACTCCTGGGCTGCTTTCTTGCGGATAAAAATCACTCAAACAGAAACGGTCACACTAAGTTGAGTGTAAGCAGGGCCAGCCAGTCGGGAGGCATCAGGGTAAAGCAGTGCTACTGCTGAAGGCAAAAATGGCACACACGCCCCTTTTTTTTGCAGCAAAACCTGTACAAACCTGTCTGCCCATTCCGGAAAGAAACTGCCACCCTGACAGTAGTGTGTGTGCGTGTGTGTGTGTAGGCACGCGTGCAGGTGTGCATCACCTCTGCCTGACTTTCCAGAAAGGTACATTCCCTTCTCAGTCAGTCCCTGAGTTTCCTCCTGGCATACCTGCTGTTATGGCCAAGAAAGGTTTTTCAAATACTGTTCACTTCTGATGTATACCAACAGTGCTATTATTTATTTAATATTTTTTATTAAATCTACTCACTTTCCAAAAAATTAATATCAC
>SJYA01002505.1:2143503-2155756 GCA_006410615.1 Neotragus moschatus | reverse complement strand
CCCCCACCCCCACCCCACCCCCCCGCAACCTCGACAGATAAAGGAAACAACCAGCCAACAATCCCAGGCCACCCCGACTTGGAGGCAACTCACACTCGCCCCGCACACTCCCGGCCAGCAGCCGGCTGACCCACAGCACCCACCTCGGTCTGCTTTGCCCTTGGCTCCTTCCCGCTGTCCCTCCCGCTGCCGCCACTGCGTCTGGGCAGGATCACCTGGGGCACCTGCTCATGGGCTGGGCCCAGGGACACTGCCAGGACCGCCTCCTGGGAGCAGGGAGCCACCCAGCAGGCCACACTGAGTCAGCGGCCAGGGTCCACCGTCGGCTTCCTGGACGACCTGGAAGGGACGCTGCCCGCTTGGGGGAGCCTCCACGATGGGGCCATCGACTCAGAAACAGCGCCATCGGGATCTGACATCCAGTTGGCTTTCACAAAAGTGCCAGTGCCAGTGCCAGAAATCTTCTCGCTCTTGATGGCTTTTGAATGTAAATTCAAAGGCCTGTTCGTTCATGTCTCCAGAGGATTCTAACCTACACATCCCTGAACAGGTCTCTGAGAAAAATTAACCCTGTAGAGTCGAGACAGGCTGGATGCATGGCGAGTCAGAGGCTCCGCATCCCAGGTCCGGTTAAGGCTGCAGACCAGGCACATGACCCCAGGCTGGTGAAATCTAATCCCTTTCACTTGACTTTTGTTATTATTATTATTACTACTTTTTTTTGCAGGGCTCAGCTCCAGGGCAGGGTCTCAGGAGTTGTGGCCCTCAGGCTTAGTTGCGACATGTGGGATCTTCATTCCCCGACCAGGGATCAAACCAGGGATGGAAGCAAGCCACCTGCCCTAGAAGCAGCATGGAGTCTTATCCCCTGGACCACCAGGAAAGTCCCTTCACTTGCTTTTTTAATACCTGAGATAGAGACATTCTCTTAACCTCACTCAGAGGTGGTCCAAGTTACTGCCACCTGCTGTGGCCTTCCCTTCCTTTCAACAGGCCCACGGCATCACCTACTTGGATGTCCAGGCTGATGCACTTCCTTCATTCCTCATCCTCACAAGCCCGCCTCCCCAGGAATGATTCTCTATGTGTGTGTGTGTCTGTGTCTGTGTCTGTGTGTGTGTGTGCGTGCACGCACGCATGTGTTAGTCACTCAGTTGTGTCCAACTCTTTGCAACCTCATGGACTGCAGCCCACCAGGCTCCCCTGCCCGTGGAATTCTCCAGGCAAGAATATTGGAGTGCCATTTCCTACTCCAGGGGATCTTTCTGACCCAGGGATCAAAATCGGGTATCCTGCATTGCAGGCAGATTCTTTACCGTTTCAGCCACCGGGGACACCCAAGATCCTCTACACTTCCCACGATATCACTCTCAATGTTCCCATCTTTGTTTGAGGGCTTAAAAATAAAACGCTTGCTTGTTCCTGGTAGCTCTTTGTACTCCCATCCCCCCCTCGCCCCGTGGTCAGACAGAGGACGGGGAGAAGGAGCGTGGTTTCTAGTCCGCAGAAACCCAAGAGCATTTCTGGGCCTCTACTCCAGACCCTGGTAGACATCAAAGGCCCACAAGGATGGCAGCCACCTCGAATGGTGGGGACAAAGCCAAACCTCCCCAAGAGCCCCAGGCTTCCCTCCAGCCAGGAAGAGGTGGGCTCAGCCACATCCATGGCCCCCAGTATGGGGCCCTTGTGTGTCCCAAATTAAAGGGTGTAAACGCAACAGGCAACCATCTTGGCTGAAGCAGGGGCTGCTTTGCATTTTAACTGTCCCAGCAGCAGATACAAGCCTTCAACCCCGCTACCAAATGTCACCCTACAACTTAGAATGCTCTGGTGATCCCATTATTTCCTATTCTGTGCCCCTCCCTCTCCACTGTACCCCATAATTAGAGAGTTGAGGGCTGGGGTTTTTTATGATGCTGCTTTTTAAGTGCGTGGCAACACAGAGGGAAGGGTTATTTAAATCTGAGTTACAGTGGGGGGAAATAGCATCGTGAACCGGGCAAATTAAGAACACATTTCTCTGGGGTTTAGGTAATTCAAGGTCACCAGCAAATAAACAAGACAAAACTGAATCATCGGGTCTATGTGGGCCACAGGCTCCACCATCCCAGGGTCTGACAAGGCCGCACAGGCTCCACCATCCCAGGGTCTGACAAGGCCGAAGCACTGTACGGGGCTGATCCTTAAGGTCTACGACTTAGAAAAATCTACCACCTTAAGGGATTCAAGGACGTGACTTCCCATCTGACTGTCCAAGAGCTTCTTCTTGATCCCCAAATGCAGCCTCTTTTCTGAAAACCACACACAATGGTTAAGGACAAGGACTCTAAGATCTGAAAGACACGACTCCAGCCCCAGCTTCACCACGGAACTGACTGTGTGACCCTGGGCACGTCGCTTAACCTCCCAGAGTGTCAATCTGTTTACTTATAAAATGGGGATAATAGTCCCTACTACTTCACAGGACTTCATGAGGATTAAAGGCAATCAAAGTTGTCACGAGCATCATACACAATAGATGCTCAACATGACCCATAATCAGACAGATGGAGGAATGCACATTGCTTGGGGAAAGGTTAATGAGGCCAACGCTTTCTATGAAGTGGCATCCATAAAGTAAGACGATGCCCATCCCCTCCCCAACGTGAAATATATTTTCCAGCTAAGAGAAAAAACAGGGCTGGGAATGCCAAGTACTAAGTGTATAATACCATTTAAACACCTGCCATGTGCCAGGAATTTAACCATGTTTCCACAGATCCCCATCATCCTGCAAGGCAAGGACTGTCAGTTCTATTTTTCAGGTGGGGTACTCAGGCTCAAAACGTGTCCCTCCTCCTCTCGATTCCAGGCCAGTCTCGTTGCCCTTGTGGCCGCTCAGGATCTGCCTAGCTGCAAGCACCCTCAACTTTCGGGGCCTTTTATCCAGCTCATGACTCCCTGAAAATGGAACGTAGTGCATATCACTCACAGAATGTTCTAGAGCTATGAGAGATGAGAGGAGTGTTAGAAATTCAGTCCAAGGGAGGGGAAGTGGCCTGTCCAAGGTCACATGACAGGTGAGAGGCAGAGCCAGTATTCAGATTCAGGTCCAGTGACTCTGGAGAAGGATCTGACCAGCGGATCCCAGATGGCTGCTGGGGGACTGAGCCAGCACCAGGAACAAGCAGGCAGAGCTCCAAACAGATCTCTGAGTGATGCGAAGGTGAGCTAAACCGACCCCTCCCTCTCCAGGCTCACAGGAAAGCAGAGCTTGCCCTCCGTGTGTCTGGCCGCCTGTCTTCAGCTTGGCTCACCGCTGAACCACAGTCTTGAGACTACTGGTGTTGAAAATTACCTTCCTAGACGCTTCATGAATTTCTATTCTGAGGCCACCCACTCCTTGCTATCACACACAAGGAGTCGCTCCTCGCCTCCCAACAGCCATGCATCTGCTCATCTGCACCATCTGTCTCCGGCAAAGGAGATTCATCAGGTGGCTGACCCCTTTGAATAATTAAAGGGTGATCCTCTAGCCTAGGTGAGGCCCATTGAGAGAAGAGCAGCTTATTAAATTAGGCATGGTAGGGAGGAGCCGCCAACAGCCTCACAACTGCTTCCTCAACAGATGGCGANTCTGTCTCCGGCAAAGGAGATTCATCAGGTGGCTGACCCCTTTGAATAATTAAAGGGTGATCCCCTAGCCTAGGTGAGGCCCATTGAGAGAAGAGCAGCTTATTAAATTAGGCATGGTAGGGAGGAGCCGCCAACAGCCTCACAACTGCTTCCTCAACAGATGGCGAGCAGACTGTATCAGGAACACAGCCCACAGAGCCAGCCTGCCAAGGGGAAAAACAAGGCAGGAGCCAGGGCCCCCCCCAACCCCGTTCATCAGGCCAGCTTTCATAACATCAGAGCCCACACCTGCAGCCAGGCTCCCCGTGCAAAGACCTATGGGACACTGGGCCAATCCATCACCCAGCGTGGAGCTGTTTTCTTACCTCCAAGCTGACCTCTGTCTTTCTAATTTGGAGAGAAACACCAACTAGAAAGCAAATTTACCCAAAGCAGTAGTCTTTGGGGGGACCAGGAAGCAAATCATAAAATAAGAAACACCAGCCTCCCCTTCATCACCTAAACAGCAAGTTCACCGTTTGGTGGGTACCCTTCCTAGCTGGTTCTTGTACCAGGGAATGATGGGGTCCTCATGCATCTGTGTATATCTACAGCTAAAGGCATAAATACATGTGTACTTGCTTTCAAAACACAGGCATACACCAGATACATCATTCTGCATTTGATTTTTTAAACAATATATCATGAAACTCTTTCTAAGACAAGTCCACTTTATGGTATATTGGATTTCATAGCCAATTCACTCTTTCCCTCACTACTAGACTTGGGCATCTTGAAACTTTCACTTGTAAAAAAAAAAGAAAGAAAGAAACTTTCACTTGTAGTCATAATGCTACACTAAGCAGCCTGTGCCTATGTGTACACCTGTCAGATTCCCAGGAATTGGAATACTGGATCCAAGGAATTTTCAGTTTTAATAAGTACTGTCAAAGTACCATCTTAAAAGGTAGTACCAATTTGCACAACTCAATTATGTCCAAGAGTTGCAAGCTGCTCCCTGGATCACAGGGAAAAAGCTCAGGAGCCCAGAATAAAGACCCTTGGGCCACCTTCCAGCACCTCATCCCATCCTTTCAACCAGTGCCACCTCATTTCATTTAATATATTGGCTTTCCATGGAAAATTTTACCAGGGAAAGAAAGGAGGACTGCTCTGCCTAAAATGTTTGAAAACCACCTAAATGATATTCATAACTGCTAACACTGACGCAGTATTTACTGTGTGCTGAACGCTTTACAAGGAAAATTCCCTTTCATGCTTCAACAGTCTCGTTTTACAGATGTGGAAATTGAGGCATAGAAAAGTGACTTTTATAAGTATGCTGACAAGAGATGGACCCTAGACAGACTTAGGCAACTGCACTTTTATTACGCTCCAGAGAGAGGATTGAACACACAGACCCACAAATACAAATGTGCTTCCAGAGCTAGGCCTATTGACTTTTTTCAACCAACTTTATTTGAGAAGCTTCTAGGTCATCAGCTTTCTGCCCAGACTGGTGAACCCAGGGAACACTGTCACTTTAGAAGATGCCTGCACCTCCTCTCCTCCCTGAGGGCCCTGCCACCTCCCATTCCCTTGCCCCTCAAACCCAAAGGCCATCATCATCTGTATTCCTGACTCTCCAGGGCCTCCTCCTGTTTCAGGGCTGCCCTTCCCATTTCACGGCTGCACACCCTGAAGAAGGAAGAAGAGACCAGAGGCAGAAGATGGCTCACCAAGAAGCAGCAGGAAGGAGCCAAGGCCCTGCTACCTCCAATTCAATGTCCATGGCAAGAATACTGGAGTGGGTTGTCAGTTCCTTCCCCAGGGGATCTTCCTGACCCAGGGGTTGAACCCGCATCTCTCACCTCTCCTGCAGTAGCAGGCGGATTCTTCACCACTGGTGCCACCTCGGAAGCCCCTGACCTTAGCACCTACCAGCCCTCAATTCCTCTCATGGAGCCCATCCGTAGGCAGAAGGCAAGGAGCCAGAATGTTTGTACGAATGAATGGCAGCACAGTCTGCATTCCAGGAATTTCAGTCCAGAGGGGTAGGTGTGGGGATGCAAAAAGGAAAAAAGAAAAAAGCAAAATGAGGGGCGAGAAAAGAAAAAGAAGAAATGAGGAAGGGGCAGATGGGGCAGGAAAGGGAACATGAAAAGGAGCGTCTCAAAAGCACCAGTGGCCTGGTCTTGAACCCCCAAACCAGCTCCCTGCTTCATTCCAGCTGCAGGAAGATGAAGAAAAGCAGAAGCGCAGACCCTGGTCCCTCGCAGGAACATTGCATAACCCAGAGAAAAGGAACTTTTCTGCTTGGAGGGAAGCTTGCAGCTGAGTTCCCATCAGCGGGGTATCCCATACTTTCCCAGAGGCCCCAGCCCTGAGGGCTTCAAGGAAAGCATGGCATCAGACAGGCATCGCTGGCTCCTGGAAGGTGTAAGGAGAGGAGCACAGGACATCCAGGTGTGAAGAGGCCAGCGCCATCCACGCAGGGCTTCCCTGGTCTGACTCCATGCTCTTCTGGTGCAAGGGAAGCAGCTGAAGCAACTGAACCTCTTACAGGGTGCTTTGATTACTGTCAGTTCCTGG
This sequence comes from Neotragus moschatus, assembly GCA_006410615.1. Classification (NCBI taxonomy): domain Eukaryota; kingdom Metazoa; phylum Chordata; class Mammalia; order Artiodactyla; family Bovidae; genus Neotragus; species Neotragus moschatus. The sequence goes on along the minus strand of SJYA01002505.1, from coordinate 2,149,570 downwards.
AAGCCGGAAGAATTATTGTAGCATTGTTGGTGATGGCAAAAGATTGGAAACACCCTGAATATCCATCAAAAGGAATTGTTAAACAAATAAAATAATGGCACATCCACACATAGGGGATGTCATGAAGCTATTAAAAAGAACAAGGTAGCTTGATATGTCCTGATATAAGCCAATCCCCCAGATAAAATGAGTAAAAAAAGAAAGGGACTTCCCTGGCAGTCCAGGGGCTAAGACGCCAATGCAGAGGGCACAGGTTCCATCCCTGGTGGGAGAACTAAGATCCCACGTGCCACGTAGCGCAGCTAAAAGATTTTTTAAGAAAAAGAAAATACAAAAGAACATAAAGAGCATGTTCGTTTGAGTAAATGGCACGAGGAACACAGTAATGGAATGTGTGAGCTCAGTCGCTTTCGTGGTGTCCAACTCTTTGCAACCCAATGACTGTAGCCTGCCAGACTCCTCTGTCCATGGCATTTCCCAGGCAAGAATACTGGAGACTCCCATCTAAGGCACTGGGGATTCTGTTTCTCAGCCTGAGTGATGGGTTCACAGGTATTCATTCTTTAGACTGTCCATACATTGTGTACATGCTTTTGGATGTATGCTGTTTCACAACTGGGCTTCCCTAGTAACTCAGTTGGTAAAGAATCCGCCTGCAATGCAATGTATAGTCCATGGGGTCGCAAAGAGTTGGACACGACTGAGCGACTTGCGTTTTCACTTATTTCACAACTAAAAATTTTAAAGGTGGGAACATGTGTATACATTTATGGGTGCACATGCACAGAAAATCTCTAAAAACTTCAAAGAGTGAATGCCTCTGAGAAGGGAAACTGGGGGTGGGGGAGCCAGTGGGGCAACAGGAGGGAGAGTTACTTTGACTCTATACCCTTTTATAACTTTTCAATACCTTTTACCATAGGCAGGAATTGCCCATCTTAAAAAAAAAAAAAAAAAGAAAACCCACACCAGTCACTGGCAATTCTCCAGGGTGTTTCAGCATCACAAATCGGGAAAGTACCCACAGGGCCAGTTTCCCCATTTTACAGCTGAAGAAGCCGCAGCTCAGAAGCTCAGAGCTCCGATCCATGGCCACACAGCGTGTAAGTGACAGACGCAGGAAGCCAAGCCATGACTCCAGGTGCAGGCCAGTGTCCTCCACCCTCACTCTCTCAACCAGGGGCTCCCGGGCAGCTCCTACCCAAGGACCACCCGACCGGCCTGGCCAGCCTCCGGCACCCCCTTCCCCCAACCTCAGTCACAGACAGGGCGAGGAGAATCAGGGGAGGGGCCTGGGATGAGAGTGAAGGGCAGAGTCGAGGCTGAAGCCACCAGCTCTGGAGGCTGCCTCCGGCCTGTGGGCACACAGACGGGCAGGCTTTGGGGTTCCTAGCTCCCATCCTGACACGCCGGGCGCTGTAACTGCATGGCCTCTCCCCTGACCTCAGCGGGCATCCTCCTGGAAAACTGATCCCACCCCGCTACCCCAGCAAACCCGCTGGAGGAGTCCCACGTTCTGGCCACTTTGCAGTCATAACCACAGCTGGACAGGAGGGGAAGCACTTACCCTGAGGTCTTCCTGCCAGCAACCAGGCACCAGACCGACCAGCTCAGCAGCCTTAGATCCAGACCCAAGCCAGAGGTGGACACCAGGAGCCAAACCAGATGCTGGTTGTCAAACACCCCCCTTGTCAGTGTGTTTACATGGAAGGACATCTTAAGGGCAGCGCAGAAGAACATGAAACCTCAGAGCTGGAGGTGGGGGGAGGGGGGTTAGGAAAACTGGATCCTAAAATCCACCATGCCTGCTTCATTCATGGAAGGCCAGAAGCAACTCCAACCAAATTTTAATACTTCCTTATTTAACAAATGCTAACAAACCTGAGTTCACATATTCTGCTCAGCAAACAGTACCTCACCACGAGCCAGGCACTGGGAGCACGGATGGCAGTTAGAACAGCGAACATTTGGGAAATGTTTACTCGATAACTTAACTCAGTGGTTCCCAATCTTTTTGGCACCAGGGGCTGGTTTCGCAGAAGATAATTTCTCCACCCACTAGGACGGGGTTGGGCAAGGGGCCGGCGGAGGGAGTTGTGGATGATTCAAGCGCATTACGTTTACAGTGCGCTTTATCTCTATTTTTATATCGGCTGCACCTCAGATCATCAGGCATTAGATTCCAGAGACTGGGGACCCCTGGCTTAATACATACTTGGCCTCCTAAGCACACAAGACTTCATTTAGTCCTCAGAGCAGTTCTGTGGGATAATCTGTTGTTATCCCATTTCACAGAGGAGGAAGTCAAAGCTTTGGCAGGGGAAGTAACTTGTCCAAGGCCAGAGAGCTAGCAAATGGCAAACTGAGGTCTGCCAGGCTCCAAAGCCCATTCCGCACTCACTGAGTGAGACACTGCCCAGTGCACAAGAGCCCTAGAGCAGAGGAGGGTGGAGACGGGGCTGGGGGGCAGGGAGTGAATCCGGGCTTCCTCTAAATCTGCTCTGCCTATAAAGAGCCAATCAGGCCTGTTACTTCCCATTCCCTCAGCTCTGGGGTTGGGGAGATTCTCCCCAAGAATTCCAAACAAATCAAGAGCCAAGAATCCTTCCATGAACCTTACCTCTCTGCTTCAGCTCCAGACCCAGGGCCCTGAAGACCTACATGCTGACAGCCTGAGCCAGAAGGATTCGTGTGAGAAGGGACTCCACACCCCACTGACGGAGACCCAACTCCACAGGGGCCCATAGAAGCAGGACCCTCTCTGCACTTCCCTTGCTCTGAAGGCCAGGACAGTCCTTCCAGCAGGCAGGGGGTGGTGTTGCAGGGCTAGGGAACTGGGCTGGCCACAGAAAGTGGGTTCTAATCTAGGCGCTGCCACGAGGTCTCTTTGGGAAATTTCCCTAATCTCTCTCTCTGGATGTCTCCACACTAAATCCCATGGGGAAGGGAGTGTTGGGTTTTTTTTTTTTTTAATATTTATTTATTTATTTGGCTGCTCTGGGTCTTGGTTGTAGCATATGAACTCTAAATTGTGGCATGTAGGATCTAGCTCCCCGATCAGGGTTCTAATCCAGGCCCCTGCACTGGGAACATGGAGTCTTAGCCACCGGACCAGCAGAGAAGTCCCAGGGAGGGGAATATTGTTAAAGAGACAATAGTCATGTCAACTTCTTGAAAGAGCTTAAAAACACAAGACACAGTTTACACATGTGAGGTATCACTCCCAGTGCGTGCGCGTGTGCGTGCTCAGCCGCTCAGTCATGTCTGACTCCTTGCCATCCCGTGGACTCCTTGTAGCCCACCAGGCTCCTCTGTCCATGGGACTTCCCAGGCAAGAATACTGCAGAGAGTTCCCATTTCCTACTCCAGAGCACCTTCCCAACCCAGGGATCAAACCCACGTCTCTTCTGTTCCCTGCATTAGCAAGAAGGTTCTTTACCACTGCACCACCTGGGAAAGCCCCACCACTCCCAGTATAGCAGGAGGAACAACTATGGTGTCTGGCATGTATTAGGTGCTCAGTAAATGTTTACTAAATAAATGAGAATTATCAGTATTGTCATTATCACTCCCTGGAATCTGTGAACAGGACAGAACCCTCAGGACAGAGAAAGAAGGGTGGCTCCCCACAAAGCCCTCCAACACTGGGACTGACCAGGACCATCAGAACAGAACACCCAAATCTCCCTGCGTTGTCTGCTTTCCAGCAAGTTCTTCTCATACCCACAAACTTCCCTCCGTGAAGCAAAGTCTGTCTCATTTGTACCTGGCACTGAGGATGCAGGCAAGACTCAATCTCTGACCTGCTCCCTCCCCCAACCCAGGAGCTCCCAATCTAGGAATTCCATCCTGTCGAGCGTCTATTTTTGTAGATGTATTACTGCCATAGACGTTCTATAAGAGCACAGAGTACAGGCATATACGTATTTACTTATTTACTTATCCAGGGCTCGCAGGCTTTCTCTAGTTGCAGGAAGTGGGCCTTGTGTGCTACGTGGGCTTCTCCTTGCAATGGCTTCTCTTGACACAGAGCATGGCTCTAGAGCCTGCAGACTTTGGTAGCTGCAGCTCATGGGCTCTCGAGCTCTCAGGCTCAGCAGTTGCGGCGCACAGTCTTAGCTGCCTTGCGGCACGTGGAATCTTCCCGGACCAGGGATCAAATCCGTGTCTCCTGCAGTGCATGGAGGATTCTTAACCACTAGACCACCAGGGAAGCCTGATATAATTTGTACCTGAAAATGCCTATGTTGGGAACCCACGATCAATATTTCTTTCCTGGTAGGCATACCAGAGCAAGCCTAGGGACCAGAGGTCCAGCCAGGGAATGGGCCACACCAACATAGCAAGGTAAGGGCAGGAGAGAAGTCTCCAGCGTTTCCAGGCCAAGGGGGCCACGAAGGAACAAAGACAGAGGAAGTCTCGAAAATGAGCTGCTCAAGGCCTAGCACATTCCCTGCTGGGGAAAGATAGGGCAGGAAAGAGGAAACAGATGAGAGGGGCCATCAGTGAGACAAGGGGGATTCCAGACATTCCACAGAGAAGAGGCTACAAGGCACGAAACAGCAAGGCACTCAGGGAGATCCCAGTGTGCTCTGAGATTCCGGGGGTGGGGACAGGGAGCAGACAGGAGGCTAGAGGGGCAGTGTCATGCTGAAGAGGTGGAACTCGGTCCTGCAGGCATGAGGAGTGGCCCCCAGCCCAACACAGAGGAAGCAACCGTCCTCCATTTGTCCGTCTGCTTATCAACAGGCAGCCACTTGATTGGGTTATGATCTGAGATCTTTGTAGCAGTAAAACTTAGTGCTTGGATGCCCCAGGCAAAGGGTTGCCACAGATGCTGGCCTCAGCAGAAACACAGATCTGTTCCAGGCACAGGTGGACGCCCTTCTGGTCCAAGCTCTTAGAGGCAGGGATTGTGCTGGGCAGCTTGTCCCCAGCAGGCAGCTTGGCCCAGCCTCTGGGAGCAGCACTGTCAACAGGCCCAGAGGTGGAGGTGGGGGAGGTGGGGGAGGCGCACGGGGAGAGGTAAGACGATTCACTGGCCCCCACCCAGGTCTGCAGACTTCAGTTTTCACTAGGGACCCCAAGAATCTAAGCCACTTGCTCTGAACGTGGTTAGAGGCCAAGGAGACGCAGACGGCAATCCCGAGGGTAATGCCAATCAAGAGTGCCAGAGTTTGAGAGAGGAGAGTCCCACTTCCTTCCCCACAACCTGCTCACTGTAAAATTGGGGCTCTGAGATAGGGTTTCCCGAGAAACAGACTGGAATGGATGTCGTGTGCGGGGAAGCAAACCTGGGCAGTTGGGCTCTGTATGACTCAGATTCAAAAAAGAGACCACAACCAGGCCCGTGCAGAAGGGGCCAGCCCTCTGCACCCCATCATGGATGGGGGGTTACTTTGAGAGAGGAAGCTCCCTGGGCCTGAAGGCAATTCCTGCAGTGGGACCGGACTCTAATCAGCCATCACCCATGGCTGCTGGGACGGGGGAGTGAGCTCTGCCATAAGTCTGGGCAACACAATCTTTTTGATGCATCTCAGTCTTTGCAAATGGTTCCCTCAAGAATTTCGCTTACACCAGATCATCCCAATGATCTCAGAATGAGATGACACGTAAGCTCACAGGGGAAAAGCACTTGTCTCTTATTTTTATGTCACTCATAACTGAGCTGATAGGATCTAATGCTCTCTTTCCTGGTTTTAGATTCTTTTTAAGAACACATCATTTCACTTCAAAGAACCCATCAACGAGCTGCTCTGTGAATTTTTCCATTTATCCCTCATCATTCTCCAGTTCCTAGTTCACACGTTTGAAAAAAAAAAAAGTCTATTTTTTGATCTGTAGACTCAAGCCACCTCATCTGAGCAGATATTCGCATTACGTTGGGGTGAGGTCTGGGTAACCGAGCGGCTAAAATTTTATAGAGGGGGTAAAAATAAAACATGAAAAATGCTTGTTGTATTTTAAAGAACATAAAAATCCATCCAAAATATTTTTATATTTATAACATGGTTTCCCCTCCCCTATACACGAAAAACGCATGTTTACTGAAAAAAAAAAAAAAAAA
>SJYA01002505.1:2103688-2142005 GCA_006410615.1 Neotragus moschatus | reverse complement strand
TTTTTTTTTTCCCCATTGCAAATGTTCTTTCAATCAGTAATTCCTCACAGCAAGTGCTTGCTGTTTTTAAAGGCCAAAAGAGCTAAATGAACTCCACTTACACAATATCCCAAGGCTGTATGTTTAGGATGATGGATGTTTAAATTATTTGCAATTCTTCATCAGTATAAGTGAGTGCTAGTTGCTCAGTCATGACTCTTTGGGATCCCACTGACTGTGCGATTCTTCAGGCAAGACCGCTGGCATCAGTATAAATAATGCTGCAATTAACATCACTGGGGCCAAATACTAATTGGTCCTTAACCCCAAATCCCAGTGCCGACATTCACATACCATTTTTTTGGCTGCAGTAGGTCTTCACTGCTGCTTGAGGGCTTCCTCTAGCTGCAGCGAGCTGGGGCTATTCTTAGCTGTGGAGCTCGGGCTTCTCATTGCCCTGGCGTCTCTGGTTACGGAGCACAGGCTCCAGGCACGTGGGCTCCGTAGTTGTCGTACATGGGCTTAGCTGCCCTGCAGCACGTGGGATCTTAGTTCCCTGACCAGGGATTAAACCTGCGTTATCTGCATTGGTAGGTGGATTCTTAACCACCGGACATTCAAGGAGGTCCTACACTCATGTAACTTTATTGAACTTGCATCTGAGGAATCTAAATAATGGGCTCCTGGTACCTGCAGCCTAGTGCCCAGCTCCATCTCAGCCTCAGCATCCCAGAGAGACAGACCAGCCTTCTCTTTGTTGGTGTTTGAGGGCAAGATCTGTGTCTGCAAACTCAGGAAGAGCTAAGGAGGCAAATCACCCCAGGCCAGGTTCTCCCCACAGGTTATTCGCTGTACCCTAAGGCACCTGCATTCACAAATGAACCCCAGCTTTCCCCAGGCATCCCACCTGACTTTTGACCTACTTTAAGCCAAGCAGCACTAACATAGTTCCGATTCAAAAAATTAGTATTGTAGATTACAGATCTCCTAAGCTTGCATTATCCATTTTCAGCCTTTGGAGATAGTCTTTACCCTTACGTCAGAGCAGTACTCCTTTATCATCAGCACCATCAGTAATATGTACACTTTTTTCCTAAGTAGTGGAAAGAATTGTCACATTGAACCCTCCTAACTATTTTGAGAGAAATTACTTACTACCCCCAGGACATGCTTTTGAACTGTGGTGTTGGAGAATACTCTTAAGGGTCCCTTGGACTGCAAGGAGATCCAGCCAGTCCATCCTAAAGGAGATCAGTCCTGGGTGTTCACTGGAAGGACTGATGTTGAAGCTGAAACTCCAATACTTTGGCCACCTGACGCAAAGAGCTGACTCATTTGAAAAGACCCTGATGCTGGGAAAGACTGAGGGCAGGAGGAGAAGGGGACAACAGAGGATGAGATGGTTGGATGGCATCACCGCCTCAATGGACATGGCTTTGGGTGAACTCCGGGAGTTGGTGATGGACAGGGAGGCCTGGCATGCTGCGGTTCATGGGGTCGCAAAGAGTCAGACACGACTGAGCAACTGAACTGAACCAGGACATAAGCCAGGAAGATCCCCTGGAGAAGAGAATGACTATCCACTCCAGTATTCTTGCCTGGAGAATCCCATGAGCAGAGGAGCCTAGCAGGTTACAGTCCAAGGGGTCATAAAGAGTTGGCCATAACTGAGTGACTAACACTTTCAGGACCTAAGTATTGCATTAGCTAAAAAGTTTGTTCAGGTTTTGACCAATCCAGTGGCATCATACATACCAAGTGCAGCATGCTTTCATTGGCTACAGTGAGGTATATATGTGCTATGAGCTTACAGTATGATCTCTACTAGCTTCATCCATGAAAGACAGAATTAGAAGTGAAAGTGATCTCAGAGAAAATCAGTCAGTACAAATCAAGGATTCAGTCCATTATCTCTGGTATACTTGACCAGAATAAAACAAAAAAGACAAGGGATACATTGTCCACAGCACTAACTAAAGGAGTGATGAGCACTGGTTCAGTCAAAGCTTGTCTCATTTTGTAAGCTGACATCAGAGGATTATTACAACTGGAATCACAGAAGCCTGTGTGGATCACAACAAACTGTGGAAAATTATTCAAGAGATGGGAATACCAGACCACCTTACCTGTCTCCTGAGAGAGCTGTATGCAGGACAAAAGGCAACAGTTAGAATCGGACACGGAACAACAGACTGGTTCAAATTTGGGAAAGGAGTACATTGCATATTGTCTGTATATTGTCACCCTGTTTATTTAACTTATATGCAGAATACATCATGCGAAATGCCATGATGACTCATAAGCTGGGATCAATACTGCTGGGAGAAATATCAACAACCTCAGATATGCAGATAATACCATTCTAATGGCAGAAAAGGAAGAGGAACTAAAGAGCCTCTTGATGAAGGCGAAAGAGGACAGTGAAAAAGCTGACTTAAAACTCAACATTCACACAAAAAAAAAAAAACTCAACATTCAGAAAACTAAGATCATGGCATCCGGTCCCACCACCTCAAGGCAAAATAAAAAGTAGAAACGGTAGCAGACTTTATTTTCTGGGCTCCAAAACCACTGCAATGGTGACTCCAGCCCTGAAACTAAAAGACGTTTACTCCTTGGAAAAAAAGCTATGACAAATCTAGACAGAGTATTAAAATGCAAAGACATCACTTTGCCAGCAAAGATCTGCATAGTCAAAGCTATGGTTTTTCCAGTAGTTATGTACGAATATGAGAGTTGGACCATAAAGAAGGCTTGGCACCAAAGAACTGATGCTTTCAAATTGTGGTGCCAGATAAGACTCTTGAGAGTCCCTTGGCTGTTAGATCAAACCAGTCAATCCTAAAGGAAATCAACCCTGAATATTCACTGGAAGGACTGATGCTGAAGCTGAAGCTTCAATACTATAGCCACCTGATACAAAGAGCCAACTCACTGGAAAAGTCCCTGATTCTGGGAAAGATTGAAGGCAGGAGGAGAAAGGGTGACAGACGATGAGATGGTTGGATGGCATCACTGACTCAATGGACATGAATTTCAGCAAACTCTGGTAGTCAGTGAAGGAAAGGAAAGCCTAGCGTGCTGCAGTTCATGGGGTCACAAAGAGTTGGACATGACTTAGCAACTGAACAACAATAACAACAATTAAAGAAGCCTGGGGCACACCCAGCATTATCCTGGTAGACGCAAAAGAACACACACACACACACACACACACACACACACACACACAGATGGTTCTTGCTCTTGACAGGTGGTATTACAATCACTCTAATTTTCCCAAACTAGAAAATTACTCAAAGGATCCTACTGTGCTCTGACAGGCAAGCTGCACGAGGCTTTGGCAGTTTCCTTATAACTTACTTTGTTCATTGTCTCATTCATTTGAATACTATGATTCCAGTCTACTCTATTTAGGTATTGAGGATATATTAGTGAACAAAGCAGATAAAAATCCCGACCCTTCTGGAAATGTCATTCTCGAGAGGAGAGATGGCAAGCAAGAGGTAAACCATATAGTACGTGTGAAAGGGGAAAATAAAGTGGGCAGGGGCCAGACAGATGGGAGTGTGGTCAGAGAAGACCTCCCTCACCGGGGGTAGGGGGTGGGGTTGGGGCCTGTGGGCATCTGGGGAAGGGCATGCCAAGAGAGACAAAGGCTGCAGGGTAATTCTGGGGGTGCCTGGTTGTTCAGTAACACGAAGGAGGCCAGTAGGGTTTGGGCAGAGGGAGCCATGGGGGAGAAGGAAAGAAACCAGGACCCTGACTTTGGCTTTTACACCAAGTGGAATCTGACAGTCATTGAGGGTTCTCAGCAGACGGTTGACAAGAGCTGACTAACGTCTTTTAAGAGAAGCTTGTATCATTTAATCTTGCCCTGAACTTATCAAGATCTTATTTAGGTTGAGAGCTAACGCCACAGAGGTATGCGCATGCGCACGCGTACACTCACGCGCCAAAAAAAGACGGCCACAAACACCGACGCATCAGAAAAAAGCAAAGACTCCCTTACTCTGGTTCCGGTCCAGGACACCCCCCCCACCGGCTGCCTGCATGGCCAGTGGCCGGTAGAGAATGTCGCCTGACCCTGATGCCCCCAGCCGCACAGCTCACTCCGAATGCCCACATTTGGGCCGCAGCACCCCAAATGCCCCAGGCATCAGGCTGACTACGGTGCTGTACGGCCGCCCCTCCATCAGCCAGTGACCGGGACACTCCTATGGTGTGGGAGTCTCACCACACCCGTGCTTGCACAAGGCTCAGGGATCAGGGTCGCCTTTCTCTCCTGAGCTTGCAGTTCACGCCCCACAGACGCCTTTCCTCCTTCCAAGCAGTACCCACCCCATATGAACCCAGGATAAACTCCCAGCAGAGCCCTGGGGTGACCACCTTTGCAGGGAAGCCTGAAAGGCGATCATCTTGAGGGGAAGGAGGGGGCTGAGCAGGAAAAAAAAAAAAAAAAAAGCCAGGGGAGAGCCAGCACACAGTGCTTGCATTATCATCCTAAACATCAGTCCTGGGTGCTCATTGGAAGGACTGATGCTAAAGCTGAAACTCTGATACTTTGGCCACCTGATGCAAAGAGTTGACTCACTGGAAAAGACTCTGATGCTGGGAGGGATTGGGGGCAGGAGAAGGAGACGACAGAGGATGAGATGGCTGGATGGCATCACCGACTCGATGGACGTGAGTCTGAGTGAACTCTGGGAGTTGGTGATGGACAGGGAGGCCTGGCGTGCTGCGATTCATGGGGTCGCAAAGAGTCGGACACGACTGAGCGACTGAACTGAACTGAACTGTGAGCAAAGCTTGTTCCATGCACTTCATGCACTTCACTCATTTAATCCTCACATCAGCCCCCACAAGGTCTTCTGACTGTCCCCATTATACAGATGAAAAAACTGACACCCAGAAAAGCAAACTTGCCCAAGGTTAGAAATAGTCCACGGCACAGCCACGAACAATTCAAAGCCAGGCTGTCTGACTCCGGAGGTCACATTTCATCCCCACTGGATGGTCCTTCGCACTGATTCACATTATTTCTCTAGAAATGTTGGGAGGTTCATTTAGCGCTGATCACAATATACGCTCATTGATTCCTTAGTACTTAGTATGTGCCAAGCACTGTACTAGGTCCTGAAGCTTCTGGATAAAGGCATCAAACACAGTCTTTGTCCTGAAAGAAACAGGAAATCCTTCCTTTAAAGCAAAAGTGCACTAGTCATCCTTCTTGGAGGACCGGAGGCTATTCCAGAGCATTTGGTGTGGCAAGCAGAGGGGCTGCCAAGTGGAGAGGCTAGGGCACTCCACTCCAGGAGGGAAAAGCAGGGAGGGGGAGGGGAAGGTAGAGGGGCGTCCCGGTTGCAGTTTTCACCACGGAGCCTGATTCAGCACCTCTCCCCCAATGAATGCATGATGCCACAGAAAACACCAAGGTGTGGGCGCTATAAACAGCTAGACTCCGATTTGAACCTAACATCTGTCCCCATGGGGCTTCCCTGGTGGTTCAGATGGTAAAGAATCTGCCTGCAATGCGAGAAGGCCCAGGTTCGATCCCAGGTTCGATCCCTGGGTCAGGAAGATCCTCTGGGGAAGGGAATGGCAATCTGCTTAGTATTCTTGTCTGGAGAATGCCATGGACAGAGGAGCCTGGTGGGCTACAGTCCATGGGGTCGCAAAGAGTCAGACACAGCTGAACAACTAACACTTCTCTCCCCATGGGTGTGACCTCAGGAGGCTAAACCACCTCCACCCACCTCTCTGGGCCTCAGCTCCCCCTATGCAATGCAGGTGAGATCTACATCCACCCCTGGGGTGCTGGAAGGACTGGAGGTTACAGCATTCTCTGTGCTAAGAGCCTAGAACAGTGAGCACCCAGTAAATGTTTGCTCTGGTCACAAATGTCCTCCTCACCACCATATCACTGTCCAGACAGCCAGAGAACTTTGCACGGAATGTGGCCAGCGAGGGTAATTGGTTGTCAATATCTGCGCTCAGGTCTCCCTGAGCCCACCGCCGACTTCCTGGGCAGCATCACCGGCAGTGTTTGTTCCACGAGTGTAAACACCCACAGCAGTGGTTCTCCTTTCTGGAAGGGCCCCTCACCCCGCGGGCCTCGCAGCCAAGACTGGGTGCTCCCTCGAAGACTGGATCTCAACTCAGGGCCATCAGGTCGGGCAGCCAAGGCATGGGGAGACCTCTGGGTGCCAGGCAGGCTGCGCCCACAGGGACTGCTTGCTAGAAACAGCACGTCCCTCAGGAGGCGAGGCGGCTCTGCAGACTTCTCTGCTTCTCAGCAGACTCCACAAAGGCCCTGAGGGAAAAACTGTGGGACCGAGAGTCAGCTGTTTACTCCAGAAGGTGTGAGTTTTGCATCACAGCGCGTGGCAAGCCTTTGATCCGGGCCGCACTGAGAAGGGAGGGGCTGAGCACTCTTGAGTGCGGCTGGGGGCTGGGGGAGTAGGTGGGGTTGCAGGGTTCTCCAGTCAAGTCCACCAGTATCTGTGCCTCTCGTATGGCAGGCACTCGAATATTCGTTACTTTAATAAATGAATGAAAATAATAATGAGACAGTAGAACTTTTCCAAAAATACTTCCCCCACACACACACACAACTCATTTCTCTTCTAGTTTTTTCCATCTGCAGACAGTTTGACAATTTACATAACTACAAAGGCTACATACATGCAGTTCTGTACTCTGTGTTTTCCCTTAACGTAACATAAACACAGTCCTGTTTCTACCCAGTCTTCATAATTGGCAGCTGCATGTGTTAACTCCCCATGGTGTGCTGCGCACCACTCCTCCTCGCCACTGGACAGCTACCTTGTTTTTTCCTTTTCTGTATTATGGATAAAGCAAATACCCTCATAAGTGTTGCGTTTTTCTTCTACTGAATGACTGCTTTAGGAAAGCTCCCTTGGAAGGATGGACCTACTTCAAGAGGAGCTGCTGGCCTGGGGTTACAGATGAGCAGAGTAATACCAGGAGGTGCAAGCATGATCTACCCCCACAGGGATCCAGCAAATGCTGTGGAATGAATGAAATCAACTCGCCCAAGTGACGCGTCCTTAGCAGGTGGCAGGGCCACAGGGGGCCCCAGCCAGGACCCCACCACCCACCCACACGGTCAGAAAGTCAATGACAAGACTTTTTATAGGAGGTGAGTGAGGACCAACCCCCAAACTCACATTTTTTAATAAGAAATAAGGGTTTCAAGATTGGGAACTCATGTACACCTGAGATGAAAAAAAAATAAAAATAAAAAATTTTTTTAATTAAAAAATTAAAGAATTAAAAAAAAAAGAGAGAAAGAAATAAGGGTTGACGACACAGACCTACTGTAAAGCACAAGAAGCTCTGCTCAGTCTTATGTGACAGCGTGAATGGGAGGGAACTCTAGAGCAGAATGGATACATGGATATACATGGCTGAGTCCCTTCGCTGTTCACCTGAAGCTATCATAGTGGTGTTTATTGGCTATACTCCACAACAAAATTACAAATTAAAAAAGAAAGAAAGGAGGGTTGAGTTTCAAAATTCCTTTGATTCCACTGGATGGAGGGTGGGCTTGCTGAGAAGCCCACAAGCCACCTTGGTACCCTTCACAAACGTCTGTTCCCATCACCCTTTCCCCCCTTGCTCCTAGATGCCAGGCTCAAGGTCACCTGAGGGCGGGTGGCACCTGAGGGCTGCATGACTTAGGCATTTCTCAGGGCACCTCAAAGCCTCACCCAGCCCCAGCACGCTAGGCCCACTCTCCACCTCTGCACTTGTTAGACTCAGCTTCCAAAGCTCCTCCCCAGATACATCCCCAAGGAGGCCCTCTCACCCTGCTGAGATCTTAAATACTACCTTTTCTGCCAAACCATCCTGACCCTGCATTTAAGTTATACCACTCCTCACCTTGGCCATCTTCCTGTTTTCATTTTTTTCCATAGCATATCCACCATTTAACAAACAATATATTCCCCTTATTCACTTATTGTGAATGTCTCCTTCTAACAACCAAAACCCAAGTTCCACAGAGCTGAAAATTTTGTCCATCTTGTTCACTTACTTCCCCGTTTAGAAGAATAACCAACCTAGAGTGGGTGCCCAACTCAGAGTGGGTGCTAATTAAATACCTGTTGAAAAAACCAAGAATAACAAAATAGATAGATCCTTTCTCCGTGTCAGGCATTGTGCTTTACATGACTCATCTCACTTACTATGAGCAATTCTATTATAATCTCCATTTTACAGATGAGGAAACTATTGCTCAGACAGGTTAAGTAATCTGCCCAAAGACACACAGCTTATCCAGGAAGGGAGAAGAGTGTAAATCCATGCCGAACAACAGAACCTGTGCCCTCACCTACTTCAGGGTGCTACTCACCCACTCAGCCTTTCCTCCAAATATACAGGCAGCCCGTGAACCAGCAGATCTTTCTAGAATAAAGACAAGCACCATCCTGTGATCGAAATGGGGAAGAGAAGGCAGGAGCCCAGACGGAGGACCACAGGAGGCCACTCACTTGCGCTCCACTTCCCCAGGGGAACAGCATGTCTGAGTTTTGGAAGACAGGCACTGTCTGGCAGCTACAGGGTGACCAGGGGGGGCCTGTTTGCTGTGACAAGTGGAACTGGGGCTTTGACAAGACGGATGCTCAGAAAACAAATCCTGCCAGACCAGGAAACTGCTTAAACCAAACAGGGCTAGAGAGGAAGTTTAGTTTAAGCTGTTAGATGCCTGAGACAAGGTCCGGTCATTTGAGGCCACCTGAGTTTTTTTCTGAGAATAGTCAGAACCCCCCTCCAGCTTAGGGACCACAAAAGGTGGGGGAGGGTACACATGAAGTGGGGCCAACGAGCCAGTTTCCACCAGTTACATGGCAACTCACAGCCCGCCTGGCTGCACACAGGTATGGTGAGTAACGACCTCTTTGGCTTTTGGTTTCTTTTCATTTTTCTTCTTTTCTTTTTTTTTTTTTAGAACTACTTCCTAAAACTCTCAAAATTGTCAAAGATGCAGCTGTAAGACTGGCCCAGCGCTTTGTCTCAAATGCTCACCTCTCCTCCTAAACCACCAGGCCAACCACAACAGAAGGTTTCCTGTCCCCTAAAAGGCAAGTTTCCATTCACTGATGGATTCTTCCTTGCTCTGCTCAGTCCCCTTGGCCACGATGAGTCAGGGCCACCAGGGGGAAANAGCGCTTTGTCTCAAATGCTCACCTCTCCTCCTAAACCACCAGGCCAACCACAACAGAAGGTTTCCTGTCCCCTAAAAGGCAAGTTTCCATTCACTGATGGATTCTTCCTTGCTCTGCTCAGTCCCCTTGGCCACGATGAGTCAGGGCCACCAGGGGGAAATCTCCCCAGGGATTTGTCACCTTCTTTCTCCTAAGATTCGCCAATATTTAAAATATAACCCTGTTTGCATGTCAACCCCACCAGGCACCAGTGTTGCCCAGTGCTAACAACTAACGTTATCCTTTCTCAGCAGAGCGCTTCAAAACAGAGGGCAAAAGACACCCCTGGTGATCCAGTGGTTAAGACTCCAAACTGACTGCCAATGCAGGGGGCATGAGTTTGATCCCAGGTCAGGGAACTAAGATCCCACATGCCATGTCGTGTGGCCAAAAGATTTTTTAAAAAGAGAGAGAAGCCAAGTTCATCTGAAATGGAATCAGGGAAGAGCCTTTGCTCTGAACACGCTCCCCCTCCCCCCCCAGGATGCTTTTCTTTCCATCTTTGTCCTCAACAAGGGGCACCCACCTCTGCAAATCTGCTAATCTGGACCTTGATGCCGTGGTCATCTCATCCTGCTTAAAACTTTGAGGTAATCCCATCCAAATGGTGTGGAAAAGGATAGATTTTCAGACCCTTTTTCCACATAGCATTATTGCTTTCAAACTTCTGAGCGTTACCAGAGCTGACCTCTATTCCAGACAAGGTCCAAGGTCAAGCAGGTTTCTGAGGGGTGCAGTGAAATGCACAAAGGTGTGAAATCAGGCAATTCCAGATCTGAACCCCAGCTCCACTGATTACTGTGACCTTGGGCCTTACTTCCCCAGCCACAAATTTGGCTCATGAGTTGCCTCCAAACAAAATGGCAGCCAGCATCTTCTACCAGGTCCATTTCCTGGAAATGCCACAGGTCACAGCTCACTAGGTGTATACAATCTATGCTGTCCCAAAGTTTGGGATCCCCTTCTCTTTGCCCTGCCCTAAGAGAAGAAAGGGCTTCCCTGGTAGCTCAGCTGGTAAAGAATCCGCCTGCAATGCAGAAGACGTGGGTTTGATTCCTGGGTCAGGAAGATCCCCTGGAGAAGGGACAGGCTACCCATTCCAGTGTTCCCGGGCTTTCCTGGTAGTTCAGAAAGTAAAGAATCCATCTACAATGCAGGAGACCTGGGTTCGATCTCTGGGTTGGGAAGATCCCCTGGAGAAGGGAACAGCTACCCACTCCAGTATTCTTGCCTGAAGAATCCCCATGGACAGAGGAGCCTGGCGGGCTACAGTCCATGGGGTCGCAAAGAGTCAGACACGACTGAACAACTAAGCACAGCATACAGTACAAGAGAAGAAAACAAGGACAAGCATGGAGCCCGCAAGCCTTCCTTTCCAATGAAAGTCACAAGTCAGGGAAGACTGGGGCAGGGCAAAGCAGCATGGTAAGCAGGGGCTTTCCCACGACTGTTTCTCAAGCACGTTTCCCAGAAGTGCTGCCCAGCTACTCATGCCTGATGCGGGCAGCCCCACTTCTGAGCTGGCAGCCTCAGTCCTCGGGGCCTCTTCCCTGGCAGGCTGAGACTGCCAGGCCTGACAGCAGACAATCCAGTTTCAGTTGCCACGGTGAAAGCTCACAGCCCAGAGCCCGACTTCATTCAAATCAAGAAACATTTCCCGAGTCCCCGCACATCTCAGGATGCAGAGATGAGTCAGCCGGGCAGTACAATGGGCCTCCATTCACACCTCACTGGCACCTTCTATTGGTTTACTCATCTACAAACTCCCCTGCCAAGCTAACATTCTCATCCACTCTTACATCCTACAACAGTGCCTAGCTCATAACTGAAGCAGGCACAACGACTGGATGAATTAGTGCCTTAATTCTTGACCACGGCCCAACTTGAGGAAAATGGCCCAAGGGACCTCCCTAAGGCCATAGCAGAGCACAGCCCTCAAGGACCACCACTTCCCACTGTGTCCAGGCAGGCTGGCCTCCTTTCTGGTCCTTGAACACAAGATCACTTCTGCCTCAGGGCTCTTGCACATGCTAGTCCCTCTGCCTGGAACACTCTTCACCCCAGCTTTCACAAGTCCACTGCCCTCTCATCTTTTAACACTCAGCTCAAACCTTCTCTGGGAAGGAAGCTTTCCTGATGACCCCATCTAAAGCAGCAGCCTTTTAGGAACTTCCCTGGCGGTCCAGTGGTTAAGACTCTGCGCTTCCAATGCAGGGGGCCTGGGTCCAATCCCTGGTTGGGGAAATAAGATCCCACATGCTTCAAGGTGCCACTGAAAGGTAAGAAATAAACCGAAAATAATAAAGCAGCCTTCTCCCCATCCCATCACTCTACCCCATTCTCAGCATTCTTTTCCTCAGTCTACCTGTCTCTATCTATTGACTTTTTATTTTTCTCTTTCCATTAAAGGAACCACTCTGTCTTCTTCTTTGCTCTTTTCCTAGCACCTAAAACAAGAGTACATGCTCAATAAAAGTCAGTGAATGAGTGGGCAGAAGACAGTAGATAGAAATAAAGAGCAAATTCAAGACCGGGAATGACTGGCACACTTTGAATGTCTTACAATTTTATTTTGCAATTACAACTCAATGAAGATGCTTTTTAAAAGAGGAAAATGGGAAACGATTTAACAAGGCTCCCCAAAAAGGTCAGGTAGGTAGGGGAAGAAAGGCACAGAGATCAGTAAGAATTGCAAAGGGAAAAAATGAGCTTTTCAACCAAGGATACAAATTTTAAGAGAGCTATCGTACAAAAAGCAGAAACTGGAAGACAGTTTTGCAACTCCCATCACAAAAAGTATCCATGCTCTTTGACCCAGTAATTCCATTCCTGGGAATTATCCCAAGGAAATGAATTCAGAATAGGAACAAAAATAAAGAGGTGCTTGTACAAAGATGATTCCAGCCATGGTGTTTATAAGAGCAGGAATCTGGAAACAACCGAAATGTCCCATAACAGGGGAAATGTTTTGGTAAATTACAGCATACCCACCAGGTGAAATAGCAGGCACTGATTAAAATGATGGAAAGGAAGATAACAGAGACATGTGGACAAGTGTTTTAGAATAATGCTAAATGAGAGGAGGTGAAATGAAATACTGAATCCCTTCTAAGTATCGTCTAGCACACCTTCTGTATCTCAGTGACTTCTCTCGAGAGTCGAAAATAAAGCTATTCTTATCTCCTTTTAATTTTTTATCTATGTTTAAAATATTTGTATTTATTTATTTGGCTGCACTGGGTCTCAGCTGCCACACATAGCATCTGCGATCTTAGCTGCAGCTTGTAGGATCTTTTCATTGCAGCATGCAAATTCTTAGTTGTGGTCTGTGGGATCTAGTTCCCTGACCAGGGATCGAACCGGGGGCCCCTGTATTGAAAACGTGAAGTCTGAGCCACCGGAACACCAAGGAAGTCCCTCTTACGCCTTTTAAGGAACAGGAAAACTGAGGTCCACAGAGCTAAGGAACTGGCCGCACAGGTCACAGAGCTAGCAAGGAATTACCATTCAGGAGGCTACTGGGGCCCTCTCCCCGGAGCCCAGGCACACCGTAAAGTCCTGAGACAGCCCTCAATGTCCCACTGTGTGCCCAAGACCATCCTTTCCCACGATAACATCATGACTGCGTTTGGGAGGCCAAACTCACAGATCTGAAGCAGCTGGCCAAAAGCGACAGGCTGAGAAACACTTGTGAATATAGCCCAAACAAAACAAAATGAAACAAACAGAAAGCAACAGAGAAAACCACCTCTGCTGGGGGCAAGAGACCGCAGAGAACAGAAATGTAAGAGTGGCCGGCAAGACCAGGCTTCAGGAGGACCCCGTGCAGAACCACAGGAAGAACCACAAAGGTTAAGGAAGCCCCTCGGTGGGTCCTGGATCTCATGTTTAGGCCAGAACCGTAGAGATGAGGATTTGCCAAGATCTCCTTGGAGACGTGGGCTGCCTGTGCTCACTGACGCTCCTCCCAGGGTGCACACAGTGGCGCTCAGTAAATGTTGGCTGAAATACACTCATCTCATGATGTGTGGATAAAGCAATGAGGAATCGTGGGAGAGGAGATAGTAGGATAGCCAGAAGAGTGGCTGGGAGTTGGGACTGTCGCTTGTGACCGCAGGGTCAATCTTGGGCAGGGCTGTGGAAGTATTCCCACAAGGCCGTGGCCATTCCCTGACTCTGCCACGTGAGAACAGCTTTAAGCACATTGGGAGCTTCAGTTTACAGAACACGATGACCTGCCTGTCACGTGAGGGCCGCCAGGAGCCACACTAAACTTCAGGGGAAATTTTTAAAGGGTTACTCTCTGGGGAAAGGTACAGAGATTCCGCCCAGCCTGCTGGGGTCCGCACAGCACTGCCTGGAGGCAGAAGGCTGGACCAGAAGACCTCTGCTTCCTTGACACTAACTGCCCCGTGCCACCACCATTTTCAACAGGCTTATTTGAGTGTAAACACCATAGATGATCCGAGACTGGATGAAGCCGGCTATTGCTGTAGTGGGGGAATTCCTGTACAGGGGTCCATTGTACCATTCTCCAGACTTTTGTACATGTATGAACATTCCCATAATCAAACTTAAAATATATATATAAACTTGGGACTTCCCTGGCAGTCCAGTGGATAAGACTGTCCCTCTACTGCAGCAGGCACCGGTTTCATCCGCCATCGGGGCACTAAGATCCCACATGCCACATGGCAAAAAAAATACAAAATTATATATATAATTTTATATCTATCAAATGCAGGCACTTCACCTAAAGAATCACCAAGGGCCTGACCAAGGTTTGGGGGCAGCCCTCTGGAGCCAAACAAAAGACACACGTCTTTAAAAAAATGATTCTCTGCTAATAGATTTTCTAGGCGGATGTGGAGTTTGCAAACACAAGTCAGGTAGCACCAGCAGGTAATTAAGACAATCTAGGTTCAAGTCACAGCTTAGTCTCTCCTTAGATCTATGACTCTGGGCAAGTCACTTAACCATTCCGCACCTCAGTTTCTTCATCCATAAAATGGGAATGACAGTAGACTCTTCCTCACAAGGTCACTGGGAGGAGTACAGGCCACATAAAACTCCTAAGAAGGAGGCCAGGCCTGGAGTAAGCTCTCAGTAAACGTAGGCTATTGCGACACATCCCTCTTGTAACACGTATAGATATTCATTTTGAAAACCACATATCCATTTGATCAGTTACCTGGAGAAAATGAAAAGGGGCGGACCCGGCCCTCTGGGCCGTTGAGCAGCTGTATGGGAGCCGTATGTCTGTCTCGCACACCCAGAGTGGCCCCAGCCGGCCCGGGGCCTCCACGGGCCAAGGGGTTAGAGAGCTCCTCCTTTCACAGAGCCAGCACCAGAAACAGGAAGCTGCTTCCTTTCCTTTCCATTCTGAGCTAGCATTTCCTTTTTTGTTTTAAAAAGCATTCCTCAGTCTGCAGCCCAGCCCTTCCCCTGCCCTCTGCAGCCCCAGGCTCAAGCACACTCACAGACAACTGCATTTCTCCTGGACTGTTTTCTGCCCTCCATGGGGGGTCAAGAGGTTCCCTGGTAGACCCCAAAAAAGCGTGTCCTGGGCACCAGGCTAACTGGCCAGTGGGGCCAGGAGGAGACAGGACTCAACGACTCCAGACCTACAGACCTCTCTGGGTACATCTTCCTCATCTTGTTGGGAGGATTCAGTGAAATCCGTCTCTAATGCAGGTGGTGTGGTGCACCCAGAATACAACCTGTCTCCCTTCGGAAAGTACCTCCCCGCGATAAAAGGTAACTTTGCACAGGTAGGTAAATGGATGGGGTCACCAGCCACTCCTCAACCACCCCAGTTTTAGCTGGAACCTCAAATGGGAGCCCAGTATCATAAAACCAACAGTAGGTGAAACTACACCTACCATTTCTTATCTCCTTTCCTGCTCCTGCTTCCCCAACTATGTTCAAGGAGGCGGCTGATGGGGCCCATTCTCAGCTACTTGAAGCTTGCTTTCACGAGAGCGTCACACAGAATACAGTATAGGAAAGGCTGCGTGAAGCCCTTTCAAGGGTCCCAGACAGGGAGGAGGGGATAGTGCCCCATACGTGCCCAATGTGTGAGAACACACAGATCACTTTTTATACGTTTTGGTTTGCCTTTTTTTTTTTTTTTTTTTTTTTTTCTTTTTTGCAGTGCCATGAGACTTGTGGGATCTTAGTTCCCGGGTCTATGGTAGTGAAAGCTCTGAGTCCTAATGACTGGACCATCAGCGAACTCTCGGGTCACTTATTTCTGACCAACAAAACTCTCCGTGCACCATGAATGAAGCTGCTTCTACTAATCTATATCCAAACCCAATCCAAATGAACGGGCTAAACAGGGACTCAATACCTCCAGGTGCCTTGTTAAAGAAAAGCTCCACCACTCCATAAGCAGCTTATCTCATCAGCTTTGTAGAAAGCAAAACCCTCATGATCAATACATTACAGATTGAAGTCTTTCTTTTTCCTAACCATGGCTGGTCTCTTCTATGTAATGCATTATGCTTTCTCCCCTGGCTCTGATTTAAATTTTAAACACAATTCTTAATTCATTCTTGCAATTACTCTGAAGGTGGAAAAATGAAAAGAGGGAAGAAAAATGGCAAGCAAACAGGATGACTTCAGCTCCATTACTGTCAAAGGCAATCCTCCCTGTTAAAACACACCATCGCCCGCCAAGGCTAGAACGACAGAGAAATACAGATGTATATAAATAGGCAGGTTTTGTATGTGGCGGCAATCTGAATCAAGACTTTTTCAATGCAGATGGGAAACAATTGTGCCTGGAAATGAATGACAAAGTATTTTTGATCCCAACATCCATTCCCAAGGTATGCTTCTGGAACAGGGCAGAAAGTCAAATAGACACAAAGACACTGGATTCAAAGGCTGTANATATAAATAGGCAGGTTTTGTATGTGGCGGCAATCTGAATCAAGACTTTTTCAATGCAGATGGGAAACAATTGTGCCTGGAAATGAATGACAAAGTATTTTTGATCCCAACATCCATTCCCAAGGTATGCTTCTGGAACAGGGCAGAAAGTCAAATAGACACAAAGACACTGGATTCAAAGGCTGTATCTTCTGGAAGCGAAAGAGTAAATCCTGTACAATGTATCATGGTACAGAATGCAAAATCATCACAAATTAGGACATAAACACCACCCTTAGAGGAGAAAAGGTTCACCCACCCAAGTCCTAGAGGATCTTTCAGTCGAAGGATGAGAAGCCCTTGAAAGTACAGTCAGGTCAGGTTCAAAGACTCAAGACAGGCCATCGGGGCTGAGCCAGCCCATAGGGCAAGCTGGCTTTCAGAAAAGGTCCCACCTATTGGACACCCCAGACAGGTCCCCAAGAACCCCTCCAGTCCCCAGGGTGCCTAAGATACTGAGAGGGGGCTGGGAAAGCAAACCCGTTGGCTTCCTTTCGCAGGAAACTCCTTGAGGTGGAGGATCCCTTCCCATCCCCCCACCCCCAACATAGGAGGGTGGGGTGGCAGACTGCTGTTTGCAATCAGTCAAGGTGGCATAACATCACACTTCAGGGCATGACTCCCCACTCAGTGCTCCTTCATAAGCACCTGCCTCTCCTCTACTCTTTGTTCAGGTTCATAACCTAATATGTGTTCCTAGCAAGTCACTTTCCCTTTGGGCACTCAGATTCCTCGCCTGCAGAAGACAGGGCTGGACCAGTTGGGAATTTCAAGATCCTTAGGAGTCCACAACTCTATTAAATCAACCCCACAACCAAGGCACCCAAATAGCACTGATCAATATTTGTGGCTGGTGATGAAACCAAGCTTATAGTTCCGTAAGGTGCCTTTTATGAGCCTCAAGTGATGAAAACCTCTCCATGGGACCCCAACATCCAGCTCCCGCTCTGCTGCCTGGGAGCAACGAAAGATCCCTTTTCTAAATGGTCAGCCCAGGGCAGCCCTTGCTACAGGAAACCACAAAATGAGAACGCACAATTCTTGACCCAGCACCCAGAACCTCAGCCATGGGGGCCATGTCCTGTCTCCCGGTCACACTCCTTGCCCTCAGGGTGGACACAGATCCAGTGGCAAAGAGGTAAATGCATGAAGGCTGCCAGTTTGTAAATCTTAGCACTCCGGCTGGGAAGCAGGGTGGGAGAAACATAGAAGGCCCCAAAGATTTCAAAGAACGGGGCTGCTGTTAAATGTGTTCATATACTTTGACCCAGCAAATTCTACTTCTAGGAATGCACTCATGCACTCACTGCAGCAAGGTTTGTAACAGCAAGACATAGAAACAGCCCAAATGGCGACAAGTGGGGACGGGTTCAGTGAACTGATATGATCACAGGAGACAGCCATGATCAATGATAGTGCATATCTGTATGGACTGGGACAGACAGAAGACATTTACAAGACAATGAGCATGGTGAGCTCCGTGAATACATCTCTGTATATTTGTACACAGGATTAAAACGCTGGAAGAATAAACTGCCAAATGTTAATAAGAATTAACTCTGAGGGACTTCCCTGGTGGTCTAGGGGTTAAGAATCTGCCTACCAGTGCAGAGGACATAGATGTGATCCCTGCTCAGGGACCACGGGGCAACTGAGCCCAATGCACCACAACTCCTGAAGCCCACATGCTCCAGAGCTCGGGCTCCACAACAGGAGACGCCCCGGCAATGAGGAGCCCGCTCGCCGCAACTAGAGAAAGCCCGAGCGCAGCAATGAGGATGCCGAGCAGCCGAAGATAGACGAATAAATAAGAAAGGATTTCACTCTGAGAGGTGGCATTGTGGGTGGTTTTTATTCTTTTTTTTTAATCTGTATTTTCTTTTCAATAGTGAGCATATATCACCAGGTGTATTTTAAAATACTTTAATACAGTTGGAAAGTTAAAGAACATCGTGCTTACCAGAGGAATTATGCAGTGAGGATAAAGCAGGTACCCATTAAAACAATGACAAGTAAGATGATCTCGAGGCAGCTTCTCATTTCTCAGAATGAGACTAGCACAGAGCGATTGCATCACAGCGCGCTGGTGGGGACCTGTCTTTGAGATGTGCCAGGCCGCACTTTAGGGAAGCTCGAGCTCAGAGGGTGCACAGCCTGCTGCGGCCGCCAGAAGGTCCAGTCATCTGGAACTGGGCCACCAAGTGCCCCTGGGCCAGCCCTTTGTGTTACTGGCCACTTCCTTGGGCTCGGCAGTCACAGCTCTGACCAGAAACCCCGCCCCCACCCACTATGGTTTCCAGAAGCAGTCGTGAAGTTCAGAACATGAGTTCTGAAGACTAGTCAGGCTAAGTTCCACCGCCTACTAACTCCATCTCTCAGTCCCTCTGAGCGGCAACGTCCTTATCTGCAGAATGGAGAGAAAACCTTGCAGGGTCCCCGTGAGCCTTAAATGGGGAACACATGCCAAGAGCCGAGCGCAGAGCAGGTGACCAAGAGGGTGTCTCATTCCACTGTAAGGAACGGGATCCCTCCACTGCGAGGAAACCCTGCCCCTCACTAGGCTCTAGGGCCCTTCCCATAACCCAGAAGGCACCTCAGCGCAGCTTTCCCTTTGAACTGAGTGTAGAAGTTTCCCGTCAGCCTACTCTGAAAGCACGTCCTCTTTCAAACGCAAAGCTGGGGAAGGCATGGCCACAGGCACTGGCCATGTTACTTCTAACCTGGCGGGGAGGGAGGCGCTCCCATCACTGTCTCCAGGCAGCAAACCGGAGCCTCCTGGCACCGGGGCCAACCTGGGCTGCAAATCTGATACGGCCTCCCTCCAGCACCCCGCAGGCCACCCCAGTCGTGGAAACCGCAGGTCCTTCTCCAGACCACCTCGGAGGATCGCTGGTAGCAAGTTTCACCAGGAAAACAAACTGCCAAGGTGAAAGCAAAGGGCGCCCCAGTTCTGGCTCCCTCCAGGGACGGCTGGAGTTAGAGCCTCCAGCAGGAGGTTAACTCTACCAGGTAGGGGCCTCCCAGTTGGCTTAGTGGTAAAGAATCCGTCTGCCAATGCAGAAGACATGGGTTCTATCCCTGGGTCGGGAAGATCCCCTGGAGGAGGAATGGCAACTCACTCCAGTATTCTTGCCTGGGAAATCCCATGGATAGAGGAGCCTAGCGGGCTACAGTCGGTGGGGTCGCAGAGTCGGCACGACTGAGCACAGAACACAATAACAAGGGCAGAGAAATGCCGCACTCCGAGGCAGGGGCTGGGTGGGGAAACAGAAGCTGTGCCAGGGATGTGTGACGTGGACAAGTCACCACCAAGACTCTGGGAATATTTCCCAGAAAAGCAGGAATTGGACTGGTCAACCGTCCGGTCCTATTCCCAATTCCGAAGCGATTTCAGCAGGCTGCAGTAATGAAGTCAGTCCTGCTCACCCGCCTGGCTTCCCCAGTAGTCTGAGAGTGTCCCCAAACACCAGAAACACAGCCTACCTACTTCAGAATCCTTGCCGGGGTGGCGGCAGTGAGCAGCTCGGCAGGCAAACCAGTAATAACCGCAGGTTTGTTGAGTGAGTGCACATCCACGCACATCCCAAGGACCAGTTCTGTGAGGACCCACGGCGCCCTCTCCTTTCCTGGCAGCTCCACCATCCAGATGCCCCAGGGGGCTGGGGAGGGGGCCACAGGGGAGAGCTCAGGCCCTCCACACAGGGTTTTGACCTCTGACCTCTGCCACCGCAGAGCTGAGTGAAGGTCAAGGCCCAGTGGGGACCTCTTTCTCCAGGTCAGCTTGTTTACGAAGGACTTTTTTCTATAAGACCACCAGCTGGGACTTGCCTGGTGGTCCGGCGGTTAAGAATCCACTTGCCAGGGCCGGGGACACGGGTTCCTTCCCTGATCTGGAAAGATCCCACATGCTGGAGCAACTAACCCTGGGCAGCACAACTACCAAGCCCGCACACCCTGGAGCCCGTGCTCGGCAACAACAGACGCCACCGCGACAAGAAGCCCACGCACCACAACCAGGAGCAGCCTCTGCTGCTAAGAAACTAACAAAGCCCGCAAGAAACTAACAAAGCCCGCAAGCAGCAACAAGGACCCAGCACCACCAAAACTAAAATAAATTTTTTTTTTAAAGAGCAGCAGATGGGAAGACTCCTCGGTGTGGTAAGGTCTGCCTCTGAAAAGAACCAGGAGGCTGGCAGGAAAAGGCCAAGTTACAAGGTCCATAAAACGAGAATCTTCACGAGACGCCCTGCTCTCCCCATGGCCTGGTCCGGACCCAGCCCAAAGAAGATGCACAAACGAGGGAATGAACTGGTGTGGGCTGCAAGGCCAGCCAGGTGTCCCTCTGTGAGCACGTCTGGGGAATGAGAACATTCTATCTTGCTCAGTTCTCAGCCCCTGAGGAGGGCCTGGTGGAGACAGGGCGCCATGTTCTGCTGGGATCTTCAAAGTTGCCCCTCTACTTCTGTTTACCGATTCAGACTCTAGGATCAGATTTTATCTCCCTCCTAATTTCACGTCGAGAGGAAAAAAAAAATACACGTCTGACGAAGTCTGATGGATTTCCAGGAAATCTTCGGAGATTGAGAAGGGTCCAGCACACTGACTGACAGGTAGGAGGCAGATATTAAACCTTGGCTCCTTCCACTCATTTGGATCCAAAGTGGACCACTGCGTGGAGGAAGGAAAGGCAGCCAGGCAGACCAAACCTTACACATCATCCGACCTACAATAAGGCGCCAGCAGTTGGGCCCCAGGTCAGGATTTGCCGGGGCTTCTCATTGAATGCTTATTTAACAACGGCCAGGGTGGGCTGGGGTTCTTCTGGGAGAAGTCTGTCGTGCTTACGTAAGCCAAGCCCTCTTTTTCAAAAGCCAGGAATCCAATGTTGCAAGTCCAGTCTCTGGGGGCCCTGGCCTGGTATGTGAGAAGAGCCTGCAGAACAGGAAAGAAAGCCAGAATGGACATCACCACTGCCTCACGTGAACTCAGCACGGGCTTCGGAGAAATCTCTTGGCCTGTGTCACCCACCTCTAGGGAACAAGAGACAGCTGTCAAAGGGCCTTCCTCCCAAATGTGGCCCGTACTGGATCCTCACTAGGAAAATTCATGGGCAGCATCTCTCGGTAGAAAGCATAAGGACTTACAGACACATGTGAGGTTGCAGGTTTAAGTAGTCTTGGCCCATTTTACAGATGGGGAAGCCTGAGATTCAGAAGTCATGGGACTTACTACTCAAGGTCAGAGAGACAGACCCTGGACCTGATTTCTAAGCCTCAGGCTTTCCACCTACCACACTGCCTTCAAAGGTCAGGATTCTTTGAGTAACAAACTTACCCCCTATTTTATCAGTTTGGTAAATCTAGATTTCAGAACCATTCTTACTCAGGGGTATTCTTACACAGGGGTGTGTATAACAAATGTTTGATTCCACCCAACTGGGGCCCCTTCATAGACCACAGCATTGAGAACTCAAGAGCCCACAGAGACCTCTCCACCCCGCTGTTCAGGTAAGGAGGCGAGCCCTAGGGAGCTAGACCCTGGGGTCGAAAGTCCCATCCCCCAAATAGCCCGTGTCTCGCCTTTTCAGGGAGGAGCATGGACCTGAATCTACAGCACAGCAGAGAAGATGGGAAGCTGGGTATTTGTTCTAATTCCCGCTACCAATCCCCTTTGGGCCTTGGGATGGGTTTTTGGCTGCCACAGCTGATCATCCAATAAATGCTCAGAAGGCAGGTCACTGATTAAACCAGTGCAGAGACCTAAATATAGGATGTTCTAGGGTATCCTGATGCCATTCTTTGGTCAAAATGAGTGACTCTGGGAGGCAAGGTGCCATTTCCAGAGAAATCACCCATCATTCCCCCAGGTCCCCTCTTCGAACTAGGAGCATTTCAGAGTAACATGAGGGGGGAGGCGGTGAGGGGGGACAATCCAAGAGAAGCCAACAAAGGACAACCTCTTACCCCAACAACACAGCGGTCCAACCAGGCACATGCTGCTGGACAAGGACCCCTCCTCCCAGAACAGAGCCACACAGGCCCCCTATTGTGTCAGTTTAAAAACTGAACTTTGCTGGGCAAACACACCCGGCTGTGTTCAAGAAACCAGTTTCTCTTTGCCACTTGGAAAACAGCAGCATACATGCAAGAGGGACAGTTGTGGGGAGGGTGCAGGGGGGGGTGCTGGTTGATTTGTTTTTTAAGCCAAGCCCTGGTCAGCACTGCTATAGCAACTGAAACAAAAATAATAATAGCCAGCACTGATTATATCCTTCCAATGTCCCTGGTTTTGTCGCTTTTAAGAAAATAAAGCTGAAGGAAAGAAGCCTACCCAGAGCGTTTTAGATCAAATAGGGCTTCAGGCTTCTGGTGCACACAGAGGATGGGGTCTGGTTATCATGGCCACAAATCACCCACTGGCCCTAAGGTGGCTGGCAGAGGCAATCAGCAATAAGAGGGTGTGGAGGGTTTGGGATGAAGAGTTAAGGTTCTAATAAAACAAAACATCCCCAAATCTGCAGAAGGCCAGATGAGATCAAGCAAGGTGGAAAGAGGCCCATTCTTCAAAACAGGGTAGCTATTAATACCAAGTGGTGCCTGGAATTTCACAGCTTTCCCAGCCTCTGGACAAAAGCAAGTTGGAAACGCACTAGTTTCCCTCTATTGTGTATGATAGGAGAGGGAGAGACGGCCCTCCACCCCCTTCTAAGAACGCAATAACCCTTTTGGTTGATTCTCCCAAATCTTTTTAATACTGGACTTCCCAGCTATCACTTGAGAGAGTAGGGACCGCATGTCTTATTTCTTCTTTACACTGGAGGCCTTCTCCACTAGAATCCCTTAAATAGTGTCATCTTCCCATTGAAGGCTTTGGTCCTCAGCATAATCATTCCTAAACCAAAGTTCAGTAGGGGGAAGGGGAGGTGGCGTCGGTAGGTTATTACATTTTGAGCAGTGAAACGCTGTGGCAGTGCGAAAGAGACGCACTCAAGGCAAAAATGCAGTTTCAGCAAACACTTTGATAAGCGGCAGACAAGAACCNGACAGTCTGGGTTCCAGTAGTGTCTACCACTGCCTAGCCACTGGCTTGGTTGGCTCAGTGGACCTGAGTCTGGGCAAATTTCTGGAGGCAGTGAAGGACCGACCGGGAAGCCTGGCATGCTGCAGTCCATGGGATCCCGAAGAGTCGAAAGCGACTGAGCCCCTGAATAACAAACAACAGCTGCCAAACTGTGACTTTAGGCAGTTAGCTCCTCTTTGAGTGTCTGAGTTCCCCATCAGTTAAAATGGGGCGATAATAGAGCCTATCTGATAGGGTTCATAGGGCTTCTCAGGTGGCTCAGGGGTAAAGAATTCACCTGCCAGTACCAGAAATACCTGTTTAATCCCTGGGTTGGGAAGATCCCCTGGAAGAGGGAATGGCAACCCACTCCGGTATTCTTGCCTGTAAAATTGCATGGACAGAGGAGTCTGGTGGGCTACAGTCCAGGGAGTCACAAAGAGTCGGACGCAACTGAGCACACATGCACAATGTGGTTCATATGGTGGTGTAATCATTCAGTCATGTCCGACTCTTTGCGACCCAGTGGACTGAAACACACCAGGATCCCCTGTCCTGCACCATCTCCCAGAGCCTGCTCAAACTCATGTCCATGGAGTCGGGGATGCCATCCCATCATCTCCTCCTTTGTCGTCTCCTTCTCCTCCTCAAATGAAGAATGAGTTAATGTGTATACAGAACCTGAACTGATAATTGCCACGCGTGGGCACTAGAGAAATGTTATCAATGGCTACTCTTCCGCTTCAGGTCTTCTAACTGTGGCCCCACACCTGAGCAGTGGGCACAGGCAAAATACTGCTCCTGGGCTGGTAGTTGTCTGTTTATGTCTTTCTGTACGTTCTAACTCAGTATTCAACACCCCCACCATGTTCCCCCACCCTCCCTTCCCGCCTCCTGTGAATTCCTGTGGGCTCTATTATCTGCCTAAACTGAATAGTCAAGACTCACATCAAAAGTCCCACACATCCATACTTTCAACATCTGCCAGCCAGAAGAAATCTCTCTCCTAAACTCCTTGGCTGCAGAAGCTGCTGGTTAAATATCTTGCTGTCCTCTTTACACAACCAAATCCAGAGCATGGCACACAGCAGGGGATCCATAAAGCTGTGCAATCCACTTCAAGGGTTTTTCACACAGGTCCTAGCCCCTGAAAGAGAAACTGCGTAACGGTGGTTCTCAAACTTGAGAGTGGATCAGAATCTCCTAGAGGGCTTCTTAATCCACAGAATGATGAAACCCACTCACTGAGATTCTCGTTCAGTAGGTCTAGGGTGAAGCTGGAGAATTTGCATTCTAACATGTCCTTGTGTAATGCCACTGTTCTGGGAGCTGAACTTTGAGCATCTTTTTCACAGAGGAAGGTCCTGGACCAGGAGAACTATCTCCAGGGAGGATCCATACCCAGGCTACAGCGGTTGGTTCAGAACCTCTGTTTGTTCAGCAGCCAGAGCTGCCAGGGTTGAGTAACTGGCTCTCTCTAGCTCAATTCACAAAAGATTTCCTGATAAATGCCTACTATGCAATTACATCAAGCTTGTAATTGGGCCTGGGTCAACACATTTTTCCACGGGGCCACTTTATGTGGAACCCATGTCCTGTAAAGGGCCATTGCCAGCCTGCGGCATCCACGCCTATGGGGGAAATGGTGTTAGGGCTGGAGACTGGACAAGCCCCAGATCCCCAGCTACGCTTCTGCCAGGCCATGCAGCCTGTAGGTCCCTCTTCTGTGGACACAGTCTTCCTTCTGGTTTGTAGAGAGCATTCAGTAAGCCATGTATTCCTTCCCAGTTCATCTCAGGCACACTCCAGCCTTCTCAACTGGGTTTACAGAACTACCTTTTNAAGCCCCAGATCCCCAGCTACGCTTCTGCCAGGCCATGCAGCCTGTAGGTCCCTCTTCTGTGGACACAGTCTTCCTTCTGGTTTGTAGAGAGCATTCAGTAAGCCATGTATTCCTTCCCAGTTCATCTCAGGCACACTCCAGCCTTCTCAACTGGGTTTACAGAACTACCTTTTAGTGATACAGAAAGCAAAGATTTTAAAATAATCCCTTCGTTCATCCTTTTCACATTCCATAAGTATTCAATAAACCAGTCAATCCTAAAGGAAATCAACCCTGAATATTCACTGGGAGGACTGATGCTGAAGCTGAAGCTCCAATACTTTGGCCACCTGATGCAAAGAACCAACTCGTTGAAAAGGACTCTGATACTAGAAAAGGTTGAAGGCAAAAGAAGGAGGCGGCAGAGGATGAGATGGTTAGATAGCATCATTGATTCAACAGACATGAATCTGAGGAAACGGTGGGAGATAGTGAAAGACAGGCGAGTCGCGTGCTGAAGTCCATGGGGTTGCAAAGAGTAGGATATGACTTAATGGCTAAACAACAAGTGTCTGCTTATGTGGCAGGCCCTGTTTTGGGCTCTGGGAAACAGTAGTGAACAAAGCAAAGATCTTTACCCTCTGGGAATTTATATTATGGTGAGAGAAGACAGAAAATAAATAAGGAGAATGCACAGTGTGCTAGGTGGTAACAGGTGCCTGGAAGGCATAAAGCCTGGAAGGGGACAAGGAGTGTCTTGTTTCAGAGCTGTCTTTGGAACTGAAGTTTTCAGTGTGGTCTCTGAATCGCTGCTTGACCTTGGGGTCAGGTCTCTTAACTCAGAGCCCTGTTCCTCACTTGCAAGTTGGAGAGTCTGTGTTGGGAGGCTGAACAGAGATCGTTGTGTAAATGATGGTCACAAAGGAAGGGTTCCACGTATTTTTGTTTATCCAATAAGCAAATGCACAATAAATTCCTTCTTCCCTTTCCAGAGTGTGAGTGAGATGAATTCATCTATCAGATGTTTGTTTTAATCTTTTAACATTTTTTCAAATTTTTATTTATTTATTTGGCCTCATGGGGTCTTAGTTGCAGCTGCAGGATCTTCACCGGGAGCATTCAAACTCTTAATCGTGCCATGTGGGATTTAGTCTCCTGACCTGGGATCAAACGCAGGACTCCTGCACTGGGAGCATAGTCGTAGCCTCTGGACCACAGGGAAGTCCGCATCTATCCGGTGTTGACTCCGAGGTTTGGCTTTGGCTCTTGAAACTTTTTATGTCACTCCCTCAGTGCAGAAAGTTCGCCTCATCTCTCCTCCTACCTCTCTGCCACAGGACGCTCTGTTGGCAGCACTCTCCATTTCCCCAGCTTGGACTCCCCTACCTACATCTCAACACCCCAGCAGCCATGCAAGCACATTCATGAACAGACCAACAGATAGGAAAAACCAAGTCTTTATTCACGTGGAACAAATGTGAGAAAGAAGACCACTAATTAACAAGTCAACAAATATATTGCCAAAATAAATTCGCAGAATGATAAGTGCTATGAAGGGGGGAGAAAGCAAACAGTGATAGCAAGTTCCCAGGGGGTGAAGTGCCTCATTAGATGAAGTGGTCCAAGTAGTACTATCTGAAGGATCATTGAACTGAGATCTAAACAAAGAAAAGGAACCAGCCAGCTGGAGCTCTCAGAAAGGGGCATTCTGGGCAATGGAAACACCACGTGCAAAGGCCCTGAGGAAGGAACACACTGGCACACTCCAGGAACAGAATGAAGGCCAGTGTGGCTACCGTGTAGTATGAGAGTAAAACAGGAGTTAGAGATGACATGGGAATGCTGGAGAGGGGTCAGATAAAGACATGGGCAGGAAGTTTGGGTTTTTCTCTAAGTCTTTGTTAGTCCTAGTGTGATCCAAGAGTACTGCATCGCCTGGGAGCTTGTTAGCAATGCAGTCTCCCCACCCCAGATCAACTGAATTACAACCTGGATTTTAGCTAAGAGCCCCACGTGAGTTGAATGGATTTTAAAGTTTTGGAAGCACATTTCTCTAAGTACATGGAAGGAAAACCACATTCCTTGAGAGGTATTTTAAGAGCTTCCTCTGGGGGTGGAACTCCCCTGGTGGTCCAGTAGCTAAGACCCCGTGCTTCCAATTCAGGGGGTCTGGGTTCAATCCTTGGTCAGGGAACTACATCCCACATGCAACAACTAAAGATCCCACACACCGAAACTAAGGGCCAGTGCAACCTAATGAATATTTTTCTAAAGAAAAGACTCCTCTGGGGAGTTCCCTGGTGGTCTAGTGGTTAGGATTCTGGGCTTTCACTGTAGTGGCCTGGATCCAATCCCTGGTCCAGGAACTGAGATCCCAGAAGCCCGAGGCAGGACCAAATAAAATTAAAATTCCTGTGGCCACCACACGGAGAGTGGATGGTCCAGAGGCAGGGGCAGAAGCAGAGATGCTGAGTTTGAGACTGCTGTAATAGTCCAGACAAGGTGTGGGAACAGGAGTAGGGAGGGAGAGGAGGAGACAGAGCAAATGGGATGAAGGAGACGTTCTGGGGACAGAGTCAACAGGGCAAGCTGATGGGTTCCGTGTTGAAGGAGGAAAGAAATGATTCCTTCCATCCTTTGCTCCTCCAAAGACACTTTGGGGCAATATGCGGGGAGCNGTCCAGACAAGGTGTGGGAACAGGAGTAGGGAGGGAGAGGAGGAGACAGAGCAAATGGGATGAAGGAGACGTTCTGGGGACAGAGTCAACAGGGCAAGCTGATGGGTTCCGTGTTGAAGGAGGAAAGAAATGATTCCTTCCATCCTTTGCTCCTCCAAAGACACTTTGGGGCAATATGCGGGGAGCCGTCGAGCCCAACCCTGGAGTCAGGTGCGGCCACAGCCTCTTTGCCACGCCCACCAACCTCCCCTTCCTACCTCCACCCCCAACTCAGGACTCCGTAGTCTTAGAACCTGGGACTGTGCAGGGAGAACTTTGGCTTCCTGGATTTCACCTGCAGTTACGTTGTCCAGCTCCAGGAAATTCATGGAGCTGCCCTGGAGAGGTGAGCTCTGTTATTACACACTCTCGTGCTCGTTCACCCACGTATTCATTCATTCAGCAAAGGTTTACTGAGCCCCAGTATGTGTTCACGGCTCTGCCAGACTCTGGGAATAGAGCAATAAACAGTATATCCCTTTATCACTTATAAAAGGACTTTGATTTGAGCTCAAAGTCACCTGGGTTGTCTTCCTGAGGCCCATCCCGTGGGCCTCTGATGACCTCAGAGGGAAGTATGAATTCCTGAAAGAAGACCTATGAGGTCCTTCATTTCCAGGCCCTATATTTCTCTTCACGGCATCTACTACCCAAGACTTTTTTGAGTCAGTGTCTCGACATAAGGATATAATGAAAATAAAATTATCTTTCCAGAAAAGTCATACATGTCTACTCACAAGAAGCCCCATCCCCATATGCGTTGTGATACAACTTCAGGAGGTTTGTAGGTTCCTTTAAGCATAGCCTTGAACTCTGGGGCTGTAGGAGCCCCGCTCAACTGCTGATCCTCACTGCCTTTACGCAAGTCTTGGGTCACGCCGTATAGTGTCTTGTCACCACGCCTTTGCTCCAGCTGTCATTTCTGCCCACGGTCCTTTCTCTCCAACACCCAACGTGCGTTTCCTTTTTCACTGTGTTCATGTAGGATCTTCCCTTGTGGCATGCAGGCTTAGCTTCTCTGTGGCATGTAGGATGCTGGTTCCCCGATGAGGGATTGAACCTTTGTCCCTGCATTGCAAGGTGGATTTTTAACCATTGTACCACCAGAGAATCCCCATCCCAAAATGCATTTCTATTCATCCTGTAGCTCTAGTTCACATGCCCCTCCATCCACCCCCTTTCCCACAATAGAAGCAATCGCTAACTTCCATATTCCGTGGAACTTTGCATAGATCACTTATCTTTGGTTCTCTCCCTGCCTGTTTCCCTGACTAGATAGTGAGTCTTCTTAGATTCAAATAGATTCTGTATGACCTTGGGCAAGTTTTTCACCTCTCTGAGCTTTTATTTCCTCCTTTGAAAAAATGAGGATAAATAGTCTCTCCCTCCAGGATGGCTGAGAAGGGTAGAGGAAATAAAGCAGATAGACCTGATATACAGCAGTGCTTAATGTGTGTTTGAATGAACAAAGGATGGATTGCATTTTACAGGTGAAGAAACCAGGGCTTCTGTTCACAGACACTGAGCCCTGTGGCCTTAAGTGTTCGTTCTAGGAGACATCACCACCACCTGCACCATACGATCAGAACCAGCTCTGGGGCAGGTCACAAGAAGGAGCCACGTTGACAAGTGACCTTCTCATCCTGAAACAGAAGACACACAAATTGTCACAGGCTTTTCAGGCCAAATGGCAGGAGAGGACTATTCTGGGAGATGCAGGGAGAAACTAGTCCAAGGAAGGCCAGGAGGTGATGAGGGTACCCTCCTTGCTCCCAGTGACCTTGTCCGAAACATTTATCCTCTTCTGCTTCCCAGTTCTTGCTTGTCCTTCTGAAGCCATTGGAGTCCACCATGTGCTCCCCAACTTTGTGGCTTCTTGTACCAAAATCTCCCCATCACGTCAAGTCTTCTGTTGTGACTTTCCTCTCCACATCTGTTGTCACGAAGTAGTATCTGACTCTTGGCAACTTCATGGACTATATAGCCCTCCAGATTCCTCTGTCTGTGGGATTTCCCAGGTAACAATATTGGAGTAGGTTGTCATTCCCTTCTTCAGGGGATCTTTCCAACCCAGAGACTGAGCCCATGTCTCCTGCCTTGGCTGGCGGATTCTTTTCTGCTGAGCCACTTAGGAAGCCCTCTTCACCTCTGTGCTACATCAAAACCCCATCCATTTCCACTAACACCTCATGGCCTTCCTTTCCTTCTTACCCCATGTAGATTCCATGCTCCACCATGACTATCACTGCCCAGTGAATCCCCTCCATAAACCACCCTTCTCTCCCCACCATCTGCACCTGGCCGGGTCCAAGCCCTTGTAAAACCCTACCCTCCACCTTCTCCAAGCCTGTGCCCAAGCAGCTGGGTGCTGGGGAAAAGCACGCAGCCTTGCTGATGGCTGCTGTTTAAATTCATGACCACAAACCCCAAATTGGCACTCTTCGTGCCTGGCAAGCCTACCAACCTTTCCTAGAAAGTTCATTTTCCTGTTCTCAGGGATGGCTGTTCTATCCTTTCCTCTGTCTCCCCAAACTCCCCTGCACCCCTCAGCAGATGTCCTTGGTGCACCCTTCCTTGAGAAACTAGAAGCCATCAGACCAAATCTGCCCGTCCCCCTGCCCGCGCCTCTGCTCCCTGCCTCTCCTCCTGCAGCCAGCCCCAGGCACCACCTGCTGCTTGAACTCTGAAACCATCCCCTCCAGCAGGCCTGGGGCCTCCACTCCAGGAAGGATCCTGCTTCTCTCAGCATCAGCATCTTCTCCCTTTCTGCCTCATCATTCTCTTTTGCGCACACACACACATGTTCTAATAACTTCCTTCAGGAAAGAGAGAGAGGGAAGGAGGGAGGCAGGAAAGGAAGAGAGGGAGGGAAGAAGGAAGAAGAAGAGGAAGGAGGGAGGGCGGGAGGGGAAGCACGCCACTGTATCAGTTAAGAGTCTAGCAGGGAAACAGAATTCGGCTAGAGGATCCAACTGACAACGAAGAAAGGGCTACTTACAAAGGTAAAGGAAGAATCCAGGATATTGGGTACCCAGAGACAAGCCAAGCTCAGTGGGGGTGATAACTCCTAGCTCAGAGTAGTGTTCTGAGAGCCAAGGAGGAAGGGCAGCTCAGAAGGACCTGCAGGCATGGAGCACATAGCTCCTGCCCGGAGACCAGACGTGGTAGCAGCAAGGGAGGAGTACGGGACAGAACATGGACCTCCCTTATCTCCAGCCTCCATTCGACTCTCCTGCCTTTGCCTTCCCCGGGCTGAANCCTATTTGGAACCAATCTGTTGTTCCATGTCCAGTTTTAACTGTTGCTTCCTGACCCACATATAGGTTTCTCAAGAGGCAGGTCAGGTGGTCTGGTATTCCCATCTCTTTCAGAATTTTCCACAGTTTACTGTGATCCACACAGAAACATTGGTTAGAACTTAAGAAATCAACCCTGAATATTCATTGGAAGGACTGATGCTAAAGCTCCAGTACTTTGGCCACCTGATGCGAAGAGCCAACTCATTAGAAAAGATCATGATGCTGGGGAAGACTGAGGGAAGGAGGAGAAGGGGGTGACAGAGAATGAAGTGGTTGGACAGCATCATTGACTCAATGGACCTGAGTTTAAACTCAGGTCAATGGTGAAGGACAGGGAAGCCTGGCCAGATGCAGTCCATGGGATTGCAAAGAGTCAGACACGACTGAGCAATCAAACAACAACAAATCCAAGATGGTAGACGATTGGACCTTGAGCCTCATTATACGCTCGTGGTAATATATTAGCATCTAAACGCCATACCCACCAGTGTCATGACAGTCCTGAGGCCAACCATAAAAGGCCAGAAAGTGGCCCAAGTCCTGGAAAGCTCTGCCACTTCTCAGAAATAGTTGGAATAATCCTCCCGCTCATTTCACAGGCTTGTGAAATTCCAAACCCATAAAAACTAACCACCCTGTATTTCGGGGCCACCTAAGATGGCCCACACTCTGTAGAGTGTGTTTCTCTCTAAATAAATCCACTTCTCACCTATCACTTTGTCTCTCACTGCATTCTTTCTGTGATAAGACATCAATAACCTGAGTTTCATTAAATGCCAAAACCAAATGTGTGATCTCAGTTAAAAGACTACAGGGTTCAAGTTCCAATCTGAGTTGCATGGTTTCCACAGGCACTAAATAAAGTTGTGGAATGAATGGTCAGGAACCTGTTTTGCTATTGTAAAACTAAATTTCTTGATAGGCACTTAAATATTCTGGGTCTTTTAAAAGAAACCTCCTTTCCTCTTAACTTTATACTCACATGCATTCCCAGGTAGCACTAGTAGTAAAGAACTCACCTGCCAATGCAAGAAGCACAAGAGACTCAGGTTCAATTCCTGGTCAGGAAGATCCCATGCAGAAGGGAATGGCTACCCACTCCAGTATTCTTCCCTGACAAATCCCATGGACAGAGGAGCCTGGCGGACTACAGTCCCCGGGGTTGCAGAGTGGGACACGACTGAAGTGACTTAGCACGCACACAAACATGCCTCCTCTACCTCCTCTAACATTACATGTAAAAGTAACCTGAGCAGAGAATCTGGCCATATGGATTTGGAAGTAAATGAGGTCCCATGTTAATATCAGATAATCCTGTAAAGTGAAGACTCAGGATGAGAGCATCTCTCTGCCCTCTTTGGTTCTAGCCTAGGAGGCGGCACAGGGAATAGTCAAGGGCCATTGCTGTGGAATAAGGCAGACCGGGTTTAAATTCCATTTCTAATCCTCATTCCCAATGTGACCTCGACCAAGCCACTTTATCTTTCTGAGTCTCAATGTTCTCCTGCATAAATTGCCCGGGTAAGGCTGTCAAGAGGGATTAAGGGGACAAGACACAGAAAGCCCTCAACCTGTGAGCCTGGCACAGGACACTAATTAGCATCAATCATTTCCAGAATTATGATAGGATTCTTTTAATTCCAGAAGCTTCTCCGTGATCACAGTTACAAAAGGGAGTGATGAACACGGTTAGGGAGTTGAGTTAAGGTTGAGCTGTTTCTGGAAGGTTATTTGGAAGGGAGTGGGAAATGACTAGAAATGTAAATTACTGTACTATCCTGTCCAAAGTCAAAGCACTGAAAAGATGGCAGTGCCCATTCCCACAACCATGAGTCAAAATCAAAACAAAAATCAGGAACTCACCTGGTGGTCCAATGGTTAAGAATCCACTTGCCAATGCAGGGAACACTGGTTCGATCCCTGGTCCGGGAGGATTCCGTGTGCCAAGGAGCAACTAACTCGGGTGCCACAACTACTGAAACCCATGCAGCCTGGGAGCTGTAGCTACTTGAAGCCTGAGAGCCTAGAGACCTTGTGCCACAAAAGAGAAGCCAGAGCAATGGTAAGCCTGCATAAGCTCACCGCTTGAGCAAGGGGTGAGCTCATGCCTAGCACACCACTGCTAGAGAAAGCCCATACACAGCGACAAGGACCCAGCGCGGCCAAAAATAAAA
Source organism: Neotragus moschatus (assembly GCA_006410615.1). NCBI lineage: Eukaryota > Metazoa > Chordata > Mammalia > Artiodactyla > Bovidae > Neotragus > Neotragus moschatus. Next base: position 2,108,789 of record SJYA01002505.1, on the reverse strand, counting down.
TTAATTAACTAAATTTTAAAAATTGAAAATATAAAACCATGAATCACTAAATCTGAATATATGCTAAAATGAAAACAGCTTCTTTTGAGATTCTCTGATTGTATAACTCTAGATACATTCATTGAGGACTGCATAACTAGATACATTCATTGAAGACAAGCTTTTTATTTATCCAGTGCCCCTTCTGTGTTCACTACCTCCAGGTCACCCAGCACCCATTGGATTCCAGGTTCAAAAATTCCTAGGATCTGAGTGCCAAGAGCTATTTCTCCCATCTGTAATATAACTAATGATAATACATTGCATTTCTACTGTCCCATCATTCTGAACTCTTCAGAATTCTTTGATGTATACTAATTTCCTTTAATTCCACATCTCCAGGATGTGGTTAGTAGCTCCGTGGGCTTAAATCCAGAGACATTATGTGGTTGCCAGGGGTCACCCTGTCATTCCCAGAATAACCAGAAAAGTATCTTCAGTCCCTGAATCTATCAAATCACAAGCCAAATGGCCTTCAAATTACCCTTTGTCCAGAAACCAACCACTCACCTTTATTCATTCTGTCCAATTTACCGCTCTGGACTCAGTTGCCACCTCCTCCTGGAAGCCCTCCCTCTCCTTCTGACTGGCGCAGCTCACTTCTTCCAAGCGGTTAAAATCCTGAGATCCTCCTAACTTGCCCCAGCATCATAAGACATCCCTGAAACACTTCATTTCTTCTTCTCCCTCCTACACTGGACTGGGCCCCATCTTTACTCACAGCCCAGTGCTCCCAAAGGTGTGGGGGTCTTTTTATAATTAAATGAGCCAATTTAATTAATAAATGGATCTTTTTCAAGATGAATTGAATATCCTGGGAGGACTCGTTTTATTGGAAATAGAGGCAACTCTGACCTAGTCCCAGGCAGATGGCAAAGACTTGAAAATGTCTTCTTGTGCCACCATAAACACAACCCTCACCCTGATAACTGTGGGCCTCTGAATGCCACCATTTGAGAAAAATTTGTTGTCTATTTTTTTAACTGATCTTATTTCCCTGTTAAGTCACTCAGTCGTGTCTGACTCTTCGCAACTCCATGGACTGTACACCAACCACCAGGCTCCTCTGTCCATGGGATTTTTCCAGGCAAGAATACTGGAGTGAGTTGCCATTTCCTTCTCCAGGAATTGAACTCAGGTCTTCTGCATTACAGGTGGATTCTTTACCGTGTGAGCCACCATGGAAGGTGCTAATCGGGACTAAAGTGAGGCCCATGCATGGTTAAGTGCCTAAGAGGGGCAGGGCTACTGAAAGATACTAGTTCCTACACTTATGACAGACCTACAACTATCAAGCATTTTATGAAGGCTGAAATGCAGCAAACCTGCCTCTTTTCCCTTTGTCCCCAGGCCTCTGAGAGGGCTTCAGGGCTCAGAAGCACAAAATGAGGTCACATTTCTCTTGAATAGCACAATTACAAGGACTTGAGATACTCACCCTCCTTAATCACAGGCTTTGGCCAGGCCCTGTCCCTGAGGGTGGCCAGTCCTCTGCTCTGGGTGCCAAGCCTGTTGCACAAGCCTGCGGGCTCAGGGATGGGCCTTAGGCAGTCCCCAGTGCTAGGCACCTGGTCAAGAAGGGCTCCAACCATCCCTAAGATGCTCATTGCACAGCTAAAACCAGAAGGCAGGTTTAGCCATTCTTTAGATGGGTCAGAGAAAACCTGCTTATCTTTAGCTAACATGTCCTTACATTGTCTTGAGCACTTTCACTGCATCCCCCGGGAGCCTCACCCACTCTAGGAGGGAAGGGCAATTAACCACTAATGCCTAGTTACACAAGGAAACCAAAGCTGAGGACAATGACTACATCTCCCTGGCTGCTCCTTCTGGGTCTCCTTACCGGGCCTCCCTCAGGGTCCAGTCTCCATCTGCAGAGGCCCGGGGCAGGCCTTGCTCCTCTGTTCCTCTCTGGGCTCGCCTAGCTGTCTCATCAAGGAGCTGACCTTGCCCCAACCTCCAGGTTCCTCTCTGAGTATCCCTGTGGACTCTTTCTCTTCCTTTCTTCCTCTTTCTGCCACACTGCAGCAGCATTTGGGCTTTTAGCTCCCTGACCAGGGATTGAACCAGCAGCCCCTGCAACTGGAAGCACAGAGTCCTAACCATGGATCACCAAGGAAGTCCCTCCCTGTGGATTTCTAACAGACAAATTCAAACTCACAAAAAAAAAAAAAAAAAATTCAAACTCACTGTATATAAAAAAGATCTCCCTGTCTCCCCACCTTCAGCTTGCTGGTCCCACAGTCTTCCCCATCTCAGACAATGGCAAGATCATTCTGCTACTTGCTGGGCCAAAACCGTTGGAATTATTCTTTTTTTTTTTTTATTTGCTCTCTTCACTTCACAACATATGGTATCTTAGTTCCCCAACCAGGGATTGAACCTGGGCCCCCACAGTGAAAGTGCCGAGTCCTAACCACTGGACTTTAGGGATATCCCCAAAACATTGGAATAATTCTTGATTCTTCTGTTTCTTTCCCCCACATCCAATACAAACCTGTCAGCTACACTTAAAAGACACGTGTGTATATGTGTGTGTGTGTGTGTGTGTGTGTGTGTCCCCTGCTAGATGGTCAGTTCTATGAAGTTGAGTCTGTGATCATTTTGTTCACCACCAGATCCTCAGCGTGTAACCCACAGCCTGGCACAGGGCACATACTAACGGAATACTAGTTGAAAGAGAAAGAAAGGAAGGACAGAAGGAGGGACGGAGGAAGACAAAGTTCCATCCCTGAGCGCTCTTAGTAATAGGGAGACGATTGAGCGTNATCATTTTGTTCACCACCAGACCCTCAGCGTGTAACCCACAGCCTGGCACAGGGCACATACTAACGGAATACTAGTTGAAAGAGAAAGAAAGGAAGGACAGAAGGAGGGACGGAGGAAGACAAAGTTCCATCCCTGAGCGCTCTTAGTAATAGGGAGACGATTGAGCGTGTACCTTAACTGATTGAATCAGGCACGTAAATAGAGGCCCATATGTCAAGGTTCTATTTGTTCTGTGACACCTTTTTCAAGGTGGAAACAACAAACAAACACAAAACCACAGAGTCCTGACCATGGCAAGACCTTCTGCTCCTTGATCAGAGTGAGACCCTCTGTGAATTTGATCCAGGTGGGAGGAGCGGGCAGGCCCCCGAGTACAAATGGACCTGGTCTGAGTTCAGGAGTTGGGATCCAGCAGTCAAGCTGGAGGTCAGGAACCAAAGGCAAGGAGATCAGAGGTAGATTAATTACCTCAGCTACAAGTTAGTAGTTAACTTGTTTAAACTCCACAGTAAGTCTGTAAAGTTAGGAAACGTTATCCCCTTTTTAGAGATGAGAAAATTGAGGAATTTGCTTAGTGTCACAAAGTTGCAAACCCACAGTACTGGGTATGGCTTTTCTGTTTGTTTATTTGTTCATCTTTGTTTCCTTTTATTTTGGGTGATGCTACACAGCTACAGGATGTTAGTTCTCTGACCAGAGATTGAACCCAGGGCCTGACAGTGAAAGCGCTGAGTCTTAACCACTGAAACACTGAAGAATTCTCACAACTACAGTTTGTACCCAGATCCACCTGACCCCAACAACCTCACTCCTGTAGCTTCTCTGAACAAGAGGCGTAGGCACCGCCTGCAGCTGGGGGAACAGACCTGAGGCTTTGGAAGTCAGAGCATCCTTGGGCGTCATCTGCTGAGTTTGTCTGTCCAACAGCCCTCCTCTGGCAACACACCACTCTTTCCTCTTTCCAGGGGGAAATTCATTTTGTGAGGTTCTGGGGAGCTGACCCTGCCCCTCTCTCACCCCAGTTCCCAAAGGAAGACACACACTCCGTTAGAATACCCATCCCTACCTGCACAGCTAATGCTGTCGAAGCAGGCCTGTGATCTGGCAGGACCAATCAGAGGCCTTCCCTGGAGTTTCGTGCTGAATCTACTGGGGAAGGTGGTCTTTCCCACAGAGGTTCTAAGTGTGTGGGAAACAGAAGTGGAGCTGCCATGGGACATCTTTCTTGCTATGTGAACTGGGGACTCAAAGAGGGCAGCAGATAAGACAGTGGGTGCCCTAAAGCCTTGTTTGAGCCTCACCTGCCCTGCCCTTGGGCTACTCAGATACACAAATTAATCAATTCTCCTTTTGACTTAAGCAGGAGAAATGTAGGCACACGGGAATGGAGAAGATGAGAGGGCAGACCAGGAGCTCAGCAAAGCCTGGACCGACACAGGCAGGATGGAAGGGGGTGGGGGCGGGGGAGGGAGGGCAAACAGAGTCTCAACTCAACTTGCTGCCATCCCAACACCCACCCAGCAGCCTGCCGTGTGGCTTTGTACCCAGGGTGTACTTCTCTGATCTCAGGCCTGCCATCTGCGGAGGGATGTACTCATTTGCTAAACCACAGCAGAGACTGCTTGTTCCTGGGAAACTGCAGAGAAATGGGACATTTTCCAGCGAAATAAATAAAAAGAGATTGTTCCCGGTCTGGAGAGGGAGGAGGGATCACACATTTTCCGAGTCCCTCGTGAGCGTCAGATATAGCCACTAGGTGCCTTATCTGCTTAACAGTAAGCTACTAAACTGAAGGTGGATACTCAATGGGTATCACTCGCTCAAAAAGGAAATATTTTTGGAATGAATGTAACACTTATCTCAATTGATCCTCGTAAGAGTCCAAGGAGAAGAGCATTCGAGACAAAGAAACTGGAACATTCCCCGGTGGTTAGGACTCCGGGCTTCCGCTGCAGGGGCCTGGGTTCCATCTCTGGTTGGGGAACTAAGGCAGAGGAAACCGACTGTCCATCAGAGTCGGAAACTCCTCCGAAGTCACAGAGTCGGTGTGACCAAAGCAGAATTCAATATTTGCTTTTCAGGCCTGAGAACTTGCCTTCTTGCCATTATCCTAGACCAAGAGGAAATATGACCTCTATAGAACAGACCATGTGGGGCCTCCAGGAACTAGAACAGAGCGGTTGGAAAGAGCAGTTGAATTATATGACTTCCATAAACTGGATTGAAAGCATTGGATGATGAAGGCTGTGTAGCTGCTGAGATGGAGGAGAAAGCCACATGGAGCGGGGGGGGG